>JAHLJT010002630.1:56202576-56617800 GCA_031308135.1 Acheta domesticus
GCCTTATATCCTTTACCCTCCTTAACAGTAACATACAACCGATCACCTTTCTGGAAATAAACTTTAAAAGGATTAAAATGATTAAGACTTCTTTTCAATGACTCAGGTGGTCTTGTTACATAAATCTCTAAATCATCTCTTAGTATGTTTGTTGATATACTTGTCACCCAACCATTATACATAACTTCGAAAAAGGGCAAAACCAAAAAATTCAAATTTTCCATCATCTTTAAAGTTCCATAAAGCACAAGAATACTTGTAATGTTCTTTTGAAAATAGTCTAAAGGAATCGGGTCTTTTAATTCCATTGGTTCAGGAAGTTCAGTCGGTTTTCTTCTCTATTTTTCTTTTAATTCTTTTATTCATCACCTAATTGCGGACCTAATAGCTATATCGTTTAATGATGTTATTTCTTTCAATTGTTTAATTCATTATCTAGCTGAGACTTAATAACCACATCGTTGTCTAATGTTCCTGCCCCCACTTTCCTTAATAATTTACCATGAAAGTTATAATTTCCAGATGAACCAACTTTAGGTAAAATTGCTATTAAACCTTCTGTTTCTTTTTTGTGATCTTTCATTATACTTTCCATTTGACTTTTATTAATAGCATCTGTCGGTTCAGTTCCATCTTTCAAATGAGTAATTTTATTCCCTTTAACAATTATATGCCCCGATTCGAAATTTAAATTCCTCTTAATGGAACCATACTCTATTTAATCCTGTAATAATACCATCTCTTCTAGTTAAATCATCTGATAGTTTATCTATGTTTTCCTTCAAACTACGAACTAAAGAACCTACATCTGATAAGTCAACTTCCTAGAACTACCTTCTTCTGACTCATTACCAAACACACTTAAATACATTTATTTAATAATTTTTATGGATTTTTACCATAAAAGTTAAACTAACATATTTAATACCTCATCAAAACTCTTATCATTAGAAAGCTCATTCAAAACAAATAAACACAAATGTCCGCAAATAACAGTATTAAAATCTTGAATCCTTTTGTCATTGTAAAATATTCTTGTGTTCTTCAAATATGTAACTATTTCTTTCGAAGGTCTCCCACCATAAGAATCAAATATATATGAAACATTTCCTTCTTTCCAATAACAAACCCAATGTGTTCCTTCGTTTCGTGATTCATCCAAATTGACTACAGCACACTCATTTGTTAACGGATTATTAGGAAGTTCATCAGCCATAAAAACACCTCTAAAATTCTTTATATTCATTTTCCTAACAATTTCAACAATATCAAAATTAGACAACGGACTCAGTTTTTTGCCTTTGAGTTTTTTGACTTCTTAATTCCAGTACCTTTCTTCTCCATAGCTAAGTTGTGTCGTTTCATTTCTTCAAGTTCGCTCTTATTTTTGTGAACGTCTGAAACGGTTTTAGCAATAGCAGCAGCACCACCAGCAACACTTCCTATTGCACCGATAGCAGCTAAAATTGCAGGTATTGTAAAAATAAAACCACCAACATGTTTCTTTTCTTTTACTAATTTTTTCATCTGTGCTACACTTAAAGTTAAAGTCATACCTTGACCCTTTGCTAAACATTTCTCTTTTTCGCTTATTTGTTTCTTGGTTAAAATGTGGTCAATATTCATTACTCTCAACTCATTCTCACTCAACTTAAACGAAGCTCCATTAACAGCCATTTATTTAAAGAAAAAAACTTTTATGAACCATTATTCATAAAAGCATAATCTAAGTTTAACAACTAACTATTTATAAACCCCAACCCATTTTCCTTTTCGTATACATAATACCAGCAACACCTGCCGATGCTAATTTTTCTTTCCAATCTGAATCTTTACTAAATACATTAACTAATGCTTTGTCTTGTAGAACTTTATCTGCTTCGTGTCTTTTGCTTAATTCTTTGTTTTCGTGATAAGCTATATCGTGTTCTTTACAAGCCTCATCTAAATTATTAATACCTTCATCACCTCTTTCTAAGCGTTCTTTTAACTTAGTAAACGGACCGCAGTACCTGTATCCAGGAATATGAAGCTCAGGCATTTTAAGATTATTTAAAGCCCAATTAATTATTCCTTTACCATATTTCTTATTTTCCCAGAACGATGGTGGTAACATGTTTAAGAATTTTATTACGTATGATGTGCCTTTAGGATTATTAACTACAAAATCATTGAACTTGGAAGATAGCATTTTCATTATAGAGACTTTTTCATTTCGATAATTATTATTACCTGCTTTCTCTTCCCCGTCGATAACAGCCAAACGATCAATTAAGTCTCTAACATCATTCATCCAAACATATTCAACGGTAACTCATTATATTCTTTCACAAAGCCTTCTCCGCTTTTTGGTGTTCTTCTCCTTGGTGTACTAGTTTCGAAACTTGATTCTCCTTCGAATGTTGAACTGCTTTCGTTTGTACGTGTTTTTCCTGTAATGTGCTTAATTATTGAATTATATTTTGCTCCTTACTTGCTCTCGGTTTACCTTTTTAGTATATATTGCATTTGTTCCAAGTAAAATTTCAGCATAATTCTGCAAATCATCTTCTTCAAATTTTGAGTCAAGATCCCCCATAGTAATATCCTTTTGAGTAAGAAGATTCATTAACCCATCAGTGGCTTCATATGTTTTTCCTAGTACACTTAACTGATCATATTGTCTTCCACCAATTGTTAATGTACTAAATTCTACAGGTTCGTCACCAATATATTTTTCTGCACCTTGTGATTTTAAGCCGAAAGTTTTGTCGTTGCAGTTGTTTAGATATTTTAATAATCGTAATCCTATAAAAGTTGGTTTTCGTTTTGGAGTTGCGCCAAGTTCTTGTGATTCTTCATCTTGTTGATAATCACGAGCCATTTGGTTTGCTATGTATTTCATTTCTCTTTTTTGAGTTTCTTCTGCAAAATCACGAAGCACGTTATCTACTTCCGAATCGTTTAATGTTCTGTTGACTTCCAAATCTTCACTTGTGTTATTAATGGATACTTTCTAAATGGAATAAGTTCTTTACTTTGATTTTCAATAGCCTTATCTAGTTTGCCTTCGAGTCTTTCACCAAGGTTACCAATTGCATCAATCATCGGTTGTTCCTGTTTTTTGTATTTATCATACTCATCAACTCTTTTTGTTTGCCCAACCTCTAAATCTATCTCTTAAGTATTCTCTCATCTTGATTGCTTCTTCAGCTTTTTTCACATCATAAGGATTCTTCATTTTACAGCCATTTATTGTATAGAAAATAATGAAATAACGTAAACGTAACATAACATCAACGTAAACACAATTATTTGAAAAGAAAGTCTTTAATTTTATTACGATATTTACCATCTTTTAGTTTTCTCGTCATATCAATCGTCATAAAACCATAGTCTTCATCCCAACACTCACTACACATACTTCTCAATTCATCAAAGGTTACATCACCACAAACAAAATCATCATAAATGTGTTTTAAATTAGTGTTGTCTTGTCTAAATAAACATAGAAAGTTCACATTGTCTCTTACACATTGTTTTGGTACTTTGGTGTATGTTTGAGCTAAATAAAAACAATCAATATTCTTATGTCTACCACGTGTAAAGAAATCACGCACATTATTTTGATTCACTAACATATAATCATCAAACACTACTACAGAATTATTTTTACAATCGTCAAGGGGCATATCTTCTCTCGAAAATGTTGCAATTGGATGACCTATATCTTTTCAATTGAATTGTAATAGTCTTGTAATTGAGAGTACTTTGGTTGATTTAAGCTTGTCGAGAATATATATAAGTGTTTGCCCTTCCAATCTAACCACCCAGGAGAAAGAATAAAATTGTCAATCATTAAAGTGGATTTACCGCAATTAGAAGGACCAACAATTAAACAACGAATTGATTCAGGTAATAGTTCACCGTTACGTTTTGTTTTATGTTTTTCAGGTAAGCGTACATTAATATTCCAATCAACTTTCTTTCTTCTACTCATTTATTATAAGACTTTTATGGTGATCAAACCATAAAAGATTGTCTAAATCAAATCATCTATCAACTCTCCTTCTTACAAGCTCATGCAGAAACTCATGTATCAAGTGTATAAAAGAAAAGAAGCAATTTTTACACCTACTGTTTCGATTCTCATCGTCAAGCTCTTCTCTACTCATATTTATTTTAAAAAGTTTTCACAATTGAATATTTAAAACAACTGTTACATTAGCTCCATCAAAATCAATCGGATTGTTATTTTCATCAGTAAACCAAACACGTATTCTTTCTATTCTTTGATTGAGAGGAAAATATAAAAGGTGTTTTGGTTCAAATGATATTAAACGGCCTAATTGAATATTTGAAATGTTGAAAGTTGAAATGATGTTAGATGTTGAATGCTTATGATCATCATATTTAAATATCATCCCATCAGCCAAATCACAGTGAACATTAATTGTATTGAAAGGTAATATCTTTGGAACTGTTTTACCAATGCTTTTTGTTTTAGCTTCTATATCTTCTTCAAAACCTAAAACTTTACCAATTGAGTTAGGCTGATTAAACCTTAATTTGAAATCAGATATTACTTCTACTCTATTCTTAATTGTGTTAGCTTTTATCTGAATGTTTGTTGAATTAAACGGTTCTTTTGATTGAATATGTTTTGCTAGTTCTTCTATGTTCTTATATTGTCCTATTTCAATTTCGATTTGCTTATCATCATCATAATGCAAGATATTGTTTTGTTTGGTTACATTTGGAGTTAAATAAGCTGAATAAAAACTAACTAATGAAACAGAAGCATCAATAGGTCTGATTGGATAGCTTAATCGTTTTTCGAGAATGTAGTTTTCCTTTGTTAACATACCATTAAAGAGTAACGTCAATCCACTCATTTATTTAACAAATTATTTAATAAATGTATTGTGTAAAGTGTAAGAAACAAACTGATTTTGTTAAAGGTTCTCTAAGAAAGGAATTAACATCTAATGGTAGGTTTATACATAAAAGTAATTGAAACGAATGTGGTTCTATAAAATGTCAGTTCGGTAAAGGAAATTAAACAGGAACATGTGGATGTAAAGGATGAAGGCAGGAGTATGATCAATTGAAATTAAACAAGAACAGAAGCCAATTAACATTAAGAAAGAAATTGTTAAAGAATTACATAAACCAACAAGACGTAACTTCAAACGAAGAAACATTATTACAAATGGAATTGATGATCTTTGGCAAGCTGATTTAGTAGAAATGGATAGTGGAAAACTGAAAGGTATTTCTAAAATTAACAAAGGCTTTAAATACTTGTTAACTATAATAGATGTATTCAGTAAGTTTGCGTGGGTTATACCTTTAAAAGACAAATCTAGTTTGAATATAGTAAATGCAATTTGAAAACTGTGCTTAAAGAACGAATACCAAAAAACTTACATACAGATGAAGGAAGAGAATTCTATAACAAGGATTTTAAACAACTGATGAAGTTAAACAATATTAATCATTATTCAACACAGTGGTATTAAGGCTGCTGTAGTTGAAAGGTTTAACAGAACATTGAAAGAGAAAATGTTCAACCAGTTCTCTATGAATGGAACCTATAAATGGGTGGAAACATTATCGAAACTTGTAAGTGAATATAATAACACAGTACATTCAACAATTGATATGAAGCCTAAAGATGTTAGCAAGGAAGATCAGCAAATGTTATTAGATACTGTTTATAATCATGAGTATCGAGAAGTTAAGTTAAAATTCAGAGTTGGTGATAAGGTAAGAATAAGCAAGTCTAAAGGTTTGTTTGAAAAAGGTTGTACTCCTAACTGGTCAACAGAAATATTTGAGGTTTATGAAACCATACTATCTAATCCGCCAACTTATAGGATCAAGGATTTAAACGGAGATCATGTTGAAGGTTTGTTTTATGAACCTGAATTACTTAAGACAAAATATTCAGATGTTTATTTAGTTGAAAAGGTATTGAAAAAGAAAGGTGATAAAGTGTTTGTTAAATGGTTAGGTTTTGATAGTTCTCATAACTCATGGATTAATAAAGCAAGTGTAGTTGTTTAAATTACTTTTATGGTTAAATGCCATAAAAGAGCGATCTTAAAACTAAAAACATTTACTCACCATCTTCTTCATCTTCACTGTCACTAGTTTTTGGTTCTAATTGTTTTTCGTCTGATTTATTTGTAAATTCAATCTTATGGAAACTTCTACCGCCACTCAATTTGATTTTACCTTGATAAACTACATATAGTTGCTCTTTACCTGCGTTAATTATATTTAGAGTTTCTTCATCAAACAGTTCAATATAACGATCTGGTAAAACATCTTGAAGTCACGGATGAAAACAACAATCTTATTTCCAAGTTTAGTTTCTTCTAATTCGATCTTTTTGATTAATAGTGTTTTGTTTTTTTGGTATTTCGTTTAGACTCCTGAATTGAACCATTGGGCTTGTTGATTTGATTGAGTTTATTAATAATGGATTCCATGATCCTATTTATTATATAATTAAAAATATTTTTTAAAAAATGATTTTTTTGTTAGTCAGAATCAGATTCATATCGAGTTCTAACACGTATTTCACCTTCATAGTCAGAGTCAGAGTCAGTATCCAATTCACTGTCAGAAATAAACGGATTATTAAAGTCATACTCATCACTTTCAAATGGTGTAACTTTTAAAAGATTTCTACATGTTGGGCAGGTGTTGTTATTTTGTAACCAGGTTTCTAAACATGATTCACAGAAAAAATGATTACAAACTGTTTTTACCTTATTAGCACGACGTCTAACGAACAAACATATGCTACAAGTTTTTCTATTTTTCCCAACACTTTTATACATACTACGATTGAGTCTTTCGATTACGGCATTAGATACCTTATTATTATTTATTAAAGTGTTCCAATTAACTTTAGTTGCAAACTCTATAATGAAATCATCTGAAAGTTCTTGGTTAGAGCAAACAGCATCCCAATCAACTTGGTCTTTAAAGTCTCGAATGAATTGTTCACTTAACTTTTGATATCTACAAACCGTATACCACGTATTGTTGTTGTAGTTGTTGCTAAAATCTCTTAAAAACTGTTCTGAAAAATCTTTCCTGAGCGTTAGAATCATTGACCAAGTGCTTGGGGATTTATACATATATTTATCTTGAAACTCTCTAATGAAATCTTCTGACACTTTTTGATAGTTAATAAAATGTAACCAATTGAATTCTTTATCTTTAAATTCTCTGATGAAATCTTCGCTTATTTTTTGTGAACAGCCAATACCATGCCAATCAACTTTGTGACTGAACTCTCTTATAAAGGTTTCTGTAAACTTTTGATTATATGACATTTCAGACCAATCTAATTCGTTTTCAAATTCTCTTATGAAGTCTTCTGAAAGGTTGGGATAAGCTGATACTTTTTACCATTTAATGTTTTTAGTTCTAAGAGTTTTCACTACATCATGTCTTAATTCTTCATCATCATAGAGCTTCACTAGTTTGTCGTTTGGTACAATCGTTAGAAGTTTATTAATAATGCTTTGTTGACTCTTTACCAAAGCGGTTAGGTTATTTTGAGGTTGTTGTTTGTGTTTGTTGATTAAGGCTATTAGATCTGTTTTTCTAAGGTTTGAATAACCATGGATTCCATTTTTTCTACAGTATTGTTTAAGTTGTAGGGTAGATTTATTCTCCATAACTATCATCTCAATATTTATCTTAAAACATGTTTTATTTAATCATTTTCGTTCATTTTCGGATGTCACAGAGTACCCTTTACATATCTTAATTTTTTCATTCTTTTTGATTAATTTGATAGTGTCCCCAAGGTAATGTGTTTATTCCATTTGGTAGTATGTATCGTTTATCATCTTTATAGCTAAGGGCGAGCTTGTTTAATTCGATTGTAAAAACTTCATGTTGTTTGCTTCGAATTAGTTTCATTGACTTATAGATTTCTTGTTGATGTGTTAAGCAGTTTTTATAGTCATCGAAGTTTAACTCTTTCTTAACAGTGCTTGTTTTGACTCCTTTAGCTTTCTTAGTTTCTTTATTATCATATTTAATTGCATACATTTTTGATCTTAATCCAATAAACTCTGTCATGATTTTGCCTGCTAATTCATCTTTCATTTTACCTAAGACTTTCTTATTAACTAATGGTATTTTGTATTCATTATTTTTGGGATATTCACTTGTATCAAAGTGTTCAATCATTTTTTTCATATCTTGGTAAAAGTCTTGTGTTTTAATGTGATAAATTAAACTATCAGTATCTTTATAGCAAATGTTAATGTTTTCTCCATATTTTAGTTTCATTATGTTGTAGTGGAAATCATACATAAGTTCTTTGGATAATTCTAGAATACTCATACCTACATATATTGGTTTGTTAAAGAATACTTTGGTTTTGTTCATGTGAATTATAGCTAATGACTTAGTAAGTATAGTTCGATGATTAAAATTAGGTTTTGATATTAGTTTAAGACACTTCTTAGCATCAGAAACAATTCTAATGTCAACTCGGTTTCGAATGTTTTCCATGGTTTTACCGAATACACTATTATTCATTAGTTTATAGAAGTCTTTTTCAAAGTCATTAGTTGCTTTGGTTCTCATTTGTGTGTTTAAGTCGATATATTTCTTTAGCCAATCTGATTGTTTAAACTGAATTACTCTATGGATTTTCTTTAACTTTAATCCTAGTTTTAAGCACTGCTGAAGGTTTCTATAGTGGATAACATACTTTTCTTTGTTGTATAGAGTTCCTAGTAGTTTGGGTTGATTAGTATCTGGCGGACACATGTTTTCTAAAGCTAATGGAAAGTCTTTATGTTTATTATGTAACTTTTGAGAATATTCTAAGTCTACTTCTAAAATGAAGCCGGTTTTACTATTCTTGGGTATGTTTTTAATATCAAGTTCATTTATTTGTTGTTTAGTTAGCCATTTAAAGTCTTTGTAAGGTAAAAACTGACTCATTCCCCAACCATAAAGATTATTCGCATCTAAGTAGGCTAGGTAAGTACTTTCTTCATTTGGATCATAGTCTTTCATATACTTATTGTTAGCTTTAGCATATCTTTGACAACATTGAGAAATTCCGCCTCTTATACCTTTTTCAATCATTAGAATCATATCATAGTCCGTTAACATGTCTAAGTTTATTCGAGTCATTTTTAACATTGCATCCCAAGCTAACCCAGGACTTGTATAATACCATGCAGGATCCAAATCATAAGCTTTCATACACGTAGTTCTAAAGCATTCAAATACATCAGCTAATAGTAACACATCAGTTTTCAAATACAAATCGTGGTAGTCACCCATAGTTTTCATCTTAAAGTGATTCCAAACTTTCTTCGCATGTTCATAGTCTTCTTTTGTTATGTTTTCTTGTTCAAGACTGTTGAAAAAATGTTGAATTTTTGGAAGTTGTGTGTCATTAAACTTATCCCATGAATCCATATAATCATAAGGATAAACACCTTTTCTGCTTACAAGTTTCAATGATTCATCCTCAAAGAATGTTCTTGTATGTGTTATTTGTTCTGGTTTAAGATTCTTAGCTAAAGAGGCAAGTGATTTGGACATAAATCTAAATGAGTCAACAAACCTTAAATTAACACCTTCTTTAACATGTTTAGTAAACGTTATATATTTTTCTTCATTGTTTGGAATAAGATCTATATCTTCATTTGTACATCCTAATTCTTTAATAAACAAGTGAGAATCATAACCACTAAGATTATGCATAAACACTGGGACAAATGTTGGTAGTTGAAGTTTAAGATTACAGTTATTACAAGCTGGTGCTATAAGCTCGCCTGTAAGATGATCGTGGTGTCTAGTCTTATGATTTTTGCTTGTATATGTTTGCTCACAGTAAGTACATCTTTCTGAACAATCAAATAAAGCTTCATTTTCTTCAGTCATATTTAAAGGAATGTTTTGTTCATATTCTTGTTTTATTTTTTTCGATTCGTTTATAAGGTTTTCAATGAAATGTTTGGGAGCATCAGAGCCTCTATATTGTTTAAATTCGGTCAATGATCCATTTTTAATAACACAGTAAGCGAAACTACATGGTTCATGTTTTTGACATTTTATTGTTTGTTTAGTTGAATCTTGATTATTAGATTCGATTTTACAATTTAGAAATTCAAAGTCGGCGTAGATCACATAAGGGAGTCTCATTGTATTTTGAATGTTTTTAAAGTAAATGGTTGAACCCTCTTCTGGCATTATTATTTTTACATCTTCATTATTAGAACAGTCTTGTATATGATTATTAAATTTAGTTTCGTTGTTAAAGTGAAGCATACAACCTCTGCAAATGTAAATTTCACCTTTATGTTTGTTTATTTGAGAAGCTACTAAACGAGAAAGGTTTCGAATCAAACAATAATGTCTTTTTGGTCCTTTAGTTGCTAGTAAGAGATCAACAGATTTTTCAGAAGGTTTTCTTGCTTTGGATGGGTATAGAGGATAAATATTTTCTTTCGAATCATAACCAAACACGTTTATTTGTAATCCTGTTCTTCTTTCAATCTTTCGAATATCTTTTAGTGCTACTGGGAATGTTATATCTTCAAACGCCTTATCAATATCATCTTGTATGTTAATATATTTAGAAACTCTATGAGGATTTTGATCGCGTGGAACGGGATGTAAATAAGCTTTTAAACAATACAAAAAACATTTGTTGTCTTTATTTTTGATATTAAGTACGGCTTTTTTCGATTTAATAAAGTTTGGAAGATCAAAGTAGGAACTACCTCCATAAGGTCTGAATTGGTTAAGTCTTAATTAAAGCATATTAATTTTATGAAGAGACCAGCCAGAACCTCTTCCTTGGAACTCACTCATCTCTCGTAGTAATTGTGTTCTAATTCGTTTCATATATCTTTTTAAATTAGTCGATTAAAGATTATTTCATTTTTAGTTTTAAAGTTGAACTCTTGTATTTCATTTCCCTTCTTAATAGTACATTAGTCTTAAGACCATTGCGTCTGTAAAGAGAACTTTCAATTTTCTTAATCATACCATTACTTATTCGTTTTAAAAATGTTATAACAGGATCATCAGAAGGTTTCATTTCTGTTTGTTCAAATGTCCATGTTTCAAGCCTACTTTTAAAGGATTCTTCTTTCTTAACCACATTTAATTTGTCTCGTGTTGATGGTTTGATGAATGTATTCTCATCATCTTTATAGTAAAAAGGTAATTGTGTAAGTAGATATGGTTTAACCTCTGATTGAATCATGTGTTTAATTAGAGCGTCTCTCGAATATTTTGCGTAACCTTTAATTTTATTTGCTTTGCAGAACGATTGAAGTTGTAAAAGTGACATTGAATATAGGTTTCTTGAATCGTATGGTGTGTTAAAGTAATCTTGAAATTAGTTTTTCCTTGTTTCGAGTTGTGCAGCCATAAATGTTATTTGCTTCACATAATTTTTGTAATTTACGAACTGACATGGTGTTAATGTCAGGACAAATATTAGCTTGACTATTTCTAGTCTCACTCTCTAAACTTTCTTCACTAGTAGTATTCATCCTATTTATTTTAGAAGAAAAATTATTTTTCGACATCGTTTCAATACTCATATTTATATCTTATCAATTTTTATTTTCAACAGAATTTTTTTTATCATTTTCGGCCATTTTTGTGGGTCAAATGTAGTACCCTATGGATTTTCTTAATTTTTTTCAACATTTTTGTTATTTTTATTGTGTCTGTCTTATGGTGCGTATGATCTTGGAACGAGTGTGTATGATCTTGGAAGGAGTGTGCATGATCTTTGAAATTTGATTTTGGGATGAATTAGATTGTTGAAAATGGTATAAAATTGCTTGATTTTTATGAAAAAAGTGTGTATGATCTTGGAAATTTGATTTTGATTTGTATGCATTCATTTTATCAAAATTAACTTTAATCAATTTTTGATGATTTTTTGAAGATGGCCTAAGGGTACTACCTATGCTTTTTGATTAAAAATTGTGATTTTTGAGAAGTGATGCAGAACCCGCATATCTATACTACTCCTTACAATATTATATCAATATTATTATTGTTATTTGCATTTTCTTAATATGAAAATCTATAATTGCAGAAGAAGTGTACATTAAGGTTGTTACAACCAGTATTCTTGAGAAGTTGATAATTGACCATTCGCCGTCAAGAAAAGTTATAAGGTAACGGGGGGTAACATTGCCGCATCTTTGTTTCTTTGGAAGTTCTACTTTGTTGCATCAATGCTCACAATCATTATTTTGACACTATAATCCACACAAAAGTAAAATGCTTCTTCAAAATATTGAAGTCACACCTTCCATAATTTCAAAGATTTTATTACTTTTTTAAAAGCAAGCAATGTTACCCCACAGGGAGGTCAAACATTGCCACCTCTATTTCTTTCCAAGTCTCTGGGCAAGTTTAAATGTGTGGGATTTGGATAGGAAACAGAAACACATAAATATGCATCAGAACATTATTAGTCTTTGGTTTTTGACAGTTTAAATACTCTAAACAGGGATAAATACTGCTTTGAGGACTTAGTCTAAAATACGTTTTATTTACTGTTTTACATTGTGATAAAATGTGATAGGGAAAAAATTATTTCTTCTTTTTATATTTAGTCTGGGAAGTTCAGCAAAAAGATCGTATTTTGACAGAACACACACCATTTAAAGTAGTCCTGCTAATTCCATACAGTTCAGTAGTCTTCTCTTACTTAATTTTCCACTATTTACTTATTCCATTGTTTAGTGCACTTCATCATAGGTTTGTAAACCTTAGATATTGGATTTTGTATTTGTCTACATGGCAAAGTTAGTGCAAATATTGCGACAACAAAAGTGTAATTTTGTATCAAATATAATTAACCAATGTTTACAATTTATAAGTCATATGCTTTAGAAATTATATATACTATAAACTCACATATGTCAATTGTTTCAATGTAAGAATTTATTCTCAAAGGATATAAATGTAGGGGCAAGATGGTCAGTATGGCAATGTTAGCCTGAAAGTAGTATATGCTATTAATTAGAGGTCTGCATTCTCCGCGATATTTACCGACCAGCGCTCACTCCCCTCTCTTCTCTCGAGACCACGCACTCGACTGTCCTTCGCAGCCGGTTGGGGGTCTCCCGGTCGTCGGCGACCAACCGAGACTCGGTCGGTTGTCGATAACCAGCGGACCCCGTTCAGGCGAATTGCGCCTCGCAACAATCGGCCGCCACGTCGGAGTAAATATCTAATGCCAAGTTTCAGGGAGAGAAGGAGTATTCAATGGTTTTAAAAATAAATGACCAGTAATTTCGTTTTTTCAAAATTTAATATACAGATGAATTTTAATAATAATTTTCAAATAATAAATTTTAATATAAAAAAGAATAAAAAGCTTCAAAAATCCACTCCTCGGACGCACTGGAGAACCTCAAGTGGATCTATTGCAGTTCTGCTAGTGAATTCAAAGAAAAGGCATTCAAAAGTTTTAGTGATAAATTCCATTCTTTTTAATGACTAGACATCGCATGTTTAGGAAATTGCCTATTTTATTCTAATGAACATAAAATCATTAATTTTCCTTTATTTTATATGGTGTAAATACAAATGCTCTGCTAAATTTAGATGCAAGCGCAATATATTAGCACCTTTCCCTTCCGATTTTGTATTTTTGTTGCCTTTTTCCAAATATCTTTGTTGTTGTAGTAGTTGTAATTTTCAGGCATCTGAAACGCAGGTCTTAGTTTCTTAACCCGGCAGTAGGCGCGCGGTGTACCTCAGTCACCCCAGCATTATTTTTGAGCTCACTGTACTTTTAGTTTTATTTATAATCTTGCGAGCTTCTCAATACCTTTCGAGGAAAGCTTTGTGCACATATCTCGACCCTTCTCTTTCAACTGCTTCCTGTTCTTTCCTGGAAATTTCGTCGCAAAGGCGATGGCGCGCTGCGTGGGGGCCACCGAGTCACCTCGCGCAACCTTTGTTATCCTTCAACCTTTCAACCTTCCTGCCACGCTGTTCACAGTAGTTCACCCAAAGGAAGGGGGTCTCGTGGAGCTTCAGTACTACTCTACAGAAGCCAATGATTCACAATAACAGCTTTTACAATTTTTTAATTACAATTAATCGCTTATCTTGTATTGAAACGAAAAATAACGGAGTAATTGAAAAATATTGTACTCGTACATATAAAACTTTATATGCATCATTTTGTGAATACATACTTTTGCCGAATTTAAAATAATGTTAAATGTGAGTATAATAGTAAATAATGTATTTTGAATTATTGAGTTGAATAGGCTGATGTGTTGTGAGCGCTGTTGTTTGGCCGCCGGCTGAGTCGATCAATTCAGAGGCCATGGCGGCTTACATTAACTATTTCACAATAAATTAGTACGCCCAATGACAACAATACGTTTTGACGCAAGGAAAATAGTACCCATCTAATTTTTGTTTAGCATATGCGTTTTTCTTATATACTCGTGAAATTATGACCAAAAATTTCATTCATTCATTCATTGTATCTAATAAATATGCCTTATATTCGGGTTTGTAAGAAACTTAAATGACATTACAATTGGTACGAAACGAATTATTTTCCCTTAAGCACTATAAATATAAAAAAGTATACAAATTCATGCAATAAAGGTTTAAGTTTCTTTTCAGACTCCCTGTTTACCTATATTCTTTCAAAAAATGTATTGTTTTGTCTCTATAAAATTATTTCCAATCAATCGAAAAATTGTTACTTTTCAACCAATTAATCGCTTAATAGAAATTGTATTTTCTTTCGATTACAATTAATTGAAAGAGTTTTGAAATCACTACGCGCGGTGACTTGAAATTCCGTACGTGCATTGAGCGGCGAAGCTACCGGGCAGTCCGGCGCCGGTCGAGCGGTCGAGCGCTCGGCGACCCCAGAGTCTCGCCTACGCTCGACTGTTCTGCAGAGAAGCGGTAGCTGCAACGAGGCCGGTCGAAATGTTCGTTAAACAGCTATCCCTTCCCCCCGAGCAAGACTAGATGTTAAACTAGATGTTAAACTTGTTTGTTTTAACTTCTTAGCAGCTTCTTAGTATCACTATTCTCAGTGCTATTAATTTTCCTCCTAGGTCAATTTGATCTTCTAGACCAGGGATGCCAAACTTCCAAGGCCTCAAGTGCCACAACTAAAACCTTTAATGTGGTCGAAGGCAATATTTTTATTACTCGTGCGATCCACATCTGACTTCCACGTATTGTTGATCTTGGCAAATTGCTCGGCTGCTCTAAGACGGATGGGGAGTAGAGATGGGCTTAACGGCTTTTCTTCAATAACTGTTATCGGAATAACAGTGGACTCGTAATAGCGGTTATTAATAACAGTTGAAAAATAACAGGTCCATGATCAGCAACCTAACATGGCCGTCTGCAAATACTATAAAGACAATACAGGACACTTCGCGATATATCGAGAAACATGCATCTGGTGGCAGAACCTGGTAATAACTCCCTAACCTCAGTGCTCTGTTGGTGTTTGTTGTCTGCTTGATTTCTTTTCATTAAAAGAAAATTGTCATTTATGACTAGGTTTTTGTGTTCTTAAATATTCTAAAATTAATATTTTCATTCTACGAATAGGAAATCAATAAATTGAGAAAATGACAAAAAATATAGTTTTTGCGGTAATAGATGCCAGCTGGCAAGAAAGAGTATGTGGCAATTCTGAATAGCTAACGAAGACCCAAGGAAATAGAAAACGAATACAGAAAGTCTGATCCATTCTGTAGCACTACAATTGAACTCCTTTTACAACTGTGCACTACCACAATTATGCACGACAATTGTGCTCTACAAGTGTACACTACTACAATTGTACACTTTCTACAACTACAATTATGAAGACACGATTGTTTTTCTTAATGAAATATGCTTATCAAAAGCAGATTTTCAAATAAGGTCATGTTAATTTTTTTGAAAATATGAGTGGTTTTTCTATAATTTCCTGACAAACATAATAGCCCGCTCGGAATTGACTGCGCTTCGTTTTCGTCGTTTTCTTACAACTATAATTTTAAAAACACATTTTTTCTCAATTACATGTATTTATTAAAACAACATTTTCAAATAAGGTCATGCTTAATTTTTTCAAAATACGAGTCGTTCTATCATTTTGTGACAAACGTAATCGCCCGCTGTACATTTACTGTGCTTGGGACAGCTGGGTGCGTCGAAGGGGAACTTTTGTTATACACTTACACATTAATATTTTAGAAATTGTTTATTTTGAAATAAGTAAAAAGAATTAATAGCTCTCAGAATAGCGACAATGCAGGGTCTGCAACAATGGAGTTCACTTTGCGTTCGCGAATATCTGTGAATTACGTGACATTGTTGTGACCTGATGGAGCTGTGTGAAAAGGAGTAATAATTGTCCAATTTATGTTGATATTTGCATGAAAATATTTAGTTTTCGCACAAAATTCTGTACCATTTGTAGTGAGTAGAGAATTTGTTGCATGGTTTTAAAATACTCTTCTCTAATCATTGCTCTATGGAATGCATTTCTGTATTGTCCAGGGTATCAGGCTTCTTCTTCCAATACTGGTTTACAAAACTTTTGTTTTCCATTTTTGTGCAGTTGTAGAATTCACATAGTTCTGACAACACTGCGATGGAAACAGTGAGTTGTAAGCTAAGATGTTGGTAGCGCATAAAGTGTAATATTTCAGTACTACGTAGCTGTTTCCTCTACTACGGGAAAGTAAGTGCTATTGTAGCACCACTAGTTTCGCGCAGCATTACATAACTTTCAATATACTACGTATATCACTCCTTGTATAGGTACGTACACGGGAATGTAAAAAGTAAACTGTTACTCCTACATTTTTGTGGGTTAACATGTTTTACGTGAAGTGATTGAACATAAATTATTAACAACTTTTTTATTTATCTCCAACAATCTATTCTCAATATTCTCCACTTTGTACATTCACGTACTAAGATACTACATTATCATAAAAATGTTTGTAGTGTCGTGTGTGTGTGTGTGTAGGGGGGGAGAGGAAATCTACTCTAAACATGACATATCCTATTATTTTTTCGTTTCAGTTAACCTTTTTGTCTCATTTAGTATGGGTTCGAAATTCGCTATTTGAAAGGGTGTGCGATGGCGTGTACAGTTTCGCAGATTTATCTCTGTGAATTCCAGGAAAATATGTATTTGAAACTTTCATTACAAGTGATTATCTTTATTGAATGAGAAAGCACATTCTTCTCGAATTTTAACTTCTTTACCGCACGTATCATTCATATTCGTATTGTGATACCTTCATCAACAGTAATAATTTCTAAGTAATTAGCTTAATTATTTAATATCACCATGTTGGGCTGCCAATGAGATGATTTTTTCCCCCAGTAATATCTTATTAATTTATGTAGCCTTATTTGGAAACGTGAACGTGGTACATGTGGGTGGCTAGCTCAACACCTCGTCCACTTGATGCTCCTGAAAAATAATAATACTTATTCTCTGCATTTATCGTGGGCTGAAAATACCGCTCTACGAGGACTCTGTCGATGAATCTTATACTTACGCTTTGGTTACCAATCATACAAGGGAATAATCTTGAGAATACCTAATTTCTATTTAATGAAACGAAAATTTATATATGCACGTAACGACATGAAGTGTCGTAGGTCTCTTTTTATTATTAGAAATTTTTAATTAATCTCTTTCATGACCTTTTATGCATTATCATATTATCTAAACTTGACAATTAATTTCCCTAATGATGGCCATCAACTAATTGTTACAATTTTAATTTTAATTATTGCTTTAACCAAAATTTTAATTGAGTTCACCCCGAGACGCCGTACGAGTAGGTCGTGCTGTGAACAGTGGTGTACAAACGATACGCGAGTTATTTAATTAACTTGGTGTAACTATACGAATCTGTATCTAATACTGTAAGCAAAACACAGTATATCATCACGTGAACTTCACGTACAGCTGCAGCTGCAGCTGTACTCCTAGGAAAATGGATTCTCCTGATGACAGGAGAGACATAACCCCCAACAGTACGGACTCACAACAAGGTATGTCATTAAAGAAGTCATATGCAGGTGCTACATCATCAGATTCCTTTCCATCTAAAGAACAAGCTATTGTAATCGAAGCTCAAGAAGGACTTTCAATTAAGGATTATGTCAGCAAGGTTGCCTCTATTGTTGATGCTAGTAATATTAGATTTGTTTCACGCATATCTAACAACCGAATATGCATCTTTCTGTCTAGTCAAGCCGTTGCAGATAAATTCACCGATAAAAACAAAACAATTGTTATAAAGAATCGTGAACTCAATGTTAGACCTCTCATTAGTAAACTTAAAAGAGTAATTATATCCAACGTGTGCCCAATTATACCACATGATATAATTGAAAAGGAGTTCATCAAAAGAAAAATTACCCCATCCTCCAAGATCTCATTCATAAAAGCAGGAATATCAGAACCGGGTTTCTCCCATATTATGAGCTTCAGAAGACAAGTGTACATAGAACCTGAAGATCTAAACAAATTACCAGATTCAACTGTTGTTTACTTTGACAATACCTCATACCGTATATACTTCTCTACTGATATCATGACCTGTTTTATTTGTAATCAAGAAGGACATGTAGCTCAACTTTGTCCCAGTAAACCCAGTGGAAATGATGAAATGGAAACAGAACTAACTAAACAACATAACCAAAGTCTCTCTTCTGTACCAAATCTTCAACCTGCAGATAACATCAATGGAAAAGTAATATCACCCTCTGCTGATATGAATATCACCTCAAAAATACCTTCACCATCTGACTCATCCACTCAAATTGAAGAAGCTATTCACACAAAAGAGAGTGAAGACAACCCTTTGAAGAAAGAGCTTGAGGCCAATAATAATGCCCTTATATTAACCCAACCTCAATCTGTTGACTTCCCTGCTCTTCAAACCTCACAATCATACAACCCCAACCCCACAAATAATTTGATTAAGAAACGACCTATATCCTTATCATCAACAACCTCAGACCCACCTATTGAACCCTCATCAGAACCTGATAAACACTTCAATAATGATCTCACTGCAAAAGAAAAAGAGAAGAATTATAAAAAGTCAAGACTAGAAAGTAGTAATATTGAAGATTCTGAAAAACTGGACACACAACTGGCCCCTCTCAAGGAAATATTAATGGACCCAAACAACAAATATCCTTTAAATTTCATTCAAATGAAGAGTTTTCTTGAAAAAAACAAAAAACAGTACTGAGGTAATTGAAATAGCTCTGGAATTTACCCCTGATGTAACTCAAATGATCCAGATGTTAGAAAGAACATATCCAAAATTAAAGGATAAAAATATGAAGAGAAGATTTACAAATCTAAAAAAGAAATTAAATAAACACATTAAAAGCAACGAATCAGAGTACTCTAGTGATACAAGTTAAAGTATTTCATCCCCTTAAATTAAATATTAACCAACAATGCATGTTGAAAGCATATTACAATGGAACATCAATGGATTTAGGCCTCAAAGAGAAAATCTGTTAATTCTGATTAACAAATATAATCCAGACGTAATATGCTTGCAGGAAACTAATAATTCAGAAAAAGTGATACCACAATTAAAAAATTATTCTGTACACCTAAAAACAGAAATAATCCAAGAATATCCAGTGGAGGCATAGCTATATATATAAAATCCCTTCTTCATTCATGAAATTCAAATAAACACCAATATTGAATGTATAGCAGTGAAAATTAACATGGGAAGAACATATTTGAGTATTTGTAATATCTACCTCCCGAATAGTTATAATTTTACAGAAAATGAAATATTAAAAATCTTAGATCAGCTACCTAAACCCTTTATTATGGTAGGTGATTTTAATAGTCACAGCCTAATGTGGGGATCTTATAAAGAAGACAGTAGAGGCAAGATTATTAAAAAAATATTAGAAGACCCCAAATATATTGATACTTAACAAAAATCAATTCACTCACCTTAATAATACATACAAAAGGTTCAGTGCTATTGATCTAACTATATGTTCATCTTCTATTGCTTCTAAATGGGACTGGAGCACTACAGAAGACTTACATGGAAGTGACCATTTTCCCATTCTCATATCTTACCTCAATAATACCTCAGTGTCTGCTTGCACTAACTATCCTCCTAGATGGAACTTCCAAGAAGCTAACTTTGACAGATACAAAGAAATATTATCAACAAAAATAAATGAAATTAATATGTTAGAAGAAAATTCCTCAATTTCCCTCAATAAAAAAATTGAGAAACTGACTGATCTCATCATCAAAACAGCTGATGAAACAATTCCAAAATCTTCAGGAAAACCAATAAGGAAGAAACTACCTTGGTGGAATGAAGACTGCAAAAATGCTCATAAATTATACAGACACTCATTAAATAAATACAAGAGGCACCCAACCATAGAAAATCATATTGAATATAAAAGAACACGAGCAAAAGCAAGACGAATATACAAAGAAAATAAAAGGCAGTGTTGGATTGACTTCATCTCATCTATAAATTGCTTCTCTAACCCAGCAGACAATTGGAAAAAAATCAAAGCTATAAATGGTTGCTACAAGCAGAACTTTCAACCTAAATTTATGGTACACAACGACCGAATTACCTCTTCTAACGAAGAAATTGCAAACATTCTAGCTTCTACATTTGCTAATAATTCAAGTGACAGTAACTTTAACAATGAATTCCAAATATACAAATCTAACTCGAATTTAACAATGGATAGAATCATTCAACAAAATACCTCAAGTAATTCTACATTAAATTATCCCGTACAAGTACAAGAAGTTGAGACTGTGCTATCTCGTACTAGAAATTCAAGCCCAGGACTAGATGGAATATACAATGTTTTTCTTAAAGAACTGCCGACAAATGCTATTGAATATCTAACTCGACTCTTCAATGAAATAATAACCACTGGAGAATTTCCTGACAAATGGAGGGAATCTATAGTTATCCCGATTCTTAAACCTAATAAAGATCCAACCAACCCGAATAATTACAGACCTATTTCCCTAACGTCCACCCTCTGCAAATTACTGGAAAAAATTGTCAGTAGACGACTTAATTGGTACCTCCAATATTATAATAACATTTCACCATTCCAAAGTGGTTTCAGACGAAACCGTTCTACAACTGACCATTTAGTAAACATCCATAGTGACATTTGTGATGCCTTTATAACAGACCAACATCTTGTGACTGTTAGTTTAGATGTGGAAAAGGCTTATGACATGGTATGGAGAGATCGAATCATCAAAATTCTCCACGAAATGGGGATAGATGGCCAAATACTAATTTTCATAACCCAGTTCATGAAGAATAGATCTTTACAAGTTAAATTCAATAATATTTTATCGAACAAATATACAA
The DNA here is from genome assembly GCA_031308135.1 of Acheta domesticus. NCBI lineage: Eukaryota > Metazoa > Arthropoda > Insecta > Orthoptera > Gryllidae > Acheta > Acheta domesticus. The sequence continues at coordinate 56,224,014 of JAHLJT010002630.1, forward strand.
TAAATAACGGAGTGCCTCAAGGATCTGTGCTTAGTGTACTACTATTCTTGATTGCCATAAATGATATCACGAACCACATCCATCGACCAGTGAAAGTATATTTGTTTGCAGATGATATCACTATAACATTAAGTGGAAAAAATATTAAAACATCTCAAGAACTGCTCCAAATCACTTTAAATGAACTTCAAGATTGGTCCAATACGACAGGTTTCAAGATCTCAAAAACCAAATCTGAATGTATAGTCTTCAATAAAAGGGGTAATTTATCTGATCAGCTAAAACTTACTATAGGACCACAACAACTTAAATGTTCTAGCCTAATCAAAATCCTAGGAATATTATTCGATAGTAAACTAACATGGATACCTCATATTAAGAAATTAAAAGCTGAATGTCTTCAAAGAATGAATATAATAAAAGCCATCTCATCAGCATCGTGGGGTGCCGACAGAAATGTTATACTTTCAACATACAAAGCCCTCATTCGTTCTAAGATAGACTATGGAGCAATTATTTACCAGTCAGCTAAGCCAACAATATTAAATAGTCTTAATCCGGTCCACTCAGCCGGGTTAAGATTTGCTATTGGCGCATATCGAACGAGTCCAATTTCGAGTATTCTTGTGGAATCCAATGAAGAACCTCTTCACATCAGAAGAAGAAAACTATGTTTTTCATACGCCAGTAAAATGTCATCCACTCCTAATAACCCTGCTTATAAGAATGTTTTCTCCAGAAAATATTACGATAAGTACACACAGAAAAAGTATGCTCCGAAACCAGTTTATTATCTCCTGAACCAGTATCTTGAAGAAATTCACTTCACATTTCCTACTGTTCGAACTACCATGATTAAAAAAAGACCTCCATGGATTCCTTCCCTAATAAATATCAACATCAGCCTTAACGATCTTCCAAAAAAGGAAACTAATACGTTAATTTACCAGGCTTACTTCAACGAAATCTATAACAAATACACTGGATATACACACATCTTCACCGATGGCTCCCGTAAAGAGATCGGAGCTGGCTGTGCAGTACAAATCAAAGAGACACTATTACAAACAAGGCTAAATGATTATTGCTCTATTTTTTATTGTGAAGCATACGCCATTCTTCTCGCCTTAAAATATATTCAAGAACAAACCGAAGACAAATTTGTTATATTTACAGACTCCAAAAGTGTGCTAGTAAGTTTAAGTAATTCTGAAAACCAGGAACCTATAGTAAATGAAATAGCTGACTTATATTATGACCTATTACACATCAACAAGGAAATAATTTTCATTTGGATACCATCGCACCGAGGTATTGCCGGTAATGTATTAGTTGATGAAGCAGCAAAAGACTCTATTAATTCACCTTTGGAAGAGCACCCAGTTTCCCACAATGACATAAAAAAAGAACTTCATCAAAGAAACAAGGATCTTTGGAATACTGAATGGACAAGATCACCAAACTCACTTCATCAGATCAGGAAAAGTATCTTCGATGACCAACTCCCTTACCTTCACGAGAGAAAATATCAAACTGTGCTCACCCGTTTAAGAATTGGCCATTCCAAACTTACCCATCAGCATCTACTAACAAAAGAAATGCAAAAAAATTGTGACCAATGTCAATCTGCCCTTACTATACCACACATATTACTGTTCTGTTCCATTTACACAGATATTCGCAAAAAATATGCAATACCTCTCACTCTCCCTGAAATCCTTAACAACAAATACCACATTCAAAATGTCATTAAATTTTTAAAGGAAATTAACCTTATCAATAAACTGTAAGAAACCAAAAATCTGTTAAACACCAATATTGTCACAATGTTATATCAAATAATGTATTAGTAATGCCCAACATGTATTTTGATGATTTATGTGATGACTTATATTGATGATTTTTGATGATTTATGTGATGATTTTATTTCATGACTTATATTGACAAATTATGTATTTGTGATTTAATCTTAAATTTTGTTGTATGCTCTCATGTACATTGTATATACTGTATTTTGAATGTGGTCGCTAATGACCTAGCAGTTCATGCGACCTTTTAAATAAAGCATAATAATAAAAAAAAAATTTTAATTATTCTTGGGCCTTGTACATCAAAATTTAGCTGGTTTTGTCTTTCTCGAATTCGGGATTTCGCGGAAATACTTCCTTGTCCATTCGGCGTCAGCGTTAAATACCAGTTCAGCTTCACAGCACCATATTTTCTTCTGGATTCCGATGTCCGCTTCAATCCACACTTTGTTAATTAGCTAGTTTCAGAAAACTTCCTACTATCCCGATACTACTAAAAATCCCGATATTACTAAAATTTAACTATATAATTCTTACACAGAGTTCCAATCTCAAATTAATCATCAAAGATGACGATTACAGTTCGTACATCTCGATTCTACCACGCGCCAGTCTCAAGATACTATACATTCAGAGTACACAATCCTACATCCTATCGCTACCAGATCCTGACACGAAGTGTTGTAAAATTCCAAAATATTCTACCTCGTTCTTTTTTCAATGTCTCTTGTTTCTATTCTTGTCACGTAGTCCTTCTCGTGTTTTTAATCCCTGTGTTATTGCTAATCAAATCAATAAATGACTGATCTCTTCTGGTTAACAATGTTCCTATTTCTTTATGTTATTTTTCGTGATAATTTATGAATAAAACTATTTTCCCTCACTCTTCAATTAAATATATATCATTTTTTTATATTTCTACGTGTTATTTTTCACTCCAAATTACGTACTAAAGTGCACGAAAATTGAGGGCTTTTCCGATGCACTTCAGTATTCGCTTCTATAGTTCGCTTATCTTCAAGAAGTCAGATTTGGGTCGCCTTTAGCTTTCCCGATTTAGAGCTCTTGGTATTTACTTCTTCCCAGTAATTAATTGAATAAATATGTTGATACCCTCATCATATATATATATATATATATATATATATATATATATATATATATATATAATTTCTGAAAAAAAGCTGATTTTGATGTCCCTCCTATTCGCCTCTCAGTGAACGGTTTTAAACAAATGTGGTACCAAAAAAATAAGAGAAAAAATTGAAGAGTGGAGGAAATTATATACTGAATAGATCGCAGGTTTCCTTTATCAATAAAAAGCTACGAAATTTGCGTTGTTTGAAATTCCCGGCTAGAATGGAAACGGGAAGATGGGTGCATTCATGCGCATCATGGCAAATTGGGAAGTGTTAAAGCAAGATGGCGGGGCTTTGAGAACATTGCAATGCGTTGTGTTGTGAGATCCTGCTTGATCTCTAATTGTTAATACCACTGAAATTGCCATTATTACTAATATAAGTATTTAATGAACTTTCTTAAATACTATTTGAACCCGTGCGATTACATTGCATGGAAGTAGAGTGTAGAAAAGTTACCACAAAAATTAGTTCATTTCAAGATCTTTACATGTACATGGATAACAACAGTGGCGTAGCGTCAGGGGACGCTGAGATGCTGAGCATCCCCGTATATAAGAACCTTAAATACTGTATTGATAATCTTACAAGTAGTCTGTTGAGCGAAACACGTTTTGTATTAATTTTAAATTGATTTCCTATGATTTAATTCGGCGGGCTGTTGAAGCTGGCCTCTGATTGCTTGTAAGCTAAAATACTTCAGCGTCTGCCGCCAGATTGCGACGAGCAATGACGCATGCGCAGATGGCGAGATTCCCCTCTCCCCTCTTCACCCCTGGTCCAGAGAAACCCGACTGCTTTACGCTAGCGTCTACTGCGGAAAGAAGCTCGTTTGTGCACGAGAGCGCAGCACACTTCAGGCGTTCAGTAAATTATCTTTCTCTCTCTCACTCGGGAGTCCCCGCTTGGTCATGGGTACAAACTGTAGAAATAGTACCTGACTACTATTTCTTAATTAATATGCAAGAAATTGTATTATCTCTTAAATAGACTACATATTATTTAAGTCTGCAATGTATAAATTAACAAATGGTCTTATTGCCATTCGCGTATAAGAATTAAAGCTGAGCCATTGTATAATTTGCTTTCAAGACATCGGCAGCCCTGACTGCTGTGAGGATTTTGTGGGAAGCGCCTACACCGTCGTAAGCAATCGAGATCGTGGAAGTAGTCCCAGTGTATCTGCCTTGTGTTGCGTTCGCCTGTTAGATGAAGTAGTTGATAGTGACATTTTGTGTGTTATTGTTGAGCATCCCCAAACGTGTGAGTCACGCTACGCCACTGGATAACAAATACTTACTTACGCTCCCGATATGATGGCAGCTGATTCCTGTCAGGGGTAGTCAAGAAAATCGCAGTATAGTTCATCTGTCCCTGTTGGCAATAGAGCTTCAAACAGGGCAGATTTGTTTGAGATAGCAAATGAACATACCATTTTGGTTTTGTGAAATTAATTTTGATTACACAACAGTAGATAGTTTGAAGGGAGTGTTTCTACCAGCATTTTTTAAAATTTTCAGATCCTTTTGCACAGGCAGTTGATCATACTGAAAAAGGTAAGAGTTTTATATGGATGTGAAATGCAAATAGAAGTAGTGGCGTGCATTCCATGGAATGAAGGCAATGAGTCATTCCCCTAAGCAAAGCACAGAAAAATCGTTTCTATATTTAAAATATTCATTGCTTATGGCCAGAGCAAAACTATTTACTCAACTCAGATTCTGAGCTAAGTACTAGTGGTTGAACCGTAACAATCGATGTTTTCAAAACGGTGTGTAAATTCGTCTCTTGACGTCAGCGAAGCGTCGTTCTTCGAAGATGTATGCGTTCGACTTCGTCATGCCTCGTGAAAAGTCGGGTCGGCCGTGAGTGCGCGAGGAGAATGAATATTAACCCTTTATAGGATTGTGGTTCTCTCCGCGACCACATGCTGTTCGGCCGTTTTTTGCTTAACTATACCAAGCAATTTTCATCCTTATCGCTAATTTCACATTGTAGAGTCTTTTTCAATGAAATGCGATTGTTGCAGATTGTGTGATCACATTTATTCTGAGAAATCTTGCTGTTGGGCCATGCATGTGGTCGTCGTCGTGACCACAATCAACACCCCCTGGAGATAGAAAGCCTCCACACTGATTTGTGACGTTATCAAAGGTAGTCCTAAAGCAGGCCTTGCGGTCGTCCCAAGGCCAGACAGCTGAGCAGTTATACTAGAAACCCTTACATTGTTTGCGATTACCATTCTGGAAATATATTACAAATATTTTCCTTTTTAAAGCTTACACAAGTGAAATTAAGTAAATAATTATATATTACTTCATTAGAAATTATTTTTGAATACATTTATCTTTTACTTTTTAAGACTGATACCAGGAACATTTTTTCTGCAGGTATTTTACACCCCTAAACATTTAACATTGTTACAAGAAATGTAGGTAGTGAAAAAATTAAGGCAGTAGGTTATGGTGAAATTGAAAACAGAAGACAGCAAAATATCATCAAGGTGGAGCTAAAATTATTTCTGTTTATATGAACATAAATTACTTCCATTTGTTCAAATAAAAAACTTAAAATAACTTTCTGATCTTCAGTTACTTTCTCTAAAGTGTTAAGAGTATTAATATAACTTTTAATTGCATATAAATTTTCAGACACACATTCATCTTCTGTAAAACTTTCTTCAGATTTCAGAAACACATCCAACATATCTGAAATTAAGTGAACGTTCTTTATCTTTCTTGGAAAATCTTCACTTCCTAATTTTGTCACAATAGCATTTTTTCTGTATAGAGTAAACTTCAATGTATTATCTACCACTAACGAAAGAGAAATCACTGGATGAGGTTTCCACGATAGTTTCACAAAGCAAACACAATCACCACTTTGTTGAACAATTGTCCAATCTGGAGACACTGTAACATTCTTCAAATTATACATTAACTCTTCCAATGTTGTACAAGAAAATTTTTTGTTGTACGTTTCCTGGGAAGCCACACAAGCAGCTACGCCAGCAGCCAGTTGCAAGTTTTCTAGTCTTCTCTTCTTGTCTGCCGGAGTTTCTCGCTTAGTTTCCTTTTTTGAAAGATAGGCAGGGCAGTCAAGAAATACAGAAGGTACTCCATCTTTTTTTAATTGAGGAACACTCAATTTAGAAATTAATTTTTCCCTGGTTGTATCATACACAACTGTTTCCCACAGTATATCACTTTTATGGAAAATGACAATGGTAAACCTGTAAAATAATGCATAATACTAGAACAACCTTATATAATACTACAAAATAATTAACAGCAAAAGAATTTAAATATCAGAATTAATAGAATACATAACCCCCAAAAATATATGAAATTATTGAAATTGTGTAGTAACCCTTATGTGAACTGTGTAATATTTTAAGAGTAATACTTATAGTTTATATGATTAAAACAAGGTCTAATAGAAAATAAATATTACTCTTGTCTGGAACATGTAATAAACCATCTCAGATAGTTTTCTGTAAAGAAATGATTATGAATAAAATGAACATATAACTTACCTTGGATGTTCTTGATGGAGTGAAATTATGTCAAAGAATAGTAGCAAGCCATTTTTTCGCATTTCAATACCTTTCGGGAAACCAAATACATGGACTTTGGGCCCTCCTTGGTAATTTCCACGGCAGTTAGGTACAGCACATCGATACGGCATTTTGAAGAAAAAAAAATAGTACAGATATGCAGGCACCAATACTTAAATGATGAATATCTTCATCGATTAGAATGATATTCAACCAAGAATCTTGGAAGCTTTCGAACTGCAATACACCGATGCTACCCAAACAATTAATCACATGCAAACGTGTACACAACGCTGTTGCTTAGGACTACTCAAGGCGCCATGACACTACGTCACAAGCTCAGTGTGGAGGCTTTCTATCTCCAGGGGGTGTTGCCACAATGCATACAGGCACTGTCGCGGAGTGTTCATTTGAGCATTTTGTTGAGAAGTGATTTTTCGCGTTTACGGAGTTTTTTGAGAACAGAGGATTATTACTTATTTATTATTGTTTATTAAGTTATTTTTTAGTATTACAATAGATTTATTCATAAAATACTCCATTTTTACATCAATAAGGTTAATTTATATTTTCAAGGTGTAGTCAGGAGTAAGTACACAATCGTAAATTTTTTTTTGTTCTGTGAAAATATGAATTTTAAAAAATGTTTTGAACAATTAAATTTATTGTCTAATAATGTAAGATATTCGCTAAATAGATTTAGTTTTCCGAATATTTGTGACTTAGAAAATATTTCAATATTTTTACATTTCTTCAGTGATTACGTATATTTGCGTAGTATAATGTAACACCCATACTTGTTACTAGTGGTGTGCTATCTTACAAAATGGCTAAAATTTGGAGATTCCACAGTTCTGAACCCATGGTCTAATAAGAATTTAACAGTTTCTTGGGAATATTGACGAGAATGATGATGCGGCGTTATTATTACATTCGTTAGTTATTAGATTAGATTAGTTATTAGATTCGGGGTATAGAGGGGATTCCAATGCAGATGACGTGACGCTAATAACGCCGCTTATGAACTCTAGCAGCCCACGTTTCTTTCAATATTGTTTTCTTTAGTCAATGATTTATTATTTTAGATTTTTGTTTGTAAATGTATATCATATTGATTTTCACTACATATTTATTTGCACTATTTATTTTCAATTTTCTTGCTTTTTGTATTTCACGTCTGTTCCTACGTGTTTCTTCTATTTTGTAAAGAATATGCACACGCTTATTTATGACTGGATATTAGATTTTTATTCAGGAATTATACGAGATGGTTCTGTGCGCAACCACAATCCATAGTGTAATGCTTAGCCCTAAATGGATTGTGGTCGTTTATACGACCACATCATTTTCGCAATTATCTCACTTTATATTTAAACAAATCACAAATTAATATTTTTCTCAAGTTTCTAAGATCAAAATTAAACAATTAAAAGATAAATTCAAATAATTCAGGAGAAAAAGTTACCCGACCTATAAAGAGTTAAAATTCATTCCGTTGTGATCGACTGGTAGCAATTTCAAGTTCGAAAGAATTTATTATTTTGGCATTTTGAGAGTGTTGTATGTACGTGCTAACTACATTATAATACAATGAAAGTGTAAAGCACATAATAATACCTAGAACGTTTATATTAAATTAAAGAAAGCATTCTAAACAAACTAATTCTTTGCGTACCGTTCGGCAGTTCTCCCTTGCGAGAAGGGAATGCATCCGCGAACTCATTCCGAGCAGTAGTCATGGCATCTAGCGAGGAAAGTAGGAAAACCCGCGATCGACACGGGCGGCGCAACGCCCACGGATCCTTGAGATAATCTTCGTTTCCGGTGATACATTCGAAGTAGCCACGATCAACTTCCAGAAGAATAAAACATTACAGATATTTCAAGGAATCACCACACATAAGCATTGCAGACGGAAGTTTGGATCGTATTCGCCCTTGGTCTATTATGAGATAAATTCTACCAGGATTGTCGTGAGAGTTAAACCAAAAATAATACATTATTTGCATTCAGAGCAAAAACAAGAAACACAAGATGCAAGAAATAGAAAATGTGAAATTTGTCCACGGAATTTAAACCGCAGAGCATCCAGAGAATGTGAAAAGTGTAAGAAAACAGTAGAACGGACATCACATTCCTTGTTTGTGTAGATCGTGAAAAACATTATTACTGAACTCTATAGACACATTTTCAAATTAATATTCACCATATATTGACGTTTACGCACTTATTTTTTATTTGATGAAAGAAAAAAAATATGCTTTATTGCATTGATGGATTTTATACATATGTTAATAATTTTAAATAACTAAGTACTCGATAAATAAGGTTTAGTTGTAAGTCACATAAATACCGAATTATATTTTTTATAATGTTAGATGGCATTTAGCCAACGAAATTTTCCCTGGGGTCTGTTTACTCCCCGGCGATCAGTTACGTTCGTTTGCAAGACGCCCGGGTTAAAATTCACATTTTGTGAAAATTCACATCATCTTTAACTGTTTTACGTTTTTTATACCTTGGACTTCGGAAGTGCTTCCCCTACCAAAATTATCACCGCACGCCACCGAATAGAAGCATGCTATTGAAACCATAGTGTATTGGTAAGAATTTGTTCTTGACTGTTACAGGTACTACCCTTTCAGCATGCTGCTACACCAAGTGGCAGATGCATTTGCTAGCCTTGTTTTTGCCCTTACTTTATTATTAGGGGATATTCATCAGACTGATAATGCAGGCAGACTGGTATGAAAAATATGTGAAAAGTTATTGCTGATAATCTGAATTTTTGTAGTTAAAAAGTGTACATGATTCTTGACAGTGAAAATAATGTTGATATTTTATTTATAATGTTAAAAGTATACCCCAATAATGTAAGTTAACATGAAATGATCATTTTGTTTATAAAATTGTTTTCTTTGAGGAGTCAGAGACCATAGAGAAAATTTTAAAGAATTATTGTTATGTTCAGTTCAACAAAATGTTTGCAGATACCTCTTCTAAGCCGACAGTTCTTAATGGTAAGTAATTGGAGTATTAATTGCAATGTGTACTTTGTCATTCGATTCAAGTCCATTGTATAAACTAGTTTGCCCAAATCTGTTTTTGGAAAGTTCTAATTAAATTGAACTTGATTTCAGGATTAAGTTAATTCTGTAAAAGGTGGTTATTTTCACAAATTTGGAATGCCTATTTTATTATGACACTTTATTTGGAAATTATGAAAACAAAAGTTTTTACTGACTGTTTCAGAGCAAAGATGCGGTACCTAATGTTTTCATTTGTTTCTTTTAAGCACTGTTAATATTGTTCATGTATAGTGCTGTGTAATAAAGTAGTATTCACATTAATTTGGCATGTCTCCAAGCAAGTGGATTTGCAAAGTTTTATGTTCGGGCAGGTATATTGTGTTAATTGCCTTTTGTAATACAAAATTGTTAATGCTATTGATATTATAAAATTGTGTAATGTCAATATGCTCAATAAATACGTATGCGCCGTGGAAAATTAGAGAAGTGACCGACGCAAACCCAACGCCATCTTGAAAAAGGGCATTGCGCATACCATGATTACCTACGGTCACGAAACAATCAGCAGGCTTTGTAACTCTAGGAGGTGGTGCGCCGACCCAGCTGGCCTGCCTGCCCCCCCCCCCCCACTAGTGCGAAAACCTCACCATTTGCCTCAACGAAGCTGCGAATGGGTTTCCAGCGTGATCGCCGCTCAGGGCACGCGGCACTGGCAAAGCCTCTGGCCAAAGAGGCTTCAAAGACCGAGTTTTTCCTAAGATGTAAAGGAGTGTACCAGAGGTGGTTAAATAAAAATATTTTAGTTGAAGCCAGTTTCACACCGGGGGGAGGGTCCTCTCACGGAGCTTACCCCCTTCAGAATAGATCATAAAAGCATCATAAAAGCAGTTTTTACTCATTTTCTATAGAAACGAAAGACGTTCAATAAGTCATTTGAAAATTCGTAAATAACAAATAAAAAAATTTAAATTCAGTTTACAGAACAGTTTTTTGTAAGGAAACATTAAGTCGACTGCATCATATAACCCCCCCCCCCAAATACACAGAAAAATGCCGTTTGACCTGCTGTGGGGAGAAGTGTAGTGTGTGCAGGGTTTTTTTTTGAAATTCTGGGATCCCTACTAAAATGTGCATTTTTTTGGCAAGAATTGATAAAGTTCCTCCACGGTAATGAAAACTATTTGCAAAGGCAAATCAGCTATTCATTTTGATTGTCCCTCTGCGTAAAGAAATCGACGAGGACTTCCTGCCGTAAATGGAGAACGATAATTTTAATATTTCCAGTTATCAGGAACACTGTTCACAATATCAAGAATCACGAAAATATTGTAAATAATCTTTCATATCATATTTTGTTAATTCTCAAAAACAGATGTGTAATTATAAGTCACTTTATTTTATCAGCTTATTTCGAGAAATTCTTTCGTTGGACACGTTGAAAGTTATTTATCAGCACGAAAGGGCGTGTATTCTAAGTTGGCACTCAAATAACAATAATTTCCTTTTAAATATTTGATTAAATTACATGCATCGATAATTAAATTATCTTGTTCTCGCAAGTCCTTATTTGGCTGATTAAGTTTTCGTTATATTGACTAACAAACATATTTAACTATTAATCTTTAACCATCGTAGGGCGCTCACTGTGACCGCAACACATTCGAAATAGTCCTTTGCAAGCCAAAGTATATATGCATTTTTCTGGAACATCACTGAATTTAAATTGTGAGGCTGTTTGATGAACTGTTTTTCAAATTTAGATTTTCATTGAGGTCGTGTACAAATTTTTCAAAATACGAGTTGTTTTTGAGTAATGTTGCCCGAAATTCAGGCAATTTTGAAAACAATTTTCTCAAAACCGGATTCAATTTTTTTTGCTTTGCTGTCTATTAAAAGGGCAGAGCTCCGATTTTCGATTAACAACATTCGAAAATAAGAAAAGTTATAAATATGAGGAAGATTGGAGCACCACTAGTTTCCATACAAGATACTGAACTATAGCAAAAATCAAAGGAATATGTAGTTAGTTTGTTTAAATATTAACTTATTAAATATTACCTTACGATAGAAAAACATAAGATAAATTTTTCGCAGGTAATGCTTGGAAGAGGTCACTTCAGGAAGATGGGTAAATAAATTATAAACAATTTCAATAAACCAGATTTATTGACAGCTCAAAATGTAGTCAAATTAATTATTTGTTGAGATTTGTAAAAGATACGCAAATGTTTCACAATTTCAAAGAAGCTATTGTCATGGTTTCTACTTTTCCATTAATAAATTTACTTAATGGAGAAAATAAAAATATCCATTTAATATTTGAGATATCCAATGATTCTATAGCATACACCATAGATTTGAATAAGGTAACTTACTGAAATATTAAATCAAAATGATTTCCAATTCAGAAGAAAAGAAATTGAATTCAAGGATAAATAAATATTTTTTAGACAGCCACTACAGTCTCCAGTAAAAGCAGTTCTTTCAGGGCATGCACAGCATGTTAAAAGTTAAATTTGTAGTATTAGTGCTAAAAGTGAGACGATGCTCAAGTGTTCAGATAAATCTGTGAATGTAAAAAAAAAACTTTCGTCAGCATTAGCTACTATTGACCTTAATACATCATTAAGTGACTTGAATACTCGATTATAAAAAATGACCATTAAGCTGTCTAAAAGAAGTATATGACACTCATGGTAAAAATGATTTTATTTTACTCGTGGGAGTTTTACCTTTGTCACAAAATAAAATGTTGATGTCGTTTCCCACTCTATCATAATGAACTATATTCAATAATAAATTGAAAACATCTTACCACTTAAATAATTAATATATTGTGGTAAACAAGTAAATCGTTAATGGAAAACTTATTCCTGGATGCTTTCGACAACTGTTGTCACAATCCGCACACGAACATTTCTTCCAGAAGACATAGTGAACTTACTTTTCTGGTCGAACACTAATATAAAGTATACGCTGTTCGACTGAAAATAAGCTACATCAAGTCAAAACAATGGGACGTAATTCACAGAAATTCGCGAACGCGAAACGGAATTCCATTCTTGCATTGTCGATATTCCCTAGCTACAGCAAGCAATTTTTATTTCAAATATTTCAAAATAAATAATTTCCAAAAGATTAATGTGTAAATGTATAACAAAAGGTCGAATGTAAGAAACGAAAAAAAATAGAAAATTATAAATTCTAATTTACGACTCTGTTTGAAGCGCAGTAAATTTGCAGCGGGCTATTATGTTTGTGACGAAATAATAGAAAAAACTACTCGTATTTAAAAAAAATCAAGTATGACCTTATTTGAAGATGTAGTTTAGATAAATACATTTAATTGAGAAAAAATTGTATTTTCACAATTGCAGTTGTAAGAAGACACCGAAAACGAAGCGCAGTCATTTCCATCGGGCTATTATATTTGTCAGGAAATTATAGAAATACTCATATTTTCAAAAAGTTCATCATTACCTTATTTGAAGATCTGCCTTTGATGAGCATATTGCTTTAAGAAAAGCAATTGTATCTTCACAATTGTAGTTGTAGGTAGACGCCGAAATTGTTTTTAATTTAAAAAATGTTTGCAAAATCAGGCATTTCAACGAACATGAAACATGCACCATTGTCTTAAGCTTCTTTTATGCCATCTCAGGTCCCAATTTAATCAAAAACCGTTGTGCGATTTTTAAGAAAAAATAGTTCGAAGAAAATAAAAAATTGTCAATGTTTGGCATAACTTTTCTCAAAAAATTCTTGTTTTTGAAAAATTGAACATGAGCTTATTTGAAGACCTGTTTTTATGAACACATTTCATTGAGAAAAAAAATTGTGTCTTCTTAATTGTAGTTAAAGGAAGATCTCGAAAAATTTTTCAATTTTCGAAAAATAAAGAGTTTTCAACCAACATGCCATTCTGTTAGATGACCTTCAAACTATCAAACAACAAAATTTAGTCAAAATCGTTGGAGCCGTTTTTTTTTAACTTTGAAAATGTCCCCGGGATTCACATAAAGTACCCAGCAAAATTAAAATATCGGTTTCAAATTCAAGGGGCCAGGAGACCAGTCAGATCGATTGGGGAGAATAAAGTTCGGAGAAAATCGGCTGAACGGTTTAGTCGCTAGCGTTGTTCAGACAGATGTTTTGCTTTCAATTGTTGTTTCGGTATCAAAGACCCACAAAACAGGGATTCTGCCTGCACCACGTATTAGAGAGAGAGATTTTTGTTCTCAATTTAGCATCTGGAATTCTCCACGTTTTCCTTACCAGGGCTCTGCAATGAGAGTTTTTCTGCCGAAAATCAGCCATTTTTTCGCGCAGCATTACACAACTTTCCCTTTCCCGGGAAAGTAATAATGTTTTTAAAAACAGTTGCAATGAATGGATACGAGAAGTGCACGCGTAAATATAATTATGGCCACAGGATCACGTCATTGTTGGGGTGCAGTTAATTGGTACAGTGAATGTGGTAGGTCCGGCGTGCTGATGCTTAGAGCAACAGCCCATCATGTGCTTCCTAGATGTAAATGCTGTAGAAAAATCTTGTGGCAGTAGTAGTTTCAATAATTTGAAAATGCTGCCAGTGAATGGTGGAGGGGAGAAATCGGTAGTGGAGGCACGACATGTGCGCGCTCTACTAGGTCACCACATTTTACGGAACTAAGATGCGACGGTGGCGCTATCTCTGAATGGGACACCATTTCTGGATACCCTCTCCACTAACTACAGTGAGTCGTCTATACATTCTTAGCTTACGGTAACAGTAATTAGATACACGCACTGTTTTGTTTATCTGACGTCATTGTCAAATGAAGATGACAATGCGTTTTTTCACTTTAGACGAAAAAAAATATAAATTGTTTCGAATTATAATTTGATTCAGCCACGAATTAGTAAACCGTACAGTTTTGTATGCACCCACAGGCGGCTTCCAACACCACAAGCCAAAGGCCCATGTGTTTTAAAGTCACCCTTGGGGCAAAACATCCACTTGACATCCTAAATTTTGGAGGAATTCCACCTTTCTTCTATTTTCAGATTTGTTTACGTCTTTTTACAGAAGGCACTTTGCTTTTCGTTTGTAAATTGAAGAGTAAGTTCGAAATAAAATGTGTCTCCAAATCATTTAAAACTTTGCTCTCCATTGCTCGATCGCGTACACGCAACCTCTATGGTGGCCTCGCCTTGCAAATTCCTGAGCACAGGATCCACTCCGAGATCGTAAGTTTATGTCCGCGCCGCCTTCCATGAGCGCGACGACGCAGTCTCTCTTCCCGTTCTGTGCGGCTAAATGCAGAGGAGTAAGGCCCATTTCGTCCTGAACATTCACTTGTGCACCGCCCTCCAGAAGCGCGACGACACACTCTTCTTGCCCGTTCATTGCGGCTGAATGCAGAGGAGTTCGGTGTTGTTTGTCTTGAACACTCACTTGCGCTCCGGCCTCCAGCAGCGCGCCGAAGCATTCTCTGTTCCCGTTCTGTGCGGCTAAATGCAGAGGAGTTTGGCCCTCTCGGTCCTTCACATTCACTTCAGCACCGCCCTCCAGCAGCGCGTCCACGCATTCCCTTTTCCCTGTCCGCACGGCTTCATGCAGGGGAGTTTGGTCATTTTTGTCCTTAACATTCACTTGCGCACCAGCCTCCAGCAGCATGCGCACGCACGACGTGTGGCCGGCAGAAGCTGCGTTGTGCAAAGCAGCCCATCCTTTCCAGTCAGTAGCATTGACGCTGACACCCAGTTGCAGAAGCGCGTGAAGAACTTCCTGGCGACCGTCGGCCGCTGAAGCAACCAACGCCTCCCTCCCTGCTTCCCCCAGCACCACATCAGGGGCAGCGTCCGCGAAGATCCACACCACCTCCGCGCTAGCAGCAACTCGTAGGGAGCGCCCTATTTCGGCCATCTCGGATTTTTGGACAGCTTTCAGCAAAAGTTCCAGAATATCCTCGTGTTCGTCTCTAGAAGCAACAAATAATGGTGACTCATCTTTCTCGGTTTTCTTTGTGGGTGAAAGTCCTTTCTTCAATAGCAATTTAACCACTTCTCTTTTCTTACTTTTTACTGCCACCAATAAGAGAGGGTCTCCATTAACATCATTCGCGTTCACGTCAGCCCCTTTTTCTAGGAGACATGTAACTATTTTGGCGGTCCCGTATTTGGAGGCGTTCAGCACAGGTGTGTTCCTTATCTTATCAGCTGCATTAACGTTTGCTCCTCTCTCCAGAAGTCGTGTTACTACCTCCGAGTTCCCGTGCTTGGTGGCGTTCAGGAGAGGTGTCTCGCCTTCTTTGCCAACCGCGTTCACGTCGGCCCCTTTCTCCAAGAGGCAAGTTATGACGGCAGATCTTCCGTGTCTCGTAGCAATTAGCAAAGGAGAGTCGCCGTCCTTAGCAGTCGCGTTCACGTCAGCCCCTTTCTCCAAGAGGTAGGCCAATATCTCAGGGCTTCCATGTTCTGAAGCGTCCATAAGCGGAGTTTCATTGTTCTTAGACGCAGCGTTCACGTTGGCTCCTTTATCGGCCAGCAGAGCGACCACAGCGGAGAAGTTCCCCCTGACGGCGTGCGAGAGGGGCGTCCTTCCGTCGTCGTCTGCGGAATCCACCGACGCGCCCTGCTCCAAGAGCGACTGCACCGCGGCCGCGTGGCCTCCTCGGGCGGCGAGGGCGACGGCGGTGGCGCCCTGGGCGTCCCGCGCCTCCACTGCCGCCCCGGCGGCCACCAGGCGCGCCACCATCGCCGAGTGCCCGTTGGCGGCCGCGCAATGCAGCGGGGTACGACGCTGGTTTGCCCAGTTGCCCACTCCCGCTCCGTTCGCAATCAGCACGTCCGCGACCTCCAAGCGGTCGTAGCTCGCAGCCAGGTGCAGCGCGGTGTTGCCGTCCTTGTCCCGCGCATTTATTCTTCCTCCGACAGCCAGAAAGCGCCGCAGTGCTGCCACGTCTCCCTTCACCGCGGCTTCCAGAAGAGACTTCGAGGCGTATGTGAAGGGGCTGGAGGTCGGGGCACCCTGGATGAAGTGAGCGGGATGATCAACTGTGGCTTGTGGTATATTTGCTTCGTAGTATTTCTCGACTATTGCAGCGACAGAGGTAGATGCAGGGAATTGTATGTTCATTGACGAAATGGGGGTGGGCGGGGAGGTAGTGATTGGAGGTGACGGCTGTGTTGGAAGGAATTGGCCCTGAGAACTGGGAATGGAGGACTCTCTCTGGTGGGATGCGTGCAGCTCTTCCATCTTGGGCACTGAAATTACCATTTTCCGCTGCAACGATTCCTCCGTGTCGGTAACTTTCTTTGCCACGAGTCGCTCGAGAACCTCCTCGATTTTCGTGAGTCGTTTATCAGTTTTTGTGAATCGTTCGTCTATTTTAGTAAATCGTTCGTCCATTTTGGTGAATTCCTCCAGCTGGCGGCTTCCTGAAGTGTTCGTGTCCGTGGGCACCTGGAAACAAAACTAAATTTTAGTTCGGTTGGCTTAGCACTCAATATTGTCCAATGTGATTATTTTACTCACACTGGTTATTTTTGAAATTGGTGTAGATTGAGTTCCACATCTATTTCAAAAATACATTATATATATATATATATAATATATGTTAATTAAGCATTGGAATCACGTTCTTTTGTCCATGTTTACCGGACATTGTAATGCCTTGAGCGCCCGTTAGCAGGGAACGCTGCAATCCATGACCTTCGCTAGTGGACTGTTACATTCAAAATATCTCAAATACAAGTCACAAAAAATGAAAATTACTGAAACAAGTTTATCTAACATATGACAGTAAGTATAGCATTAGAATAGTCTTTTTACGCTCGTCATGATACACTAAAAATATGGCATAGTTCTACAAACAAATTGCCTTAGTATCTTGTAAAATACAGTGATAAAATGGAAACGAATACCTACATTAATTAGCCTCTTTCTCTCATGCACTTCCGCGGAAACTAGATTGCAATAACATCAACCGTTCAAAAATTACTAGGTACTAAAGTTACGTGACTCATCCTGTATACAGGGACAAGAGTTATCCACTTTTTCGTTACCAGGGCCTGGCAATAATAGTTTTGTGTCGAAAATTCGCAGTTTTTCCCGCAGCATCACAATAATTTCTCTACGTTGCGTAAGCAGTAGCGAGAAAGTAGGTCCGAATAAAATTGGTGTCTGGAGGGGTTCGTTAGTTGGCGCCTCAGTCGACTGCCAAACCCGTGCCCAACTAGTGCTAGATTTAGGTGAGTCACCTTGCCCCAGACAATGGGAGTGCTTGTTAGTGAAAAACACTGCACAAAATTGTGTTCGAAAATGTGCCCCTCTTCTTCGATACATTTATATATCCACAATAATTGCACACAACTGAGGAGTGTGTCTGGAGTAATCATTAGACAAGCACTGGTGATTCGCTCCATTATGTTTTCCGCGTTGTTGGTACAGACTTCCGTGTAGACCTCATTATTTAACATGACAAGAAAGGTGAAGTAAGATCTGGCAATCCTACAGGCAAAGGCACTGGACTACCTCTTCCGATCCATCAATGTATACGCGATCTATACATCCCGTGCTACTAGTGAATACGGTAATGTGCTGCACGTCATTTTGGAACCACGTTGTTTTGCTGTACGTCCAAGGCAAAGTCTAGCAACACTGGAAGTTCGTTCTGCAGTAAGTTTCGCCTTTTTAACCATTTAATAACCCATCGATAAAAAGGGGCCAATAAGCTTATCCTCAATTATTCCATAACAAACATTAACTTTCGAAGGGGACTGATATTCAACTTGACGCAGTCGAAACTCCTGTAATGCATGTTGTGCCAATTTACCATGCCGTGATTAGTAAGTCAACTCGTCAGATAACAATACTTGAGCAAAAACAATCTGGCATCATCTTGAAGCCGCTGAAGCGCCCATTGACAAAATATCACTCGATTATGAAATCATCACCAGAAAATCTTGGTGCATAGAAATTATAAACTGATATTTTCCATGCTTCAATATTTGGCAGACAGTAGTCTGAGAAATTTCTGATCCGCGAGCTATTTCTCGAGGACCAATGTGAAGGTTATCAGCTACAGCAGCTAATAGAGCAAATTCTTTTTATCCAGCAATTGTTCTTCTAATCCAGTCAAAAGGCATCTGAGCCAGGAAAAAATTCTGGAAATTTATTTCTCGAGGGCTCCAAATGTTTTCGAGGGCGCTGAATTTGCCACCTCGAAAAAGATCGGCTTGACAGAGAAAATGACAAAAAAAATCGCCTGGTTTTTAGTTTTTCGCTTATATCTTAAACTATGCGTTTTATCGAAATAACTATTATTTATAAAATTAAAGTAGATAAAATTTCCTACAAAGTGCAATTATTAACTTTTTCGTTTAGTAAAGTAAATATGCTCATTAATTCCGTGAAAACTAGTCTATTATCTCTGGGTCAATCCATTTTAAGTGGTCCAGCACTGGTCGCTCGACCATCTCGAAAAAAGTTCATATTTTGTATACAAATTTCCTTATGTTTTGGCTGTTCAAAAACATCTTCAACTTTTTTAATTGTCTCTGATTTACAAATGGCGGCCATTTTTGTTTCGCGTTTGTAGACATTTACTCTTTTCTAAATTACTCAGCTCTAGGTCGTTCTAGCATTTTGGAATAAAAAGCATTCTATTCAGCATACTCTGGCCTGCAAATCGAAATTTCATTTACTTATTTTCTATGTTTTTATTTGGGAAATATTTGCAACCAAATCTATGGAACGCGAATGAACGAAATTCGATTTTCAGAGAGTAAGTTTTCAAAGAAGGAATAGAATCACAACCTTAACCCTTTACTGCCCACAATGATTCTGTTCGCATAGCGCTCTCCCATTGTTGTCGCGTTCGTGCCCTCACAGGAGCCGTTGCAGACCTCTGGTAGCATGTTTTTGCCACTTTTAGTGCTATTCAATTGTTATGTTGCTAAATTGTACTACTAGAGCGGTGGTTATTGAGTATTTTGTTTTCGATAAGAAGAAGCAAAACCGTTGAAACTTTGCTGCATAAGCCCCGTCAACTTCGATGCGGACCAACCACCGTTTGTTTTACATCGGCCTCTCCCTCCGGCTTAACCACAGGCTTATAGCAGCTAAGCACGGTTTTAGATGAAGATTCGAACCGACCCAAGTCATGTGTACACCCTGGCCAAGAATGTACAATGACTTAGCGATCACGGCTAAACCAACATCTGGCATTCAAGAATGAAAAATCTTGCTTATAGGTTTCGTTTAGGATGTCTACGTTTACTGAAGAACTAAAATTCACAAAGTATTGCAAAAGAAGCAAAATTGTGTTGACCAGAAATAAGTGTATCATATATGGTACGCATGGCATTAAAGGGTTAATTGTTTCTGTGCTTTTACACACAACAGTATAGTTCCTTTTTGTAAAATATCATTGGCATATAACGTACGCCTTGAAAATTACATTCTCTTGAAAACTGGAATTTTGAATTTTTTCCAACTTTTGAACTGTAATATTTCTGTGGGTGAGGGCAGATAAAAATCTGAAAATTGTACACATGCTAGACCGCTATCATACCAAACTTCAGTAAAAATTACAACTTTTAGATTTAACTCAAAGTATTTTTTAAAAAATTGAAAACTTACGAAAAAAAGGTTTCATTTCCACGTTGAGAATACGTTGTGCTAAGAAGTAACCACAATATTTTGTAGCTATTTTAAACTAAAATCTACAATGATTTAAAATACTTAATTATACTTTAGAATTAATAAACATAAAAGTGTCCTAATATATAATTTTCAATACTACGTACACTTAACTAAAACAAACTTACAAATTGACCTATTTCTGTAATTGAAAATGTGGTAATCTTGATTTTGAAAGCCCTATGTTCGCGACTGAATACTAACATCTTAGCTATTATTTGAAAACGTCCAATTCAACCCAGAGGCGAACAACTCACCGCTTCCATTGCAGTGTTGTCAAAATTATGTGAATTATACAACTGCATAAAAATATAATACAAAAGCTTTGTAAACTTGTATTGGAAAAAGAAGCCTGACACTGTACAGCTATATCAAGTGTCAACAATGACACGTAATTCACAGAAATTCGCGACAGCGAAACGGAATTCCATTGTTGCATTCCTTGCATTGTCGATACTCCCCTAAAGAGCCATCAGATTTTATTTGAAATATTTCAAAATAAATAATTCCTAAAATATTAATGTGTAAACTTATAACAAAAGGTCGAATGGAAAAAACGAACATAGAAATAATACATAAAATTGCAAATTCTAATTTGCGACGCATAATTTACGGTCTGAAGGAGCAGGAAATTTGCAGCGGGCTATTATGTTTGTCACGAAATTATAGAAAAACTACTCGTATTTTCAAAAAATTAAGCATGACCTTATTTGAACACGTATTTTTTATTCATACATTTCGTCGAGAAAACGATCTCCAATCTAACTCCGTCCAAAGTACATTTTTTTGACAGTTTCTCACTTTTTCGGTTTCCTAATGGTAGAACGCAAAGATTAATTTTAAAATATTACAAAACACAAAAACCTCGTCGTAAATGGCAATTATCTTCTAAAACTTTGTAGCTAAATATTTGTTATTTGGTAAATCATTGGTGTTTGCCGGAAAATAATTGTATAACCTTAACAAGTTAACATCATTAAAAAATTGAATCAATTGATTTGCAACGTTTTACGAAAAATTAGGATCAATATAATTTATTGAAAGAAAGAAAATACAGTCCTTTAAGTTAGTTACATAGGCGAGATGAAAAATTACACATTCCACAAAAATGGTAAAGTGTCTACATCACTGCACTCAAAAGGATCATATTCCTTACGAAATAGCCTGGTTATTTCCTTACGGAAAGGTATAAAGTACCTTTCCGTAAACATATAAAACTAGTGGTATGGTACTACAGAATGGCACAGACTTTCCCGTATTTGTTTTCTATTTTCTTGGTCTGGGCTAGATATTCGGAATTGCCACATACTCGTGCCAGCTGCCATCTATTTCCGTCCAAAGTATATTTTTTTGACATTTTCTTGACTTTTCAGTTTCCTAATGGTAGAATGGAAATATTAATTTTTAGAATATTAAAAAACACTAAACTTCTTCCTAAATGGAAATTTTCTTAGAAAAACTTTTAGCCGCCAAATTTTGAAGAATCTTTTTTAAAATCTCAAAGCTTCGACTAGAATCAGATCGACCGGGGAATATCCATTTTGGAAGAAATCGTACGTATGGTTTGGGCGCTGGCAGTGTTCGCAGACGGACACACACACGGACAGACACACGGACAGACAGACGGACAGACAGACGGACAAACAGACGGACAAACAGACGGACAAACAGACGGACAGATAGACGGACAGATAGACGGACAGATAGACGGACAGATAGACGTTTTCCTTTCAATTGGTTTTTCGGTATCAAGGTCCTAGAAAACAGAGTTTCTGGCTACACCACGTGTTAGAGGATTTTTTTTCTTAATTTAGCAACTGGTTTTATCCACTTTTCCGTTTTCACGGCCCGGCAATGAATTTTTTTCCGCCGAAAGGCCATTTTTTTCGCGCAGCCTTACATAACTTTCCTTATACTACGTACATCACTCTGTGTATACGTACGTATACGGGAAAGTAAAAATGAGATGAAAAAGGAACATTCACCGCAACATATTTGCTACTTTTTTATGACAAACCAATGACATACATATCTTTCACTTGAGAAATGGATTCAACTTAAAACTAAAACCATCAATATAATATTTTGTTGTAAAAGCAACTATTTAATTACAAAAGTTTTTTTATTTCCCAAACTTTAACGATAAGGGAATATGTAACTTTTTCATCTCATCTACAGGATCCATCGCTGCCTTCATCAGATGGTACATTATTTTGCAATTCATTTATGTACTTAATTCATTGATGTCATCGACTTCCTCTCTGCAATTGTTATAAATCGGTAAAATTCATTCATATAATAAATGAATAAATCTAAAACTATCAGCTTGAGAATGTTTTATTACTTGTAACTAATTGACATTTGCAAGTATTTTTTTGCATGCTTGTAAAATATAATTTTATATATTAACATTCGTCTTCAGTTAGCTGTTCATCGTCTTGTCCATATGTCATTTCATCGCTAACACTTTCAATAACTATTTCATTGATCGTGAATGGCATTGCATCACCGTTGAACCAAAGGATAGTGTCAGCGCCTTCAGACAATTTCCAGCCATAACCATCAGTAGAACCATCCGTTGATGGGTTCTGTAAATGTGCATTGCACCAAATGTTGCTGACGTAAAGTACTCTCATCAACAGTTGGAGTAATTCAGTTTGACATGGTGGAATGTGAGAGGCATCGAAATTTTTAAGGGTTTTAATCTAATGCCTGATTATTGTTGTTACATTCGTAACCTCATAACGTAATGCGACCGGTGCAGACAGCCAGGCCCCGCAGTTTAGTATCCTCCCTCCACTGTTGCCAGATGCCTCCAACCAGTTACCCCCAGATGGCGTGGTAAAACCCACTAAAAGTTAAAATAAACCACCAAACTATTCTAAAAATATAAAAAATTACAGTAGTTCATTTTAAAGATGTTTTAAATTTTTCTAAATCTATTATCTTAAAGTAAGGGGTAGTAAATTAAAAAAAACAAATAATACAAATCATAAAATTGAATTGATATATTATGTGTCACTTAAAATCACAGCTCTCAGAGGGACAGATTTTTTTATAAGAACAAAACAACGAATCAAATAAAGAGGATGTATATATTTACAAAGGGCATTTTTTTTCGTATCTGGGTTTATCTAATTTTTTTTAATCTTTAATTTTTTAATGCAGTAACTGTCTTTTACAATTTTAATACATATAAAAAGTCAGCATAAATACAACTTAATTATATTCTCTTGCTTTTTAAAAAATTACAAATATACAGGTTTGATCTTCTTCGAGAGATGATATTGGTATGGCACACGTATATTCATATTTTAGACGTTAAACATGTCTCAAAACATAAGTATGGCACGTGTACCTATTACAAGTCACACTTACAAAACGTTTGCAAATCTAGAGGTTAATTTCTCACATTCGAGACATCCCATCGGTATGACGCTTACAAACTCGTCTTCTAGACATTAAAATCAATTGAAACATGTTTTTCTCGTGTGTGTACCTATGATACATGTATTAGTTTGTGTACCTAAGACTTCACCTATGATACATGTATTAGTGACAAATCAGACATCTTTCAATCAGTATGGCGGCTACTTAGACACACTCCAACAGTATGGCGTGGCCATATTTGGCAATGAAAAGAATTTCCTACCGTTAGGCCACAAAAATAACTTTGAGCTCGTAATCCAAGCGGGTATAAAAAAAATGACACGTTCAATTCAGTAAGGCGGTCAGTTTGAGACGCCGCTTCGGTATCGCACACAACTCTTTCACACTTTGGCTATCTAACGAACAATATACAACTAGCATTAGCTGTGTACTCATTTTCCAGTGGCCTATTTTTTTTTTCGACATATTTAAACAATTGCGCAGCGCAACGCCAACACCTACATGCCGCCATACTTGCGTTTCCTTGTTCCTCATCACACTCGCTAACTTCTCAAAACGTTTTAGCTTCGAGCTTATCATACGTCGATTTTCTTGCTGGCTCCCGGTCTATATACTATAGTATACGGAAAAGTACGCACGTATAGTATACGGGAAAGTAAAAATTACAAAAACAAGATTTTCTCAAAAACGGCCCCAAATATTTTCTTTAAACTTTTGGAAGGGATAGTGCTAAATGTACTCTATGAGATGATATAAACGCAATATTGCTCTATTCTCTTGTTTTCAAAAATTACAAAAATGTAATTTTTTTGACTTGTCGCTCACGTCGTTCATATTTACATTAGCGGCGATTTGTTCACATTATTATATTTAGGAGTAAATGTGCTTTAAATAATGCCATACAAAGTTTCCCGAGAACTCAACAGTTTTCTGTGAAAACTCCAAATTCCGGATTTTCAGAAACGCTCAAACCTCATTTTCTCAAAAATTGCTCCACATTTTTTCATCAAATTTTTCGAACGGGTAGCGCTAATTAGACTCTTTAATTTAACGTAAAGTTCATTTTGGGGTATTGTTTTGTTTTTGCAAAAATTATACAAATGTAATTTTTTGAAAGATCTCTCACACCTTTAATATACACATTACCAGCAATTTGTAAATACTATTGTATTTTTAAGTTAAAGTGCTTGAAATTACTTTAAATGAAGTTTTTCGAAAACTCAAACATTTTCTGTGAAAAAGAGATTCATATTTTGTATTTTTAGCAGTGCTTAAACGCCATTTCCTTAAAGACGGCTCCAAATGATTCCAAGAAAATTGAAATTTAGGACAAAATTTTACTGGTCATTAATATTGTAAATTAATATTTCCGCCCTACCATTTGGAATACGAAAGATTAAGAAAATGCCGAAAAAAATTAATTTGCGCGGGGATAGATGGCAGCTGGCAAGAGCATGTGGCAATTCCGAATAACTAACCCAGACCTGAGGAAATTGAAAACTAATACGGGAAAGTCTGTGCCATTCTATAGCACCACTAGTTTATTATAGGCCAATGCTTTCAATTTTATAAACTATGCCAATTCTAATGGGTCTATAATGATATGCATTGGACAATTTTGAAAATAATTCAGTGAAGGAGAGCTCTTATTATTAAAGCATGAAAGTACATGTTTATATTTGGATAGGTCATGAACTTCAGTCAACTTTTTCTAACCTTCAAGCATTACATGAAGTACGTGAACCATTATTACTTTTGCTGGATCTGCTTTTATTTCATTGATACAAATGATTTGTGTGCTCTAATTGACGATAGTGTCGGTAATGGTATTGGTATGAGGAATATTTAGGAGTTTTAAATATTTTTCACATTTCTCGGGTTACATCCCTCAGCCAAAATTCAGGCTATGCCACTGATAACGACATGTAAATTTAATATTCGAATAATAGGCAACGTATGTGCTTTTTCATTCAATAATTATATTAGATAAAAGCTCATAGTTATTATAAGGGTTGAATGATTTATTCATAAATGTTAGGAAGCAGCCAGTCTAGGGTCATTAGTCCCGTAAGTGTAGTGCATATTTTTGCCCGTGAGGTGGCGGTGGTCTTTCTCCGCTGGATGGAGAGATCCGGCGCCGACTTACGGGTAGCGGGGTTTCCCCAACCAGATATCTCCCACCAGCGATACACCGCCCCAGCCGGGTCAAACTCTAAGCTGCCGACATGTGTGGTAATGTAGTGCATGTCAGTATATGTGTAAGGGAGAGGATAGGACAAAGAAATGGTAGGAAAGATCGCGCGCGGCCCGTGGCCTCTCTCTTAGAAGAGTTTTTGCCACCTCGAACGTTAAGCATTATCGATCTTCTGCGCATGCGCAGATCGATAGTGCTAACGTTCGAGGTGGCAGAAACTCCCTATTTCGCGCCGGTCTGTGAGGGCCTTTTCTCCGTGAATTACATCTGGCGGAGTCTGCGCGGACGACGCGTCGAGTGACCTTGAGCAGTGCTGACGTGCTGTTTCCGAGAATTAACGCCCGCAAGACTAGCGAGCGCTTGTTATCACCATCTTCCTTCCTTACGTACATATACTGAATAAATAATGACTAGATATAGGATTTCCATGCACTATCAAATTCTAAAATATGCATGTCAACATGCACTATCAAATAGATAAATATGCACGATGCAGGATAAAAATGGACGACACATGAACAATCAAATTTTATTTTATTTACAGTTTTAATTATATTGACTTTTGTAAAAGTGAAATTTAACAATTTTTCTAAACTGTTCTATTTCAAAGTCATTCTTCTGTGGGAGAAAAAAAAAAGTTTCTGAATGCAGAAAACTACCTTTTTACGTCACAAGACGTAATTGGAACATACTTCAAAGACGAAATCTAAGTAAATGTAAGGTCAAATCCTGCATTTTCTGATTTTTCACCACAAATAATGCTTGTTTTTTTTAACATTTTGGAGAAATTTCAAGTCACAATTTAAATTGAACACTTTTTGTAATTTCTCCGTAGCAGTCTCATCAATATCTCCAAACATTAATTCCAGACACTTTAATGAATTATCCTAGGGAAACAACAGCAGTAGATATATTTGTTTCATTGATAAATTTTTACAGTATTTTCTACTTCTTTATTACAACAGGAATAAATTATATTTCCATCCGTCCTCCAGAAAATCGTTGTTTCCAATTCTTTGTTTGACATGTGTTGCACACGAAGTTTTAGAAGAAACTATTTTTAACTTAACTTTTCAATTAAGACACGTGTGTAAATCCTCTGTTGCACGCAAGCAGACTGAGAACGTGCCCTTGACTATTTTCCTCTCCCATTGTCAGTTAAGAAAGGATATTGAGTTCTGGCTTCGTGTATCTTCCGTATCCTTTGCGACGTATGATATGGCGTTGGTAATTCGTTTCGCAATTGTTGCTCACCGCACGTGTAATCAGAGTCGTTTCTAGGTAATCAGACGCTCCTGGCATGCACAGAACTTGCACCCCAGTCAAGTTACTTAAAATTAGGGTTTTTGTTATTTTTTTAGGGGATACACTCTAAATAGCGCCCCTTGTGAGTGGCGCCCATGGCACGTGCCATGTTCGCCATACCGTAGATACACCTCTGCGTGTAATTGCGTCGCAAATCCGAGTAATGTACGTTAAAATGTGAAGAATAACAATAAGCACCAAAGAGAACTACGTGCTATCAGAATCTAAGATCAATTTACTATTTATACAAAATATGCGTCAGTTGTAATATTCACAAATTATGCAGAGAAATAATAAGAAAGTACTTCAATATACTAGACAGAAGTCTAAATATGCAGTATTAATTTAAAAAAACGTCCAAATATGTATTATGCATGAATTTCTCCAAAAATCTACCAAAACATGCAAATATGTACGGAAAAAGTATGCATTTTTTAAACTAGATTTTCATGAAACATACATTTACAAAGTTTGAAATCTCTACGAAGCTTAAATAAAAACATGCATTTGCATGGAAATCCTGTCTCTACTCTTGACGAATACCAAGGTGAATATAAAAAAATGTTTTCACAATAAATGCTCGTAGTTTTCGAAAAACTAGTAGTTTTCGCTTAAGAGTTAATGCAATTTTTTTTAATCTCAAAAAAATACTCTAAATGTTTTCAATTACTTTCCAAGTATAGAGCAAAGGGCATTTAAAAATGGCGCAGGTCTCTCATTTTCGTAGAACTTCCTTAGAGAAAGTCGTAATGGCGCAGGTGTATGCAAGCATTTTAATGTCAATTTTAATGTTAATGTCAAACAATTTTCAAGTTTCCTTTACCATTCACGAATCCCTCAAACACCTACTCTCACCTCGCAACGCCAGCCCACTCATGGCAAAGTCAGGAGTTTATGAACTCCACTGTCACAATTGCGAAGCTAAATACATTGGCCAGACGGGCAGAAGCTTCAATGCCAGACTTAAAGAACATTTACATGCATGGAAATACAATACAAATAGATCGCACATTGCTACACATCTTATAAATTGGCCATAGTTTCCACCCCGACTCAAACATTAAAATTCTTGAAATAGAAAATAAATTCTGGAACAGGAGAGCTTTAGAAATATTTCACATTTCGCAAGCCAAGCAGAAATCTGAAGCTCTCCTCAATGATAAACTAATTTCCCTCTGTCCCCTCTGCTAATAATTTTACGCACCCCTCCCCCACAAACTAACTCCCCCCCGCATCTGAGACATTTCCAAGACACAAAACAGACCTCCTAGGATCCCTCGCCGAAGCTCCAGGAAGCTTTAAAAACGCGTGTCAGATTCCCTCTCCGCATAGTCTCCCGACCTTTGCCACACACACCGAGATAAGCAAAGCGGCTCAACTTATTCTTTGCCACTTTTTTGTAATATCAGTTTCTATCGATTTTGATTATATTACTTATTGGCTATTGGTCAGTACAAATACCCTCTCAGGTGAACCTTCCTTCTTTAATAATGTTAAACTTATTTATTATCAGCATTAACCACCCCCGTTGCAGTTCATATTTTGCCATTTTATCTGTTATTAGTCTGTAATAATAATTTCAAATGTATGTATTATTTATATTTCCCCCTTTGCATTTATACGTTTTCATTTCATTTGCGTTTATACCTCGTACCGTAACATAATAATAATAATAATAATGTAATAATAATAATAATTATTATTATTATTATTTTAAAATGGATTTAAAGTAACTCAACTGCTTGCCATTGCACTCCCCACCTTTTTGTACATAATTTATGTTAATTTCAGTATATATATATTAATTGCTCTACTTTTAATTATATATTTGTTTTATCTTCTTATTTTGTATTTATTCATACTTTATGTACATTATTTGTGGACTGATGATGCCAAATCCGTCAAAAGCTGGCTCTCTGAATAAATGCATTGAGTTGACAAAGATGACTGCAATTATTTTGTCATGAAATATTATAACTGATTTCAGGACTCAAGATTAACTCTAAAAATTCCAAATTTATCATTCATTTTACTTTTCAGATCAAAGGAAACATACTGGAATCTGTCTAATTTTTCACAAACATTATACAATGTGTGTTAACATTTTTTTAAATTAATCCATTTTAGATCGTTGTGCAACTGCATGGTTGTACGTAGAGCTGGGAAGTTTATGCAAGCTTTTTGCCCTGAAAAAACATAAGCAAATATGCCACAAAAATGTTGAAATATGCACAGAAATTGTTAAGATATGCAGCATTTAGTCACAGAAACCAAGTTTACAACAACATTACATATTTTTGCCACCTAGAGACGAGGAACATGCAAATTAAAAGCAAATCAGTATCTACTTCTGCACATTTTATTTTGCATCAAGAACATTGAAAGCCACAAGAATTTTATTACGGTTATCTGTTATTAGGGAGCAAGTGTCTACTATTAGACAATATAATTTTGTAGGTAGAACATTATAATTCAACGATAATAATAATATATAATATATGCGATGTAATGAGATTTGAGCTAAATACATTGTCAGGAAGACTAACACTATTTTCTTCCTAGAGATTACCCATTAGCTGTAAAGTATGTAGCCCTTCTTTCCAAAAACTTCATTTATGTTCTTCCTGTTTGCTTTCCTCATCTCACCTGGAGCTGACATGAATTTATTACTTGCTTCCGGAATAATTGCAAGTGCATCTCCTATGGATTTCCTTGAATTCTTTATCTTCTTTATAAACCAATGACAGCAGATATTACTTCAGGGGTGTTGGCCGTCAGTAGTCTGAAACTCCTTATACTAACATATTTGAAGCAACAAGAAAGTTAATGCTTTCCATTAATAAAGATTGTTTTCAACATTTTGTTACTTTTGAAGTTTCAGGAAAACATAACCATTAACAAAAAACATACAATTGCATAAAATTTCCAGCTCTAGTCATAAGCAATCAAAATCTCATATACAACTTTACATTACAGTAATATTTACACATTTCATTACATATCATTGTTCTTTAACAATTTATAACATTCTACAAAGCAATAATTTAATAATACAAACATTGTGAATTTTTATATCAAGAAAAGAAATACGATATATATTTTTCTAATTTTCTAACCTTGTGAAGTAGAATTTAATAGAGAATGGATGTCCGTATAAAATTTTCAATTTTTCCTAATATCACTTGTGAAAGGACTAACTAATAAAGAAGACGAAATCATTTTAAAATTTGGACGTGGATCTGGATTTGTCTTTTCAAATAAATAACTGTGACTTAAATTAAAATAGCCAATTCGTTGACATTGTTTATGGTTATAATTGAATTAACTAATCTGACATACTACTATTTATTGTATGGTACTAGTAAAATGTTAACAAATTCTCAACAGCATAGAAGTCTTTGCCCCTTTGGATTAAAAAACAAGTTATAATATGTACATCAGGCATTGCGATTCTCTTTATTCTCTCCAATGACTACTTAATTTTCAATGCTATGGCCAGAAATTGCAATGGCAGTAACTATTATATCAAATATACAAATTGTCTGAAAATTCAATAGTTCAATACACAAAATAAGAATTTGAAAAGGGAGTCTTACATAATTGAACTGTCGGAAATGAATCTGCTGCTTATAATGACATCCTACCATTTTGTTAATTACAGGTAGGAGCAATGTCTGGTTATTAAAATTTCCTACATTTTGTTGGAAATTAGTTCTGAAATTTTACCGATCCCCTCTGAACATTAAGCAATAACAACAAGGATATAGTATGGCAGTTACATTTTATTTCCTGCCACCTGTCTGTATTTTTAATAGATTTCTTAAGCATTTCCCATCCTCTCGTGATATATTTAATTGTGATTTTGCATTTTCCCTTTTACTTGAATTTTTTTATGGAAAAAAATTACCCTCAACAGAATCATTATTAAATAAAAAGTCCACTTAATCAAAAAGTCCGTTTGAATTCAAGGAATGTTCCATTTTTTGTATGGTTAGGACCGCTAAACCCTATAATATTTTTGGTATTATGAATTTAAAGGCAATTTAAATAATAATTCCAGCACATGACACTTGTTATAACAACCCTTCACTTCTAAACTCGCTAGTCGCTCATTGATCTGCCCAAATTCAATCAACTTACCTGGAGAAGTTAAAAGATGTGTCTTTTTAATAATCGCAGGCTGCTACTTTATCCACTGCTGACCTGAGCTGTCACGCGGAAACCAGCCTGACCTCCGAGTCTACTAGTCGCGCCCGCGCGACTTTTCTTGATCTCTCCCAGCGCGGGGTGCGGGGAGAGGACGTTACTGCCTACGTCACATCAGATGGGTGTTGCCAACTGTAACATTATACTCGCGCCTCTTTCGCCCTTAATATATCAAGGTATTATAGGCGATAAAATAGAATAAATAATAAAGTAATTAATAACAACTACATTAAAAATAATGGTAGATTTTAAGAACAGGGTTCGGCTCCTATTGACGCGCACGATTCGGTTCCGAACGAGTCACTCGCGACGCCGCCACAGTGTGCACACGGCCACGTGGCCAACGCATTTTCGTGTAGAATCGTGACCACGAAGTCTACAACGAGGAGACTCAACTCCGGTGGTGGGAGTATGTACGAAAAACGTCGGCAGCTACTTGAAAAATAATACAAGAAAAACCGAGTCCCTTCGCCTTCAGCGACCTCACGTGGCAATTGAAAGAACTACGAAGGCTTTCAAAACAGCCAATGGCAGCAAAGCATCGTATACAAAATTTAATTCAAACATTTTTTCTACAAAAGTATTTACTACTTACTACTTCCTTTTGAACTTATTGTCTTCTGTTAAGCACATCCGCACACCGCCTGGTTGTAGACTTCGTGGGCGCCACTTGGACCAAACGAATTTTGACGATTGGTGGCCGAGAAAAGCCGAGATAAGTTCCTTCTTTCGCCGCGTGATGTCGCTGAAGGCGAAGGGACTCGGTTTTTTTTGTATTATTTTTCAAATAGCTGCCGACGTTTTTCGTACATACCCCCACCATGCCTCAAACACCGGAGTTGAGTCTCCTCATTGTAGACTTCGTGATCGTGACGCTTCGCTACCCGTGTCCAAGTTGAGGACGAGGCTCGGGCCTTCGGCCCTCGCGTTAACATAAAACATCCTTGAGTCTGTCCAACGCATAATTACCAACGCATTTTATGCATTTAACATTATGCATGCAACGCATTTTATGCATTTAACCATTGTAATTCTCCATTACACATTCGCACCACACCGCACAATGCACAATGCAAGCAGTGCTCCCGGAGTGATTCGTTCTCTTGGTCCGCGCGAGTGAACCATGCGCAAATGAACCGTGCGCCGTGAGCCGAACCCTGTCCTTAAAATCAGCCAAAATAATTAATGATAATGTTGCTTATTATTGAGATATGATATTAGAGTAAATACTTAATTTTCATCTTCTGGATAATTTGAATCATCGCTTGAATTCTAAAGCAGAGGTAGGCAGCTTTGGTAATCTTGCTGTTCTATTCCGTGTGAGACCAAGGTTTTGACTAGACCATGACGAGTCGTGCTGGGTTGAGCACTAGGGAGCTCAGACGTCAAGAAAAGTCGCGCGACTATCATGAGACGTCTAGCGGCACGAACGAGAAAGTCGCGAGATATTCCATCATGAAGACAGGCTCTCGCGCGCCAAGAAATAAAAACTCAAGGCGCATTATAGGCGTTAGCCCCAGTCATCCGGCCTTTAGGTTGCTTTTTTTGGGTCTGCGCTATGCGCTCTTCCCATTTTGGGGTGAGTTGGACAGATTTTTGTTTTGAATTAGCTATTGTGGGCATAGTGGGGGGTATGGGTGGGATGTGAAGGATTACTTTGCGTGCCCCAGACATAGAGTAAAGATGTATATAGAGGGCTCACCAGGCGTGTTTTTAGTTACATCCTTTGAATAGTTCCCCGTCGACCGCTAGGATGCGCCAACGTCGGGAAGTGTGAAGGGCTGTCTGGCTTATTGTTGGTGGTGGGGGCTTTCTAGGAAATATCACATCCTTAGTCTATGCCCCAGACAAGCTGTTGTTTGCAGAGGAAGAGGAGGGGGCAAGGGATGGGAGGGGAAGGGGGGAAGTTTGTTGTGGCTATTGCGTTATGTGGCTATTGGTTCCGATTAGGCGGGAAGTGAGTTGTGCCTGTTATGGAGGTGGTGGGAGTCGAAGTAAGACGAGTGGATGTCTAGATTCGGGTATGTCTTCGGCCCGCAACAGACTACACCGAGGAATGTGTTTCCAGAAATGTGCGACGAGAAATGTGGAAAATCGAAACAAGGGACTCTTATAGACCCCCACACACTTGAAAGAGTTTTCTCGTTCGCCTTTGCGGAGGCGAAAGAGTTCCTCGCTCGAGTCGGTCGGCGAGCGAGTTTTCTCGGACACATTTCTACTCCTTCACTTGTTATGCGACATTTAGGCGTTCGCTGACGCAGGAAAACACCAAACTGTGCATAGAACTGAGTGAGGTTATAACATTTAGCAGTAAAAGATGCGATAAACTACCAGTTTTTAATTGTTTTCTTGAATTTTCTCTTAAAACGGAAATGAACAAGAAAAGTTGTATGGAAGATTTTCTTGTATGGAAGATATTCTTATTTGTATGAAATCCGCTCATAATGAGTAATATAAAAATAAAAATTTGAAGCAAGAAACTTGAAAGGGTATTTTGAAAGAAATGAATTAATTTATTACTTTTCTTAATTGGTATTTATTTGGTATTTATGAATGCATTTTTTAATTGTGAATTTTATTATGAATGATTTGATCATTCATTATCTATTCATTATTCAACCAACAAATATAGTAACCCAGAGCGGAGTAGAGATTACGGAGCTCAAGAAAATTTGATGTACTACTTCTCCCTTTTTATACGTAACATATTTTTTTTCACTTGAATATTGATTTGTATGCATTGCAGTAGTGTGATTCTCTCTAGGTACCTAATTCGAACTCGTTAAACAAATGGTTTACGATTATTGTAACAAAACAAGGATTTCACGAGTTAAAATTACATAAGAGCATTTAATAAAACAAGAAACGGAACTCGCAGATGATCTCATAGCTAAAAGTGCTGCCACCACTCTCGGCTTGTGGCACATAAAGTCATTTCGAGACATCGAATAACCTCTTTGTAGTGTGTGGACGCAACCTAGCCGCCTCTTTCTTCATTTCTCGCCGCACATTTCTCGCAACGCATTCCTCGGTGTAGTCTGTTGCGGGCCTTAGGGGATTGTTCAGCATGTCAGCGTAAGTAGCAGTGAATTGTCGAAAATGTGGGTTTTGTAGAGCTTTGATGATTGTCTTTGTTGCTGTCTCGTAAATGTCTTTGTCAATGGGAGTCAGATTAATTGTCTGTTTGAATCGTCTGTAGTTGGTCATGGCTAGTGGTCGGAAGGCGTCTGATGCATCTGTTTTCTGTTTGTCATAGTTTGGTTTTTGTTATGGTCGGCCAAGATTCGCAGTTATATTTTAGTACAGGTTTGATGAAAGTCTGGTAAATTGTAGTTTTGTTTTAGTCTTAGTCTTAGGATGGCAGATGATTGGTAGAAGTGAACTGAGTCGTTTATTGGCTGTCTGGATTGTCTCGTCAATGTGTTTCGTCATAGTTAGTTTACTGTCAAGTACGGTTCCTAGATATTTGGTTGTCTTATTCCAGTGTCTGGGAGTTCCGTTAATTGTCAGTTGGGGGTCGCAGGGTCAGTCTGTCGTCGGTGAAAAAGTATTGCGTCGCATTTGTCCGGGTTGAGTCGAATGTTGTTCTCGTCGGCCCATTTGGCCATTTTGTCAAGGGAAGTTTGTAGATGTTTTATTGCTTGCGGAAGTCGTCTTTTGGTTACTGTCAGGGCCGTGTCGTCAGCGTACGTGTAGTCATTTGTCCATGGTGTCGTCGGAAGGTGGTTTGTATATAATGAGAATAACGTCGGTGACAGCGCGGCGCCCCGAGGCTTGGATGATGTGGAATGATGATGAGCAGTTGAGGTGATGGATGAAGAAAGACCGGTTGGTGAGGTAGTTTTTGAGAAGTGCGTGTAGAACTTGGGTATATGTGGGCTGATTTTGTGAAGTAGGTTGTTGTGATTTATTGTGTCAAAGGCTGTTGTAAAGTCTAGAAACGTTGCAGGTACTGGTTCACCCTCCTGTAGTCGAGTCGCTATGTCTGCTGTAAGTCTCAATGTTTGTAGTCCTGTCGATCTGGTCTCTCGGAAGCCGAACTGTGTAGGTCTTATTCTTTTGTCTATGATAGGAGTGAGTCGTCTTAGTATGATGCGTTCGAGTATTTTTCCGGTTATTGAAAGTAAGCTTATGGGTCGGTAGTTGCCGGGGTTTTTGTGTGATTTGCCGGGTTTTAATGTAATCAAGTGTAATCAAGTATTAAATAAAAATTTCTCACAACAATTATTTATGTTGCATTTTTACATATTTTTAAATTGTAAAAATAATTTTTTATTAATAAATTTAAAATTTCTTTCTCAGAACTTAACAAACTTTTCAACAAAACTTTGTAATATTTACCAGAAAATAATAGAAATCTGAATTCATTGCTTACATTTAAAAATGAAATACTTTTTCTCCTACATCATTGTTTGTATACTGTGTCAGACTATACTCTCTAACATGAATTTAATAATTTAACACTTATGTATCCCTTCTTCATTTTGAAGATTCAATATACAAGATTTAAAAAACGTTTTATTTTCCATATAATACTGGAACACAATATTTTGAGTAATATTTATATGCTTCCTTAGGTGTGAACAGAAAATTAATATACTTGTAAAAAAATAGAAAAACAAAAATCCAAAAAACACAAATAAGGAAAAAACATTACCATCGTAAATACCCTTACTTCAAGGAGGCAAGTATGAACTGAGTGGGAACAGATTACTGTAAAAATAGTTGTTATAATTTGAAAAAGATAGTTATGAAAGCAAGTTTAAATTAGTGGTGCTTCCAAAGCTCATACTTTCTCGCACTGTTTCTAAATGGGCCTCAAATGCTATTACACTACTACAAAAGCCAGTAAAAGTATTTTCAACCAGCATATTCTTTTTCCGTTCCGCTACCTGGACTCAGATCCTCGGAGACAACGTGCCGGCACTCATAACACTACGACAAACAAGCGCCGTATGGGCCGAACTCGGGCAGAGGCATAAAATAGAAAACGCCAAAGTCATGTATAAAAAATTTGGGAGAAGGTATAAAAGGTTCCACCATAGATATATTTTTTCTTCTCATTGAAATTCAAACTAGTGGCGTTACCAATGCTCATGCTTTATTGCATTGTTTCTAAATACCCTGTAATATTATACTTCTACATAAAACAGCAAAAGTGTTATAAACCAGCAAATTTTTTTTCCGCTCCGAGACCCGAAATCAGATCCTCAAAGTTAACGTGCCGGCACTTACACTACTACGTCACACAAGTACCATATAGGTCGAACAGACTATGATAAAATGAATAACCGTGCCACAAAATGGCAAATGCCTGATACGAAAACAATTGATATGATGATGACTGATATGAGGAAAACGATTGATATGATACATACGTTTTACAAATCCAAGAAGAGATGTAAAAATTTGTTAAAAAGTTGAAAATTCAAAAACCATATAGAGACACACACTTCCAGTATATTTATCGCAATTAATTCTATTTGTGAAATTGCTTCACATTGTTTTCAATACAGTTTCTAGAATTCTCAATTATTTCGTCTGACAACGGAGAATTGTGACAAATAATCGCCTCCGATCAAGTTTCGAACCAGCGAACCTTGCCTCCGAAGGCGTCTCTCTGCCACCTCGACCACTCACTCCACGACCACCGTCCACTCACCTCCACTCCACTCACCACGACCACCGTCACTCTGCCACCTCGACCACTCTGGTTATATATGACATATGTACTTATATAATGGTAATAAGTGTTTGGTGGTTTCATTTCTAGCAATAGGAAGCCGAAAAATCCTGAGAATGTGAAAAAAATGTCCTTTGGGCGCCCACAGATGATACCTGGGAAGATAATAATTCATAACCAAAATCCTAGTTCAAAATACAGAGATTAGAAAAGTAAGTTCTGCGAGAAAGACTGTGCCATTCTATAGCACCACCAGTTTATTTCTTTATTTGCCCTCCCTTATTACACATGTGCAGAAAATTTAAAGATAAAAATTTGAAGCAATTTTTGAGAAAATTTTTTTTCGTAAATTTCAAGCGGAAATTACGCAAAAACTACTCGTTTTTTTCAAAAAATTGTACACGACATTTTTTAAAGAGCTAATTTTGTGCAACAGACTTTGTCTGAGGTAAAAATATCTAAAATTTGGTAGTTTTAAAAACTTTTTTCTAATTTTCGAAAAATCGAGGGATAGCTGAAAGTACGACTAGCACCATATTCTTTAATATCAGTTATTACAAAAGTGAAGAAAATTTAAAGAAACAATTTGGAGCGATTTTGAGAAAGAAAATTGTGGTAAATTACAAGCGCATTTTACGCAAAAAACTACTCGTTTTTTCAAACAAATGTACATGACCTTATTTAAAATGGTAATTTTGTACAACCAACTTTGAGGCAAAAATCTCTATCTTCCAATTTTTCAGTTTTGAAATTGGTTTTTGCAATTTTCGAAAAGTTGAAGGATATCAACGAAAATGATACCTGCATCATTCTCTTAAACGTCCTTCGCACTATTCAAAAACAAAATTCAATTAAAAATTGTGGAGCCATTTTTTTTTTTAACTTTTAGAATGCCCTGGGGACTTAATTTTAAGTACCTCCCAAAAATAAAATATCGGTTTTTGAATTCCAGGGGCTGTGAGACGAGTAAAAACGATCGGGAAATATCAATTTTGAAGAAAATCGACTGAACGGTTTTGCCGCTAGCGTTGACCACAGATTGGACAGACGACAGACGGACGTTTTGCCGTCAATCGATTTTGCTGTATTAAGAAGCGACGAAACATGGATTTTGGCTACACCACTAGTTAGAGGATTTTTTTCTAAATTTAGCAATAGAATTTATCCTCTTTTTCGTTACCAGATCCCAGCTCTAAGATTTTCTGGCAAAAATTCGACGTTTTCCGGGGTACGATTACATAACTTTCTCTTCTTACGAAATATTCATAAGGCGAGAAAGTAAAAAAAAAACTGAAAAAATATCGTTTATCCAAATCTCTTGTCAGCAAAACAGCCCGTCGCTCATCAACCAGGTTTTCCTGTGTCTTCTCCATTAGAAACATTGGGAAACGAGTCATCTTCAGACTCTGAAACAAACTCCGAAGACAATTGCAATAATAATAATAATAATAATAATAATAATAATAATAATAATAATAAAAGTGTCTTTATTAGTGGCGAGGCTCAGGCCATTTGACCTGCTCTTCCGCCTAACCACAGATTCAGAACCAGTTCAAGAAGAGGACGTCAAGCAGTCTCAACAGTTCACACAAAATTAATTTAATGATGTTAAGGGACTTAGGTCTTTCTAAGGCTGCTGATCAAATCCTGGGATGAAGACTAAAAGGAAAGAGTCTCCTGGCTCCAGGTTCATCATTTGCATGGTACAGACGCTCTGCAATCAGGCGAAAACAACCGCTCGAGACTCTCGGGCTCCGCGCCGACGCTCGGCGAAGGGTGGGGGACCTTGCTTGGGGGGGAAGAGATAGCTGTTTAAACGGACATTTCGACCGGCCGCCTTGCGGCTCCCGCCGAGACGCGGGAGTCGCCGAGCGCCGGGGCGCTCGAGCGCTCGAGCGTCTCGAGCGCTCGAGCGCTCGGCCGCTCGGCCAGGCGCCGGACTGCACAGTAGCTTCGCCCCTCAATGCATGTACGGGATATAAAGTCGCCGCATGTAGTGATCGCAACACTTTCAATTCATTGTAATCGAAAGAAAATACAATTTCAATTAAACGATTAATTTGTTGAAAAGTAACAATTTATCGATTGACTGGAAATAATTTTATAGAGACAAACAATATATTTTTTGAAAGAATTAAGGCAAACAAAGACTCTGAAAATAAATTTTTATTGTTTTTCTATATTTATAGTGCTTGAGGGAAGATAATTCGTTGCGTACCAATTGTAATGTCATTGAAGTTTCTTACAAACCCGAATATAAGGCATATTTATTAAATACAATGAATATTTGGTCATAATTTCACGAGTATATAAGAAAAAAGCATATGCTAAACAAAAATGAGGTGAGTACTATTTTCCTTGCATCAAAACGTCTTGTCATTGGGCGTAGTAATTTATTGTGAATTAGTTTTTGTAAGCCGACATGGCCTTTGTATTTGTCGACTCAGTCGGCGGCCAAACAACAGCGGTCACGGCACATCAGCCTATTCAACTCAATAATTCAAAATACATTATTTACTATTATATACACACGTTTAACATTATTTTAAATTCGTCAAAAGTATGTATACATGAAATGATGCATATAAAGTTTTATATGTACGAGTACAATGTTTTTCAATTATTCCATTATTTTTCGTTTCAATACAAGATATGCGATTAATTGTAATTAAAAAATCGTAAAAGCTGAATTTGTGAATCATTGACTTCTGTGGAGTAGTATTGAAGCTCCACGAGATCCCCTTCCTTTGGGTGAACTACTGAGAACAGCGTGGCAGGAAGCGATAACAAAGGTTGTGCGAGGTGACTCGGTGGCTCCCACGCAGCGCGCCATCGCCGTTGCGACGAAATTTCCAGGAAAGGACAGGAAGCAGTTGAAAGAGAAGGGTCGAGATATGTGCACGAAGCTTTCCTCGAAAGATATTGAGAAGCTCGCAAGATTATAAATAAAACTAAAAGTACAATGAGCTCAAAATAATGCTGAGGTGACTGAGGCACCCCGCACGCCTACTGCCGGGTTAAGAAACCAAGACTTGCGTTTCAGATGCCTGAAAATTACAACAACACCAACAACAAAAATATTTGGAAAAAGACGGCAAAAATACAAAATTGGAAGGGAAAGGTACTAATATTATTTCATAGCACTTGCATCTAAATTTAGCAGAGCATTTGTATTTGCTCCATATTGCACCATATAAAATGAAGGAAAATTAATAATTTTATGTTCATTAGAATAAAATAGGCAATTTCCGAAGCATCCGATACCTAGTCATTACAAAGAACGGAATTTACCTCTAAAACTTTTGAGTGCCTTTTCTTTGAAGTCACAGGCAGAACTGCAATAGATCCACTTGAGGTTCTCCCGTGCGTCCGAGGAGTCCGATTTTTAAAGCTTTTTTATTCTTTTTTATACAATTTATTAAAATTATTTATTACAATTAAAATTAAAATTATTTATTACAATTTATTAAAATTATTTTATTAAAATTTATTATTTGAAATTTAATATTAAAATTCCTCTATATTTTAAATTTTGAAAAAACGAAATTATTGGTCATTTATTTAAAAAACCATTCAATACTCCTTCCTTTTCCTGAAACGTGCCATTAGATATTTACTCCGACGTGTCGGCCGTTTGTTACGTGGTGCAGTTCGCCTGAACGGGGTCCGCCGGTTGTCGAGTCTCGTCGGTTGGAGGCCGAGTCTCGGTCGGGCGCCGGCTCCCGGGAGTCCGCAACCGGCTGCGAAGGACAGTCGAGCGCGTGGTCTCGAGAGAAGAGAGGCGAGCGAGCGCTGGTCGGTAAAAATCGCGGAGAATGCAGACCTCTAGTACAGACACCCTGAAGAGCAATCTGTCCCACACTTCTGTCAAGAAGAGAATCTTACATACTAACATGTTATTCCTGGTTTAGTGAATTATTTGGGAGCTGAAAAGTACATTACAAGTGATTGGAGGCTTCTTGTAGATTCCTCAAAAGCTGTTCTCTTATATATGGGAAAAAATGTTCGTCAGTTTCAATTGCCCAGTCAGTTCTTCTGAAGATGACATACGAGAACATGAAATTAGTTCCAGAGAAAGTGAAATACGAAGAGCATAAGTGGCGGGTGTGCGGTGACGTAAGAAGGAATTTGTTAAGTCTTTTAACAAGGATGGTAACTGTTACAAAGTATATGCATGACATTTCCAGGAATATCTGATGCAAAGATTAAAGAGGGAATATTTGTTGGATCACAGATAAGGAAGTTGGAATAAGATACCATATTTGATGACACGGACTGAAAAACAAGCATGGACCAAATGATCCAAATTATAACAAATGGTGCTACAACAGCACATGATTTCTCATGTTATTGGAAACAGCTACGTAGTACTGAAATATTGCACTTTCTGTGCTACTAACATCTTAGCTATAATTTGAAAACGTCCAGTTTAACCAAGTTAAAAAATTGAACGTGACATTATTTGAAGACCTGATTTCTATGAATACATTTCATTAAGAAAAGAAATTGTATCTTTTTAATTGTAGTTATAGGAAGATGCCGAAAAAATTTTGATTTTTTTCAATTTTCGAAAAATAAGAGTTTTCAACCAACATGAGACCTACGCCATTCTATAAATGACCTTCAGACTATCCAACAACAAAATTTAGTCAAATTGTTGGCGCCATTTTTTTGAAAATTTTGAAAATGTCCCAGGGACTTCAAGTAAAGTACCCTCCAAAATGAAAATATCGGTTTCAAATTCAAGGGCCCGTGATAGTCAGATCGATCAGGGAATATCAATTTTGGAGAAAATCGGCTGAACGGTTTAGTCGCTAGCGTTGTTCACAGACGGACGGACGGAAAGACGTTTTGCTTTTAATTGGTTTTTCGATATCAAGGACCCACAAAATAGGGATTCTGGCTGCAGCACGTGTCAGGAGATTTTTTTTCTTAATTTAGCAACTGGATTTATCCACTTTTCGTTACCAGGGCCCTGTAATAAGTTTTTCTGACAAAAATCCGCCGTTTTTTTCGCGCAGCATTACGTATCTTTCATATATTATATTACATTATTATTACATTACATGATTATTTCATATATCATATCATTACTAACACATACTTGAAAAGTGTAGACATCAAGGATGTAATATGAGTGTTAAGGTACATTTCTTATATGCTCACTTGGATTTTTTTTTCAGAAAATCTTTGTTGTGTCAGTAAGGAGCAGGGTGAAAGATTTCACCTAGACATCAAAGAAATAGAACGTTATCAGGGAAGATGGAATGTGAGTGTGTTAGCAAACTATTTTTAGTTACTGATAGATGAAAAAAATACTTTTCACACAAGGAAATCTAAAAAGGATTCTATTGAAAACTGAATTAGAAAAAGTTATTAATGTTCAAATAAAAGAGTTTATGTGATGACAGTGCTTAAACATTGTTTCTATTAAATATTTTTGTTGATTTATTGTATTTAAAACTAGGTGTTACAGAATGGTAGACTTTCCCGTATTAGTTTTCTATTTCCTTTGGTCTCGGCTAGATTTTCGGACTTGCCACATACTCTTGCCCCCTGACATCTATAGCCGCCCAAAGTACATTTTTTTTTACATTTTCTTAATTTTTCGGTTTCCTAATGGAAGAACGGAAATATTAATTGTAGAATATTAAAGAACACAAAAACATCGTCCTCAATGGCAATTTTCTTAAACAAATTGGAGTCATTTTTAAGAAAATGACATTTAAGCTCTACTAAAAATGCGAAATTTGAAGCTCTTTTTCACAGAAAAGTTTTGAGTTTGCGAAAACCTTCACTTGCAGTCATTTGAAGCACTTACACTCACAAATATAATGTTTTCAAAGTGCTGGTAATGTGCATATTAAAGATGTGAGTGATATTAAAAAAAAATACATTTGTGTAATTTTTGAACCAGTGGTGCTTCCAACGCACATACTTTCTCGCACTGCTTCTAAACGGTTCTAAATGCTACTCCACTACTTCATGAACCAGCAAAAGTGTGTTCTACCGGAAAGTTTTTCCGTTCTAAGAAACGAAATCCGATCCTCAAAGTTATAACTCGACCAAGCGAAGAATGAAGGATGCGATTGCGGCGCGTCGTGGAACTAACAGTGTAAACACGGGTTAGTACAGTCAGTTTCGCGAACAAAAGTCTCCAGGAGCGTGAAGCGAGTTCAGAGATTGATTCTACGGAATCACCATGGGCTCCTTCGTAGAGATTGTGAATCAGCTGATAAAATATAACTTCAGAGACCCATCATGCAAGGTTTTGAACTGTTTTATTTTTGTTCCTTTAAGTTGCTTTTTTTAACTTTTCACCGATCTAGTACAAGAATGTAATAAAAAGTTCTATTTATATTGAATTTTTTAAACTTATTCATTGAATTTTAACATTTTGTATTCATCTTCATCCATCTTTTTTACATAGGCTTTAGGCGGTTTGTTAGGTATGCAATAAAGTACCAAAATACTTTACTGTCATGAGTATCTACAATATTATTCATTATGGAAGTTACTTCTTACATAAAAATAAGTTGATTTGATATATATTCTGAGAAACTACTTAAGTTAAAATAAAAGATTTATATGAATGTTATTGCTCATCGAAAGAATTAGTTTCAAAATATTGAATAGTTTTGAAGAAAAAAAGTATTCTTTTATTTCTTCCAATATGAGGTGCAGACATGTCCAAACATAGTTAAAATATTAATTGGGAAGATACTAGATTTGCAACGAAATATATCACGCTTTTTTCGCAATGGTTTGGCACGGTCCCATTTTAATTTTGAATTGAGTATCCTTATATCTCCGTCCCTGTCGTTTCGGCTGTAAACACAGACGGTGGCGCACTCCTGTAAACATCATTCTCAACTTGGTGGAGATATACGAACAGGCACTTATACCACGACGCCAAACTAGCACAGTATGGGTCGAACAGAGTCATAAAAAGAATCGAACCGAGCTATAAAAATGGTAAATGCATGATAAACAAACAATTCATACGATGGTAAAATACGATTTACAAATCCAAGAAGAGACGTGAAAAAATTGTTGAAA
The DNA here is from genome assembly GCA_031308135.1 of Acheta domesticus. Classification (NCBI taxonomy): domain Eukaryota; kingdom Metazoa; phylum Arthropoda; class Insecta; order Orthoptera; family Gryllidae; genus Acheta; species Acheta domesticus. The sequence continues at coordinate 56,268,071 of JAHLJT010002630.1, forward strand.
GTTAAAATCTCGAAAAAATATATACAGTCACTTCCAGTTCATTTATCGTAATTATCAATATTTGTGATTCGAATGGCTTCACATGCTTTTAATCACTTTCTGGAATTCTCAATTATTTCCTGTAGAGAGAATTTTGATAAGTAATATTCCCCGACCAGGAATCGAACCAGCCACGTTTCCCTCGAAAGCGCTGCGCCGGTGCAGCCAATTTAACGAGCACGTCTACCTTACCTCTTCGTGGCTCGTACTCGTATATTATAGCAGACCTGCACAGCATTTTGCACTTTCACTGACCTCTAGGAGCTGCGTGCGGGCAACTCAGGTGCAAATGAGAAAAATCGATGAAGGGTGGGGATGAGACCCAATCTAGGAGTGGGGACCACCAATCAGAATGCGCAATTCGAAAGATAGCGCGTAAAATATAAAGAGCAATCGGCAAGAACATGACGGTAATATACAGTTCAAGTAATATTGTCTTTTGTATTATATTGCAAATGTTTTGTTCTCGGTATATGACAGGGCGAAATATGATACTACAATGAATTATACATATTAGATTTCGATACCAAGTATTATAATTGCTTGTAGGGCTTATAATGTAATTCGCTTTGCTGCGATGTAATTACAAATTTAGTGTTGCGCTAAACACAAAATTTTGATACTGAATTGTTTTTGTTCGATGACAGCAATGAACTATTTTATATTAACTATGTTTAATTGAATAAGACGGTTCTCTCGAAGCAAAAAACATATTGGTTCTTAAAAAAATCATGATTATTTTCTGTTCTAATTTCTGACAAGAGTGGGTAGAGTCGTTTACGAGATCGTATAAAAATATAAAACCCTTGCATTCTATTTAAACCGTACCCATGATTATCTTATGAGTTGTCCGTAACATATCGTCACAGAAGTTTGCTCGTTATTCTCTTTTATTCAGTTTCATAATGGGGAAAAATGATCACAAATGTACTATTAAACATTTCCCTTCTTGGAATTGCCACGTATTCTATTTTTATGTCGATCTTGATGTGAGAGATTGCTCTCATGATTTTGTTCATTTTTCTATGATTTGGAGATTATAACATTCCTGGTGAACATTCAATTATTAAATTCCAATTTTGTGTTAGAATTAAATAATTTTTCTTATATATAAGCATATATTTTAAAGCTATTGCTTTAAAATAATGCTAAAGAGTCACAATGAGCATGTTATTTTCTTTAAAAATTCCCACTAAATTCTTCCCATCTTATCAGGTTTTTCGTCCAGTTTCCCTGATCCTTGAGCAAATGCTGAGATGGTCCCTTGTTTTGCTTCTGGACATAAATGTAACTTCATTATTTGTGCACGTCTTCTGAATTTCAGTGGGAAATATAGTTATTCAAATTATCGTTTTCCATATTATCGCGGCAAAAAGTATTATTCTTTCATGAAGAACATGAGGGTTCAGGGCAGGAATTTATAGCTAATTTACCTTTGAAAATATATTTTATTATATAGGAGCGAATATTTTGTCTACAAAACTCGAAAAAAACCTCTCTTTTCTGTATTCAAAATTCGACTAGAATATGGTTTAGGATAGAGATCACAGAATTATGAAGACGTGCACAAAATTCACTTCTCCCATAGCTCGTCACACAATTTTTAACTGTTTTTGACGTAAATAATAAATAAATAATGGTAAATAAAAAAATTAGAAAATGAAAATACATACAGTGGTGGATACAAAGGTGGATATACAGTAGTGCACAGAATGTAAACAGTGAATTATGACCCTGGTAACTTGAAATACTAGACATAACCCATTTAAACAAATGAGCATTTAATTTTGAAGCATGGATCATTATTAGACGCCCAGGCATTCAATCTACGCGCCGCGTCGTGCTACGTCAGACTTCTCCCCTCCCCGCTAAGCTTCCTACTCCCCACTACTTGCACTTTCGGCGCTGCCACGGGCAGACGATCGGCTCTCAGGTGCAGAATGCCCGCGGGAGCAGGCGTTGTGCAGGTCTGTATTATAGTAATAGTGTATGGTAGTTTCATTTCTAGCATTAGGAAGCCGAAAAATCCTGAGAATGTGAAACAAAACGTCCTTTGGGCGCCCAAAGCAGGTATCTCGGAAGATTATCATTCATAACAGAAAAACTGGTTCAAACTAGAGATTAGAAAAACAAGTTCTGCGAGAAAGTCTGTGCCATTCTATAGCACCACTAGTTTATGTATTTATTTACCGTCCCTTATTACACACGTGGAGATAATAAAAAAATGGAGCGGTTTTTGAGAAATTTCTTGTTGTAATTTCGAAGCGAAGATTACACAAAAACGACTCGTTTTTCAGAAAATTCTACATAACCTTTTTTAAAGGGTTAATTTTATACAAGAGACTTTGTCTAAAGTAAAAATCGCTATCTGCAATTTTGTAGTTTAAAAAATATTTTTTTGCAATTTTCAAAAAACCAAGTATTTCTTAAAAGTAGGACTAAGACCATATTTTTTATCGTCCCTCAGTACATAAGTGAAGAAAATTTAAAGAGAAAATTTGGAGCCGTTTTTGAGAAAATTTCGAATGTGTCCGGGGGTTTTATGTAAAGTACCCCCAAATATTAATATTTTTCAAAATCGCAGAGCTTAGACTCACGCCGGATGGATAGGGGTTTCTTCAATTTGGAAAAAATCGTATGCATAGTTTAGGCGCAAGTGTTATTCACTTTCACCGGACGGACGGACAGACAGACGCACGTTTTGCATTCAATTGTTTTTTCGGTATCTAAGACACACAAAACAGGAATTCTGGCTTCACCACGTGTTAGGGGGTATTTTCTTAATTAAGCAACTGGTTTTATCCAAGTGGATAAATCCAATTGCTAAATTAAGAAAAAAAAATCCCCTAACACGTGGTGTAGCCAGAACCCCTCTTTTGTGGGTCCTTGATACCCATATTGCGCTATTCTTTTGTGTTTTCAAAAATTACAAAAATGTAATTTTTTTGACTTGTCTCTCACGTCGTGAATATTTACATTTGCGGCGATTTGTTTACATTATTATATTAATGAGTACATATTCTTTAAATAATGTCAAATGAAGTTTCTTGAAAGTTTTATTTTATTTTTTTTCTTAAGCAAGTTCTTTCTAGAGTAAGTTTTAAAAACAGTAAAACTGTATATGACGTGTGGGGAAAGAGATTTATCTGCGCACATTTTCTTGAGGGCCATAATTAAAAAACAAACAAACGAAAAACGAAAAAATAAATTTAGAAAATAATTATTTTAGAAAAATAAAAATATTTGAAAAATGTTTGTTCCCGAGTTATAGGAAATCAATTTCAACGGTAAATGAACTACAAGCAAAAGGAGTGCTCAACAAAACGTGCGCACAGTGAAGCTACATTTACGTCCAGAAGCAAAACAAGGGGCCATCTCAGCATTTGCTCAATGGATCAGGGAAACTGGACAAAAACCTGATCGAGATGGGGAATTGAATAATTTTCTGTGAAAACTACTTAGCCCAAAATTGCGCATTTTCAGAAAGGCTCAAACGCCATTTTCTAAAAAATTGTTTCAAATTTTTTGTTTAAACTTTTCCAACGCATAGTGCTAATTGCACTCTTTAATATAGTGTAAAGTTAATGTGGGGGTATTTTTTGTTTTTCCAAAAATTACACAAATGTAATTTTTATGAAAGTTCTCTCATACGGTTAAAATGCACATTTCCAGCAATTTGTAATCACTATTGAATTTGTGGGTGTAAGTGCTTCAAATGCTTTCAAATGAAGTTTTTTGTAAACTAAAAACTTTTCTGTAGAAAGCTTCAAATTTCGCATTTACAGTATCGCTTAAACGCCATTTTCTTGAAAACGGCTCTAAATTTTTCAACGAAGGGCTAGGGTTAACCTTTTTTTGTAGTCTTAAAATAACTGTTTTGTTCTACTTCTAGGAAACCGAAAAAATTACTAAAGGCCAAAAAAATGTAGTTTGGGCGGCGATAGATTGCAGTTCTCAAGGGTTTTGGCAAGTCCGAATAGCTAGCCGAAACCAAACGAAACAGAAAACTAATACGGGAAAGTCTGTGCCATTCTGTAGCACCACTAGTTTTGTATATACGTACGTATACGGGAAACTAAAAATAAATTTATTTGAGTCGAAAGTAAAGATATACTTTTATTATTTCTTGTATTGTACCTAACTGACACATGATGGAGCAAAACCGATTTAAAATTTATATTCAGCATTGTTACATTAAAGTTATTCGCCTATTAAAATAAAATGTCTTATTTATCGACCAATGCTATTTAAATCGAGTGTTTTATTTGTTTGTTTCTAAACTTTTATAAACAATTGTATATTTCATAGGTTTATTAGGGATTTTAAACACTATTTTACTCATAGGTTTAACTTTGTCACATACGTAATATAGAGGATGTATTATATGTCTGTATATTTCATTGCTTGTAATGTGATTGGGGCTAGTAAACACTATAATATATTTCAATAAGTCTTGGCAATAAACGGCGGTATTCTAATAATTAAATTGAAAACTACTATTAAAATTACAAAAATATTGATAATATTATGGCACTATCATATTGGGGTTAATGCCCGCAATGCTGATTGTGGTAATGGCAGAAATTCAATGTTATGCTCTCAGTAACCTTCGTAATGTATCGTTGGGTGTAAAGTTACAGAGATTCTTTCGGATTCAAGGACGCAACATATGGAGTAAATTTGATTCCTCTCGTAAATCATGCAAAACATTCACCTTATTGGTCACTATGAGATATCCTATCAGCAGTGTCGTGTTCGCATTATCTGCACAACTGTACAGTTACAAGCGTATAAACGAGTTCCTAGTGGTAATTTTGCAGCTGTTCTTCACTAGACGATCGCGATGGGCCCTCTTTCGATCACGTTTCTGAGCTTCATGAGCTGCATTGTTATGTTAGTCGCCGAACAGCCTTTCAATCACTGCACATGTCGAAGGAGAGTCTTAAATTGCCGACGTCAGTACTTCTACAGGTACCGAATCGCAAACAAAGAGGACTCGTCCTCAACTCCCGAGGACAGTGCAACTCCCAACGGGGCGGCGCCTCGCCTCGACGTGCAAACTATCTGCCCAGGCGCCACCGACATCCGATTAAGCAACCTGAACCTCCGAATGTTTCCTGGCGGGTTGGACGAGGGGAACATCACCAGAATCGACTTGTCCAGCAACCTGATAACCGCGCTGCCTCACGCGGGGATGTTGAGCCCCGACGTGAAGTGGTTGGATCTGTCGGCGAACGCCATCGAGGGGCCGGGGGCCGAGACGCAACTGCGGCAAAAGCCGCCAGGGTAAGGTGATCAGACCTCCCCTATTAGCCGGGACACCCTTTTTTGAGTCTCTATCCCGTGATTTTTTTTTAAGGAAAACGGCGGACCAAAATGTCCAATTTTTGTATTAATGACTAATCGGCATGTTGTGCCGTCAATCATTTTAAATTGAACACAATATATTCCGTTGGATTTGCATAAGTTTAAAAAGACGTAAGCGCGACTAGACCATACGCTCATGTCTCACGTAACAACAGTATTTCACACACTACTGAAATCAAGAAGGAGAGATTTAGTGGGGGTTCTAGGACGGGAAAATGAAATATCTCGTCATTTGAGCTTGCATACGCTTTATCGCTGTCGATATCTTTACTAAGAAATTAAAAATTCCAAACTTTCTGCTTCTGTGTGTTTCTGTGCGACAGTAAGCAATCTTAATTGAGGAACACGATCCACATTTATATTGAATAAAAGTGCAAATGAAACAAGTGAGTATTTATTTTAATTTAATTTTATTTGTTTTGTTTCTTAATGTTCCATCCTAATGTTCTTTTTTGACATTTTTTCCATTTTCTGGTTCTGTCTAGACAAACATTTTCTCGATCAAATACGGAGGCTGGTAATATTGTGTCCAGTTTTTTTAATAAAGGAAATGTCACAGTTTTCCATTTTTACTTTCTAGTTTTACGAAGGAACTTCGTAAGAAGAGAAAGTTATGTAATCGGGCTCCGGAAAACGGCGAATTTCCGCCAGAAAAACTTTTATTGCCGGGATCTGGTAACGAAAAAGTGGACAAATCCTGAGGCTAAATTTAGAAGAAAAAAACCTCTAACACGTGGTGTAGGCAGAATCCGTGTTTTGTTGGTTCTTGATAACGAAAAATCCATTGACGGTAAAACGTCTGTCAGTCCGTCCATGCGTCTGTGGTCAATGCTAGGGCCTAACCCAGGGCCGTCAGACGAACGAGCACGCGAATGGCCTTCGCAAAGGTTTGGGGCACGCGGCGATATTAGCGTAGAGGTCACTCGTGTTACAGGCGGGAAGCAGGGGTGGGAAAACTTCGTGCGAATGCGGCGAGTTAGTCAAGTATACGGGTTGGTGTATCATAGACATTTATTAAATTTTACCAACTTTTAATGGAAATTGACGTGTAAAGAGAAACTGCAGTTATACAAGCACTGATCATTACAGGAAGGAAATATTAACGCACATTTCTTCTTATGTAGGAGAATGCAATATACGAGAACTATTAACACTAATTACACATAACTCAAATGAATATTTTGAAGAAATATAAACCAAAATACATACTAAATCAATATAAGTGTTATGTAACATAATTTCAGAAAAACACTATTATTGAAAGTAAACATTTAAAGAAAAACTATGTTCATATCTTTCGTGTGAAAACACACGTAATTAATCACTTAAAAAATTATAGAGTAATGATGAACATTTATTAAAGTGCATCACCTCCACTCTCACTGCACACGAAATCAAGAGCTCACTCGAACTGAAACTTATGTCTCCTTGCGTTCCGCCATGACCACCTACTGTGCATCCCTGAGAAATCGGAGCGCAGACTTTCCTTGGTCGCGGGCACTGCGTGCCCTTGCAGAGCGCAAGCGCGCTCCGAGCACGTACGTGCTCCGGTTGACAGCCCTGGCCTAACCTGTCGATGTTCTTCAAAATCGATATTTCCCAATCGATCTGAATGAACTCGTGGCTACGGGAGTTTCAAACGAATATTTTGATTTTTGAGGGTATTTCACATAAACCTCAAACATTTTCATATTCATTCATTTTCAGTTTCAAACAAAAACATTTTCAAAATTTTCTCAAATTCGGCTTTTTTTTCTTTCTTTTTTTTAGATCTGTTGAGCTTCCGCTAGGGGCGCTGGAGGAGCTCCGCCTGGGGTGGAACCGCCTGCGCCACCTGCGCTTCCTGCCGGCGCCCTGCGCGCTGCGCCGCCTGCAGCTCACCGTCAACTTCATCGACAGCTTGGACGGGGACTGGCTGCGCCGCTGCGCGCGCCTCGAGACCCTCACGCTGCTGGCCAACAACGTGTCTGCGCTGCCGGCGGGCGCGTTCGCGGGGCTCGGCCGCCTGCGCGACCTCACGCTCTCCAAGAACCCCATTCAGGAGTTGAGCGACAGGTAAAGTGAGACCGGGGCCAGCGGGAGAGGTGGGTAGAACTAGCCACGCGAAAATATTCCAGGTGGGAAATCACCCATCTGGAATTTTGACAAAAATTGGGTTAATTGATGGATTGTTCGTGATTCCGGGCGCGTCAACTAATTAGGTATTTATTCCCGTAAGTATAGTGTGTGATTTTCTTCAGGAGGTGGCGGTGATTTTTTCACTGCTGGATGGGGAGATCCAACGCCGACGTACCGTCGACTAGCGGGGTTTTCCCCTCAACCTGGCATCTCCCACCAGGCACCGACCCAGCCGGGACAAGCTCTAAGTTCCCGACCGGCCTCCCGGCAAGTGTGGTAGCGTAGTGCATGTTAGTACACGTTAGTGTACGTGTGTGTGAGGGGAGAGGATAGGATAAGGAAGAGGAAGGAAAGATCGCGTGCGATCCGTGACCCGTTTGTTAGGGTATTGCTCCGGCATTCGCCTGGTGTTGATCGGAGAAACCATGGAAAACGACCGACCAGAGCTGCCGGCCGCTAGAATTCTCCTCCAGACACAGACTGAATTCGACCTAGCTGACAAGTGTCGAAAATCCTGCCGAAGAGATTGAATTCGACCTAGCTGAAAAGCTAGTGTCGAAAATCATGCCGCTGTCGGGACTAGAACCTAGGACATCTCGGTCAGAGGGACTGCAGTGACATCAATTGATGTACTGAGCCATCTCTCCCAGTCAAAAATTGGGAAAAGGGGGAATCCAATTTAACGCATTTATTGCCACCATCAAACTGGTGGAAAAAATATTTTCGAAATGGGCTAAACACATGATTCAATATCCAAACTTCGCACGCGATGCGCAGGCGTGACGACGCACATGTCTGAGGCGAGCTGGCTGTGTCCCCTTGTATCCAAAAGAACCGATAATGGACCGATTTATTATTCGTGGATTCCGAAGTAAACGAAGGAATGACAAAACTCATAAATCTTTCAGTCAATCGCGAAAGAGAAGCACGCTGCAACCTGCGAGTACATCGGACTTAACCTCGGAAGACACTAATGTAAACCCGAAAAGTTTAAAAACGGATGTAGAAGTGATCCCTTCTGTTGCAAGGAAAAAATATACAGAAATAAATTATTAATGTGTTTATATAAATTATTATTTAAAAAGGTTGAATATACTATAAATTTTATACCGTTATCATGTTGTTCTTTAAGGAAACATAAATACAATAAAAAATTACCATGGTACTACCCTCCTGAAATGTATACGTTTCGCTGGCTCTGACTTTTGGTTTACATGTTGCCAGTAAACGTGACAGTTGAGGTTGCCAATAACTGGCAAATGAAGACTGGCAAAATGTAACCGCCTTGTTGCAAGTGACTGGCAAGACCTTCGTGCCAGTCGCTGGCGATGCCAGCTGAACAATGATATTTGGTTCACTGTACGATTGTACACTGCTGTACAGTTGCACGGTGATCATCGTAAGCGTATTGCTATTTACAGCAATGACTGTGAAGCAGAAGCCTTCCTGAATAACGGAAGAAGAAACTGACAAGTTTGATGGTTATATAGAGTATTGAAAAATGTGTGGAATATTTATTACCAGAACCGCGAGGCCAGAAATGCCGCATTCCCGGCAATTGCAAATAAAATGGGGATAGATAACTTCTCCAAGGCAGATTAAGTGAAAAGAATAAAATGTGTACAGAACATCTGCTTTCCACGCTGTTGTTTGAGTGTCAAATACTATCAGCAGCACGTCACAAAGACCATACATAAGCTAAGAGCAGCGCGAAAATTATCTCATCTTGCATGCCATTACTAGCACTGTGTAAGCATTGTGTAACTGGCACACCAGTATTAGTCCAGTCAAATAGTATCTTACCCAGGAAAAAAATCCGGAAGTTTTTATGAACTGTTCTATATGTTTTTGAGGGTGCCGAATTCGAATTTAATGTTTGCCATATCAAAAAAGGTCGACTTCACAGAGAAAATCGCAAAAATTAAATAAAAAATTCGCCCTTTTTTAGTTTTTCGCTTATATCTTAAAAAGTATGCATTCTGACGAAACAATTGTCATTTACAAAATTAAAGTAGATAAAATTTCCTACAAAATTTGTGTATAAATTTTTAATTTATCAAAAGCAAGTGAGGCGCTAGAGCGCGCTGAAAAATGGTTACTTTTTGAACCTCTGGCCGAAGCGGGAGAATAGCTCTTTCCAGCCATCCTACCTCGCGGCGGCACTCTAGTTTCACTTTATCATGGTTAAAAACAACAATTGTAAACAAATAATTCACATTATTAAATGATTAACACTCTGATACTCCGAGAATCGGTAGCCATGTATTTGCTCGCGGATTATCCGTAAATCCTTAAATCGTATATCATAAGGTACTTGTGCGTTAACTATTTTTGGATGTGGAAGAAAATTACCTTCAATCACATTTATCAGTTCTTCAATGGTGAATTAGTATTTATCGTCACTGTTTCCAAGAATACTAAAAATAGTTTACGGGCCTTTTTGAGCACCATTTGACTGGACAAAATTGGCAGCGTGTAAATCAGCCTGTAGACTACGGGCGTACGAAGGCCGACCCTCTCGCCCTGGCACCGCGAAGGAAGGGGGTGCACCACCGCCCACAAGAGACGAAAATATGAGTAGTTTTCGTGTAATTTTGCCCGAAATATAGGCAATTTAAAAATAATAATTTTTAGTCAAAAACCACTCCAAATTGTTTCTTTAAATTTTCTTCACGTATGGTGTAAGGGACAGTACATTTTCGGGGGTGCTCAGTTTTTTCAAAAATTGCAACAACAAAAATTCAAAACTACAAAATGGAAGAGAAGAGATTTTTTCCTCAGACAAAGTTCGTTGTAAAAAATCAGCTCATTAAAAAAGTTAATTTACATTTGTTTGAAAAACTAGTAGTTTTCGCGAAAGTTTTCCTTGAAATAAATGAATTATATACATGTGTCCCATCAACTATGGACCACGAAAAAAATTCTCCTGACTTTAAATAATGTCATATAAATTTCTCGAAAACTCAACCGTTTTTCTGTGAAAACTATCTCAAAATTCCGCATTTTCAGAAACGCTCAAACGCCATTTTCTCAAAAACGGCTCCAATGTTTTTTCTTAAAACGTTTTATAACGAATAGTGCTAATTGCACTCTTTAATATGCCGTAAAGTTCATTTAGGGGTATATTATTGTTTTTTTCAAAAATTACACTTTTTTATTTTTTATTTTTTTTTAGATCTTCTCTCACACCGTTAATATTTCCAGCAATTTATAAACACTATTGTATATGTGAGTGTATGTGTTTGAAATCACTTCTAATAGTTTTTTGAAAACTCAAAACTTTTCTTTGAAACAGCTTCAAATTTCGCATTTACAATAGCCCTTAAACACTATTTTCTTAAAAACGACTCCAAATTCATCAAAGAAAATTGCCATTTATGACGAGGTTTAACTGTTCTTTAATATTCTTAAAATAATTTTTCCGTTCTACCATTAGAAAACGAAACAAATTTAAAAAATTCAAAACAAAATTATTTTAGACGGCGATAAATGGGAGCTGGCAAGAAAATGTAGCAAGATAATGTGGCAAGTCCGAATAGTTAGCCGAGACCAAAGGAAAGGAAACACGAGTACGGGAAAGTCTGTGCTGTACTGTAGCACTACTAGTTAAATTTTGTTTCAATAATTTTTCTCAAAAACGGCACCAAAGATTTTCATTAAATTTTGACCGTGGATAGCGTACAGGAATTTTAAGAGAATGGCGCAGATCTCATAATTATTGAATATTCTGATTTTTGATAATTGCAAAAATTCAATTTTTTCCGGCGTCTTCCTACAATTATAATTATGATGAGAAACATTGTTTCGGAATGAAACGTGTTCTTTAAAAACAGATCTTCAAATAAGGTCATGCTAAATTTTTCGAAAATATAGTAAGTATTTTTTGTGTAATTTGGCTTGAAACATAGTCGCTCCCTTCAAATTTCCTGCTCATCGTGAATATATTTTGAGAAGTGCTTGGAGGCAGATAGTTATTTTGAGAAAAAAATGTAAAAATAGTTACGCCTAAAATGAAAGAAAAATTGTGTATTGATAAATTTCTACGAACGTTTATTACAATAAATTGATATTACCATCTAAGGCGGCGTTGTCATGCTATATAGCGATGGATATTTCGTTTCCGAGAAGTTCATTGAATTCAAGGGCATGAACGGGAGAGAGGAGAGATAACGTAAGGCGGATTTATTTACTTAACGTTAATGTTACAATGTCTCTACGTTCAGTAAAATGGTATTCAACTTTATTAAAGTCGGGAAAAATACTATATATACAGATATGCATAAGGTAATGATTTCGTGTGCATTAATAATAGGATAAATTGGATGGCATTTATTTCTGGATGTTCAATTTATTTATGAAATTATTCTTACTTGTTTGTATTTATTTAAAAGTCTTCGTTTAAAAGAAAATTAAACAGTTAAGAATGAACTTAGAAGATATCGGAGACACGGCGAAAAATAATTTAATGGTTTACTAGTTCATTACTGTGTTTACGGACATGAAAAAATCACTGTATTGTTAGTACCCTTGCGGGCTTTTCTGATTCATACCTGCGCAGGCCTTTTGAATACTTTATGCCCCAACACAACAAATACAATATTTTTTTGAATTCGATTTATTAAAGTTAAGATACAAGAAAATACAATAAATAAATGACATAATGCTCAAATAAGTAAAATAACTCATTATAAACCTTAATTTGCTTAATTGATATGTGGTATAATATTACATAAGTGTTACTAAGGAGCGGGAAAGTACGATGCTTTAGCACCACTAGTTTCCTTTACTAATAGTTTTTATTACTCGGGAGCTAATACTTTCTTATCAATTTTCCCCCAAAACGCTCGTTTTCACCTGTATTCATAAAATTCAACTTCACTACAATCAAATATTTTAGTGTCGGTCCCATGCCCAAGATCGCTAAGACAGTAGTGCCATAGTATCTCAGACCATGGGGTCGCGGGTTCGAGTCCGGCGTCGAGCATGGTTATATGTGTTCGTCCTTTCATCCCCTGTCATCATCATAATCATCATATCGTTTCATCCTCATACCGTCAAATCCTCATACCGTTGCTAATGACCTAGTAGTGGTTGCGACCTTAAATACCAAAAAATAAAACCTGTTACGTTTTTGCGTTTTGGTTATGTACATGGGCTGGGTTCAATGATTTCAGCTAATTACATCCAGAGTCGATTGCAATTCTTCTTAAAATGTCTGCCTGTTCCTTGCCATTTGTGGTAATATCTCTTTATATGCGATTTTAAGGTGATTTCTAAGTTTTTAGTCATCTTTACTGATAACAATGGTCGACAGTGATTTTGTCAAATGGTCTGCTCTATCCATTTTTTATGTACTACGCTACGCTAAAGCCGAATACAACCATAAAAATTGTCCATCGGGCTCAGTTTTCGTATAATCGCACATGTACTAAAACCATATATATTTCACAGATAGCCACGTATCGTTTATGATGAAACGCTAGTTGCTTGCAGGTTTATTCAATAGTCGGTAACAGACGGTAGTCGCCAACAACGTAAATTATAAATTCCACTCAAGATGCGAAATATATACCAAACCGGTCAAATCGGTTGAGCAACTTCGGGCATTGCAAAATGAATTGCAGTGACCCACGTAAACGACGTTCCCACTCGGTACGTACGTGGGTCACTACATGCGCGCCCTTTGAAAGGTGTTGATATTTCTGTAATGCACGACTCATCTGTTCGTTGCGTTCTAGTATTAATTTTTGGACAAACAGATTCCCTACATTACTGCGGTAGTGAGTAAACCATCCAAACAACTTCTGTTATTGTGTGGTGAGGTAATTTTGAAGAGCCAAAGGCGGAATATTACTCCCTTAAGAAGAAAGGCATATAAATAGTATGTCGAGTGTCAGATCGGTGATCAGGACAAATCATGGGCCCCTCATACCGGTTTTTGCTGGGCGTCATATATCATTGCTTAGTTGTTGGCTTCACGAAAATTTGCAACCTATGCCATCTGTGATTCCAATTTGGAGGGAACCAAAGATTCCACAGGCTGTTATTTCTATTTCACCAAAGTTGCTGGAATCATAAGCAAAGCCAAGAAGACCATTCAATATCGCAACCTCCCTTCAGCTGTCAGAACCTGTTCCTCACAGCGACGACCTCATATCATATCATTTCGAACCCAGTAGAATTGGCATAATTTATAAAATGGAAAACAATGATCTATAATAAAAATATAATAGGAAAGAGAAAATCAATCAATTTACAGACACTTTATGAAAAACAGCTGACAGTTGTCCTTTGCTGCAAGGGTTTCATCCAGTATGTCGGAGACAAAAGAGGCTTTAGAAATTTCATTTTTAATTTCATGGGACATTACCGTGCTCACAATTGAAATCCAATGAATATGAATTTCTTGGTAAGATTGCACGAAACACTGGAATTTTCATATAATCCTTGTCAGTTTTATCATATTTAATTATTTCACTTATATATTCCATGAAAGTTTCTCTATTTGATGATCTCCTATTTTCATTATGGCTAGAAAATACAAGCCCTTGTCTCCCAAAAAAGCATACAACTCGAATGAAACGTGACAGAATTTCCCTATTTTCCCCTTATATCACTATTGTATTGCTCAACATAGCCTGTGTTGGCTGTTTAAATAAACTTCTATCCTCTCAAATTTTTTTCAAACATTTTTAACTGTTTCTCACGTGCTATAATTTGTCCACGGCACAAAAATACGACTCCATAATTACGTAAGTACTTTGGATCGCATGGTGCTCGCCATTCCAGGGCAAAGATGTGGATTACACAGTCACATACCCTTGTGCATTCAACCAGCACAATCCCTAAACTAAATTGGCTACAAATATATAGTTGCTAAATGCATTAAAATCAGGTAATAACACTTGTATAAAACGACAATGTTCTTTAATTAACTTCGTTCTTTTACAAACACCGAAGAGAACAATGAAGTTTCGTAAAACGACAGCTTTTTCGTAGACCCCACAGTAGGCACCCTGGATGTAATGGGTATCTGTGCATCAGATTCACAGTGCAGGCTAGGCGGCATTTCAGACCGATTCGTTCGTCCTTGTAAAGAATCAAATTCTCAACGGTGCAATGTTTGAAATATAATGAAATATTTTGTAGTAGAAAAAGAAAATAACAAATTGACAATTTACAATCATTTTAAAATAAAGTAGATGATATTGGCAGGGTATGTAACACATCATCCACATCCATGGACGCTACGCCCCTGAAACCAGCAAAAGTGTTTTCTACCAGCAAAATGTTTTCTTTCCGAGACCCGAAATCCGATACTCAAAGTTAACGAGCCGGCACTTATACCATTACGCCACACTAGCACCGTGTGGGTCGAACAGAGCCATAAAAAGAATCCAACCGGGCTATAAAATGGTAAATGCATGATAATGAAAATATTGACATGATAGGCTTTACAAATCCAAGAGATGTGAAAAATTGTTATTAACAATTAAAAATTCGAAAAATTATATACAGACACTTGCAGTTAATTGATCGTAATAATCAATATTTGTGATTCAAATGGCTTCACATGATTTTCAATCATGTTATTAGAATTCTCAAATATTTCCTGTGACAACAGAGAATTTTGACAAGTAATATTCCCAGACTAGGACTCGAACCAGCGATGATTCCATCGGAAGAGCTGCGCCAATGCTCGCTATTAAACAAATGCGACCATCTTCACTATGCATGGCAGCTACACTTACATAATAGTAATAAGTGTATGGTGGTTTCATTTCTATTATTACGGAGCCAAAAATCCAGAAAATGTGAAAAAAATGTCCTCTGGCCGCTCAAAGAAGGTATCTGGGAAGATCATCATTCATAATAGAAAAACTAGTTCAAACTATAGAGATTAGAAAACTAAGTTCTGCGAGAAAGTCTGTATCATTCAATACCACCATTAGTTT
The DNA here is from genome assembly GCA_031308135.1 of Acheta domesticus. NCBI lineage: Eukaryota > Metazoa > Arthropoda > Insecta > Orthoptera > Gryllidae > Acheta > Acheta domesticus. The sequence continues at coordinate 56,283,550 of JAHLJT010002630.1, forward strand.
ATTTCTTTATTTGTCGTCCCTTATTACGCATGTGCAGAAAATTTAAAGGAAAAATTTAAAGCAATTTTTGAGAAAATTTGATTTCGTAAATTTCAAGCGGAAATTATGCAAAAACTACTCTTTTTTTTAGAAAATTGTACACTACATTTTTTAAAGAGCTAATGTTGTATAACAGGCTTTGTCTGTGGCCAAAATCTCTATGTCCAATTCCGTAGTTTTAAAAATATTATTTTGAAATATCCCCAAAACCAAGCATCGCCCGTAAATAGGATCAGCGCCATATTTTTTACCGTCCCTTATTGCGTATGTGAAGAATATTTTAAGAAAGAATTTGGAGCGGTTTTTGAGAAACTAATTTTGGTAAATTTCAAACGCAATTTACGCAAAAACTACTCCTTTCTTCAGAAAAGTGTATATGATCTTATTTAAAGCGCTAATTTTGTACAACTGACTTTGTCTAAGGCAAAGATCTCCATCTTCAATTTTGCAGTTTTGAAATTGTTTTTTTTCAATTTTCGAAAAATTGGATATGTGAACGAAAAAGATACCTACGTCATTCTCTTAAACTTTCTTCGCACTATTCAACAACAAAATTTAATCAAAAAATTTGGAGCCATATTTTCGAAATCATTGAAAATGTTCATGGGCTTCATGTAAAGTAATCCCTAAAGTTTAAATATCGGTTTCAAATTCCAGGAGCTTTGAGATCAGCCAAATCAATTGGGGAATATCAATTTTGAAAAAAGTCGGCTGAACGGTTTAGGCGCTAGCGTTGACCACAGATGGACAGAGAGACGTTTTGCCGTCAGTCGGTTTTACAGTATCAAGAAGCAACAAAACATGGATATTGACTACACCACGAGGTAGAGGATTTTTTCCTCTAAATTTAGCAATAGGTTTCATCCACTTTTTTCTCACCAGACCCCAGCTATAAAACTTTTTCTGGCGAAAATTCCCTGTTTTCCGGGGCACGATTACGTAACTTCCTCTTCTTACGAAGTATTCGTAAGGCGAGAATGGAATAAGAATTTCGCAACCGTTAGGGATAAGTAAGTTGGTCGCATGCGTTCTGATTAAATTGCATTTCAATTTAATGTTGAAAAACTCATAATGTTATTTAAATCGGTTCATACAGATGCACACAAGACGATTGATTTGACGTGACATACGTTTCAGAAATCGAATAACAGAATTGAAAAAATGTTTAAAAGGTGCAATTTGTGAAAACAGAAACAAGTCCTGTATATTTATCTGCATTGATTCTAATAGTGAGTAGAAGTACTACAAATGATTTTCAATAAAGTTTCTACACTCTTCAATAGTTTTTTCTGCAACTACACATCAATCAAATTAAAGTCCCTGTCCGGGTTTCGAACCTGGCATCTTTCGAAGAAAAGCGCGCAGACCCAGAGTTTTTTAACCAGCTTGGCCATTGCGAGAGTCGCGCAGAGAAGGCTTATATATCAGTCAAAGCGTAATTGTATCAGCTCTAGCATTAGGAAACTGGTAATTGTCAACAAGCGAAAAATAAAAGTTTTCGGGGCGACTAAGAAGTGCAGAAGTGAAGTGCTTACTCCAAATCCTATATCCGACGAACGAGATGAGAAAAGTAACTACTGCGAGAAAGTCTGTGCCATTCTACAGCACCACTAGTTTAATTATTTATTTGCCGTCCCGTATTACACATGTGGAGAAAATTTAAAGAACAAATTTGGAGCTATTTTTGAGAAACAAAATTCAAACGCAATTTACCCAAAATCTATTCGTTTCTTCAAAACCGTGTATATAATCGTATTTAAAGTGCTCATTTTGTACAACCGACTTTGTCTGAGGCTAAAATCTCTATATTCAATTTTGCAGTTTTGAAATTTTTTTTGCAATTTTCCAAAAATTGGAGATATGAACGAAAAAGATATCTACGTCATTCTCTTAAACGTCCTTCACGCTATTTAACAACAAAATTTAATCAAAAAATTTGGAGCCATATTTTTGAAAACTGTGAAAATGTCCAACGGCTTTATGTAAAGTATCCCCAAAAGTTAAAATATCGATTTCAAATTCCAGGAGCCTCGGCCTTAGGCAAATTGATTGGAGAATATCAATTTTGAAGAAAATCATAATTGTAATAATTCACAAAAAAACTTTCTCTTCTTTGTTAGAAGTATTCGTATGGCAAGAAATTCAAAATTGTACTTTATAATTGTAATTGTAGGAAGACGCCGAACAAATTTGGAATGTTTTCAATTTTCAAAAAATCAGATTTTTCAATCAACATGAGACCGGCGCCGTTCTCTTAAACGTCCTTCAGACTATATAACAACAAAATTTAATCAGAATTGTTGGTGCTATTTTTTGAAAATTTTGAAATAGTCCCAGGAGCTTCTTGTAAAGTACTCCCAAAATTAAAATATCGGTTTCAAACTCCAGGGACCTCGTCACCAGCCAGGTCGATCGATCAGGAAATATTAATTTTGGAGAAAAGCGGCTGAACGGTTTAGTCGCTAGCGTTGTTCAGAGGCAGACGGACAGACGTTTTGCCATCAATAGATTTGTCGATCAATCGACATCTGAGTCCCGGCAAGAAATGTAACTTTAGACCCCCTTTTATAATGCTGCACACGCAAGTCTTCCTCCCTTGCACACCAAACTTGGATTGATGAAACATTTTGTGAATGTGATGAATAAAAGTGGGTCAGGTTTAAAGTACTTAACGAATAAATTCCCGAGCATTAGTGAGGCAAAAATAAAGAAGAGCATTGAGATATGAAGGAGCTTATGAGAGATCATGACTGTGAGACAAGTTTGAAGAGTTTTGAAAAGGCTGCATGAATCTGGTTTGAATGAAATTCCTTGGTAACAGAAAAGCTGAGACCTAAAGTGTTGGAACTCCTTTATAATTATAAAGCTCTGGGATGTAACGTGTTCCTTAAGATATATTTTCTGTATACACTCATAGACTTCTTTCCTGAAAATCCGGTGCTGTCAGCGACAGACACAGTGTGCGATTCCACCAAGACATTGCAACTATTAAAAAGTAGTGGTGTTTCCAACGCACATACTTTCTCGCTCTGCTTCTATACAGTCCTTATTGCTATTCCACTACTTCATAAACCAGCAAAAGTGTATTATACCAGCAAACGTTTTCCGTACCGAGACCCGATATCCGAAGCTCAAAGTCAAGGAACCGGCACTTATACCACTACGCCACACCAACATCGCATGTGTCAAACAGAGCTGTGAAAGAATAGAACCGACCTATAAAATGGTAAATGCATGATAAAGAAACAATTGATACGATGGTACATACGCTTTACAAATCCAAGAAGAGAAGTAAAAAATTGTTAAAAGTTAAAAATTTGAACAAATATATACAAACATTTCCAATACATTTATCGCAATTACTTATATTTTAGTCAAAACGTAATTGTATCGGTTCTATCATTTCAAGCCGGTAATTGTCAACATGCGAAAAACATGTCTTACAAACATGACCAAGAAAGGCAGCGGTGAAGGGCTTTCTTCAAATAATTTATCCGCTGATCGGCATTTGAAAAATAACTACTGCGAGAAAGTCCGCCATTCTAGAGCACCACTAGTTTATTTATATATTTACCGTCCCTTATTACACACGTGCAGATAATTTAAAGAAAAAATTTGGAGCGGTTTTTGAGAAAGTTTTTTTTGTAAATTTGAATCGCAATTTACGCAAAAACTACTCATTTTTCCAAAAAAAGGGTTCATGACCTTATTTGAAGTGCTAATGTTGTACAACCGACTTTGTCTGAGGCGAAAATCTCTATCTTCAATTTTGCAGTTTTTAAACAGTTTTTTGTAATTTTCGAAAAATTCGGCCTATCAACGAAAATGATACCTACGTCATTCCGTTCAACGTTCTTCGCACTATTCAATAACAAAATATAATCAAAAAAATTGGGAGCCATTTTTTTAACTTTGAAAATCTCAAAATGGGCTTTATGTAAAGTACCCTCAAATACTAAAATATCGGTTTCAAATTCCAGAGGCCTTGAGACGAGTAAAAACGATCGGGGAATATCAATTTTGAAGAAAATCGGCCGAACGGTCTAGGCGCTAGCGTTAATCACAGACGGACAGACGGACGTTTTGCCGTCAATCGATTTTGCAGTATGAAGAAGCAACAAATCATGGTTTTTGACTACACCACGAGATAGAGGATTTTGTGTCTAAATTTAGTAACAATTTACCAAACCCCTGCTATAAGAGGTTTTCCGGCGAAAATTCCCCGTTTTCCGGCGCACGATTACATAACTTTCTCTTCTTACGAAGTATTCGTAAGGCGAGAAAGTAAAATTGATAAGAGAAAATGGAATCAAAATATGCTTGTATCCTAATGCTGGACGATAAAAAAGGATATCCTCAAACGAAATACTGTAAAAAATCGTTCAAAATTACATTTTGATTTAGATTATTTTATATGAGTAAAGTAAAGCAAACCAATAACTTAACAACAGTGTATATTTTTAATTGCTTATTACAAAAAAACTTGCCCGTTACAAATAAATTCTCCACAAATTTAAAATCAGTACACAATTTTCCATAAAAAACAGCAATTCAATGCCATTTAGCAGACAAAAAGTCCAATTTTGTCGACCAGTGAAATACAATATTTCGTATCCATGGAATTGTTAAGAAAGGTTTATTTTTTAATCCTCTTTAAGGTTTTAAAGTAACTTGAAAGACACTGAATACCGTGTAAGTTTTGTCTAAGACCACGAATGTCCGTTATTATTGATCGTTACCACAGGTTTGCTGAAATCTATGTAAATATTAATAATCAAAATTTGCTTCTAATATTTGTAAATAAGAAGAAATGTTTCAGAAAAAGTCAATTGAAATTGAGGATATACAGGAACTTAATTTTATCTCGCAACCTATGTCTGGAAGTATCTGCTGTGGCAACCTTATACCTTTTCCGCCAGTCGACACAGCCGTGGCTTCGCACGTCGGGACGGCAGCTGTGAAGGTAAGCATCCGGTCGTAAGCTGCAGAAACTTTCCTGTTTCTGGTTTTCACGAATCGTTTATCGGATTCGATGGTGTGACGGTTAGCGTGCCGGACTGTCATACCCAAGTTCGCGGGTTCAAACCCGATCGAAGCCGTGGATTTTTAAGGGCGAAAAAAATCCTTCGTACGCCTTCCGCGGAGGGGAAGTAAAGCCGGCTGGCCCATGTTAGTAGATTTACTTGCATGTAAAAGATCCTCAAGCCTAAATGACGCCTCTGAGCTAAATTCAAATCGCCTGTTTCGTCGCCTGAGATAATACCTTCTTTCTCCGCTAGGTGAAAGGAGCGTAGCGAAATTTGCGTGGTCAGACGGAAGAGCGGGCCTGATGGCCCGAGTCTCGCCACGTAAAATAAGGCAATAACTATAACTAACTATAACTATAACTAATCGTGACGGTCAAGTACACGGAGCACAAGCTGGAAGGGGTGGCAGGGCAGTGTGGAGTGGAGTGGCTGGAGTCGATGGTGAGATTCGTCGCCAAGGAGAAAACACGAGGAACTACCGATCAGCGCAGCCGCCGACCTCTGGAATTCTCCGGATTGATTTCGACTTAGCTATCAAACTAGCGTTGAAAATCTGTCACCGATTCTACCACATCTCGAATCCTGCATTGATAATTGTAGAAAATAATTGACGAGTTTATGCCTCTCAAACGTTAAAACAATCGACAGCACTATCGATCTTCTGCGCATGCGCATTTTTCATCACTTGTTCCTCTGTGCATGCGCAGAAGATCGAGATTGCAGTCAATGGCTGCCCGCTACGGTATGCAAAAACTCCCTAATAAATGTAATATGGTTCCCTAAAATGACAATTTTGGCAATTCTTCTTTCCTAAAGGTGTGTTCTTACAAAGAGAATGAAATGAGAAAGGACGACTGCGCGTGGACAGAATCCTTCGCCCAACTAAAATGTCCTCCCCCCCTACCCCGAACCTTAGCGCATGCGACTGCCGGAGGGTCGCCAAAAATGAAAGAGATGCCAAAGGTAATTAACGCGTTTGCCTAATTGTCACAAGAGCAGGTGCTCCCAGACATGGGAGACGAGATAAAATTAGATGAGACCAGTGGTTTCAATCTTTCTTTATTCTTCGAAATGTATTTCAACAAAATATGGAATTTTTTGGGAATTTAACTCAGCATGGTAATTGTATTTCATAAATATTCATGTACGTAAGTCCTACAAGTATTTCCATATATGATAAGAATAATTGTTTATACATTTTATAAAAAAAATGTTAACGTAAACAAATAAATTAGTATGATTTTAACAAGTAATGTTTTTTATTTCAGGGCATTTGACGGTCTGTCTCAACTGGAATCACTGAGAATGGAAAGTACTCGATTACCAACTTTGCCCAACAATGTCTTTGCGCCCTTGAGGCACCTTGATCTCCTCGGGCTTTCTGACAATCCTTTTGAAAGTCTACCTCAGCGTGCGTTTGGGGGACTGGTAAATCTTCGCTCACTGAACCTGAACAATGCGCTTCACAATGTAACTCTGGATGAGAACCTGTTCGCAGAGCTGCGCAACCTCCGAGAACTGTTCCTCGATCATAACAGCCTCACTTTCCTCCCTGACAATATATTTCAACAACAGAACCTACTTGAAGAACTTCATCTTCAAAGAAATAACATATCACATGTGTCTGAGAACACATTCACGTCTCTGAGAAACCTCAAAGTTCTCCGTTTGGATCGCAATCACTTCACAGAGATGCCCGGCAGCATCATCTGCAATCTCCCTCTTCTCCAAGAACTCCAGATGCCGTACAACCGCTTGATGGCGCTGCCGGATCTGGCAGGCTGTCGGTCTGTGCGCACGGCCAACTTCCTCAACAACTCCGTGGCCACCCTGTCAGAGGCCTTGGTCCGCGCAGCGCTCGTCCGGGGCCCGCGGGACGTGGGCCTGGAGGTACGCTTTTCGTTTGTACTTTCATTCATTTTATTGGTAATTTCGTTACAGGATTTACATACTTTTTGTTATTTACGTCTGTAAACACGCGCTTAGCTCCTTTGTTAGCACAGCCATCCATCTAAGTAACGCATTAAGAGCGCGTGCGTTTAAAAGCAGCAGCCGTTTAAATGCTCGTGAGTTCGTTAAAAAATATTTTAGCGGACTCAGTTATTTACATTTTACTATTGCTCATAAATCTTTGGATCACTATGTCACTTTTGTTCCCTTTGTCTTTTTTGTCCCACTTCGTTCCTTTTGTCCTCCTTGCCACCTTTTCCGTTTGCCTCCTTGGCTTACTTTGTTTCATCGTACCATTTTGTCCCCTTGTCTCAGTTGTACCCTTGCCTCATTTTGTCCCTTGTCCCGTTTGCCCCAACTAGTGCTGCGCGAAAAAACGGTGGATTTTCGGCAGAAATAAAAAACATTGCCGGACCCTGATAATGAAAAACTAGATAAATCCAGTTGCTAAATTAAGAAAAAAATCCCTTAGCACGTGGTGCAGCGTAGGGATAGTACAGGAAAAGTTAAGTAATGCTGCGCGAAAAACGGCGGATTTTCGGCAAAAAACTCTTATTGCAGGGCCCTGGTAACGAAAAAGAGGATAAATCCAGTTGCTAAATTAAGAAAATAAAATCTAACACGTGGTGCAGCCAGAATCTCTATTTTGTGGGTTCTTCATACCGAAAAACAAATTGAAAGCAAATCCTCTGTCCGTCTGTCTGTCTGTGAACAACGCTAGCGACTAAACCGTTCAGCCGATTTTCTCCAAAATTGATCTCTCCCATCAATCCCCGATCGATCAGACTGATCTCGTGACCCCTTAAATTTGAAACCGATATTATAATTTTGGGTGGTTCTTTACATGAAGCTTCAGGGACATTTTCAACATTTTTAAAACAATGGCGTCAACAATTTTCATTGAATTATCTTATTGGATAGTCTGAAGGACGTTTAAGAGAATGGCGCAGGTCTCATGTTGGTAGAAAACTCTTGATTTTTCGAAAATTGAAAAAATTAAAAAATGTGTTCATAATAAACAGATGTTCGAATGTTCAATTTTCAAAAACCTGAGTATTTTTGGCAAAATTTTGTGTCATAGACAATTTTTTATTTTCTTTAAACAATTTTTTCTTAAAAACTGCACAATATTTTTGTTATTGAATTGAGACCTTGGATGGCATAAAGGAAGCTTAAGAGGATGGTGCAGGTTTCATATTCGTTGAAATGTCTCATTTTGCAAATATTAAAAAATGTTCGGCCTCTTCCTACAACTAAAATTGTGATGATACAATTGTTTTTCTTAATGAAATATGCTCATCAAAAATAGATCTTCAAATAAGGTCATGTTGAATTTTTCCAGAACATACGTATTTGTGTAGTAATTGGTCGTTAGAATTAGTCGCCCAATGTTATTATTTTGAGGACGATTATTCAGCAAATAGGATTCGGCGAGATTATTACATTGAACAAAAATAGTACTTTGTAATCGTTTATAAAAATGTTTGTTAAATTTCCAATTTGTATTCTCAATGTATGACTTTTTTCTTTCAAGGAATTCGCAAAGATTTAATGAAATTTGCGGAACGATGCCGCCAGGGATACTTAAAAACTACATGGTTGGTGAACTACGTGATGGTGGAAGTGATAAGACAAAGATGTTTTATTTAGTAGAGTTTGCGTTTACAAATTAGACTTTTAGAAATTATTCAAAACCTATCTGATAATCATTATTACTGTCCGTGTTGCAAGGTATATAACATACATATATTCATTGAACGAGAGGTCACTTATCTATCCAATTTTAGCATTTCATCCGGCAAATTAAGAATATGTCAAAAAATGGACTTTGGGCGGCAATAGATGGCAGCTGGGAAGAGAATGTGGCATGTCCGAATAGCTAACCGAGACCAAAGGAAATAGCAAACTAATACGGGAAAGTCTGAGCTATTCTGTAGCACCACTATACTGCGATTTCTCTAACTTTGCTCAAGGCCATTCAGATCCCATCTTCGCGATGGAATATGTCAAGGCATTTCGTGTCTTTCTCGGTCTTGCCGGTAGAAGTCGCATGATCGCAAGCACTGCTTGATACGGTCGCGATCATGCGAAGTCTTGCGGAACGACTAAGAAAGACACGAAATACCGTGACATATTTCATCGCGAAGATGGAATTTGAGTGACCTTGAGAGGCAAAGTTAAAAAAAATCGCAGTATAATTTTACTCTCTCGATACTTCTACGGCGGTAGAGAAAGTTATGTAATGCTGCGAGAAAAAACGGCGTATTTTCGACAGAAAAATACAGGGTTAAGTTTTTATTGATTGTCATAATTTTATAAAGAGAGAATACTGTGTATCATTAACTTGTCAAACTTGTGACAAAAAATGCATTGGTCAGACTAAAAGAAAATTAGAGACTGGAATGAAAGAACATGAAAGGAACATTAAGGAGCCACTTAACAGGCAGAACTCGTCAACGATTCATAGAATAGAAACGGGTCATAAATTTATTTAATAAAATTACTTATTTTTATTTAATAGGTAATTATTTCATATATAAATTACATAACGTGGTACAATATGCCTAGATCGAAGGCCTTTAGGGCATTGTAATATCTACACCCTATCACGATCTAACCTTTCGAATTCTGGTATTCACCTCAAATGGTCTCTCTATCGCATCAAAGCCGCGGAAAAGAGACCATAAAGTACGGCTGAGGAAAAAAACTCGGAAGGGAAAAAAACTGCCTTTAGAAGCGAGTACATTCTAATCTACCACACTTTTTCTAAACTATTTATTTCCTGGTGCGGGCGTCCCGCGTTCTCATTCGTATTTGGCCTCCTCCGCACCTGAAATCAAACAGCGCCATTGAGGATCGTCCGCACCATCGCCTCTACACTTATTTTTCGGATACCCACTTCCCTTTGCCTCATACTGAGCTTATTTAATTATCTGACAGTTTCATTTTTTTTTACTTTCTCGTATATACGGAGTAATATATGTAGTATAGGGCAAGTTACCTGAAAAAACGGCGAATTTTCGGCAGAAAAAATTTCGTTGCCGGGCGTTGACAACGAAAAAGTGGATAAAACCAGTTGCTAAATTAAGGAAAAAAATCCCTTAACACTTGGTGTAGCCAGAACCCCTCTTTTGTAAGTCCTTGATATCGAAAAGCCAATTGAAAGGAAAACGTCCGTCTGTCCGTCGGTGAACACCACTGGCGCCTAAACCACTCGTAGAATTTTTTCCAAATTGAAGAAACCTCCGTCCTTCTGCGTCCTATCAAAGCTTCGAGATTTTGAAAAACTCCCTTCAAAATTTGAGGGTACTTCACATGAAAGCCCCCGGACATTTTCAAAATTTTGTCAAAAACGTCTCTAATGTTTTCTTTAAATTTGTTGTATTAATAGAGTAAAATACATTATTAAGGTGGCATAGATTTTCACGGTTAACTCTGAATTTTCGCAAATTGGATAAGTTTGAATTTCTTTTTCCAACTACGAAATTGAAGATAGAAATTTTTCTTTCAAATAAAATTTGTTCTCCAAAGTGAGTTCTTTCTTTAAGGTCCTTACTGTTTTTTGCAAAGTTTAGTAGTTTTAGCGCAATATTGCGTGCAACATTTGCAATTTTAAAAAATTACGAAAACACGATTTTCTCTAAAACGACTGCAAATTTTTTCTTTTAACTTTTGGTAGGAATAGTGCCTAATGTATTCTATGAAATGCCATGAACGTTAAGTTGCTCTATTCTTTTGTTTTTTCAAAAATTACAAAAATGAATTTTTTTAAAGGTCTCTCAAATCTTTAATATGCTCATTACCAGCAATTTGTAAACATTATTATGTCTGTGAGTGTACGTGCTTCAAATTACTTCAAAATAAGTTTTTTGAAAACTTAAAAATTTTTTTGTGAAAAAGAGCTTCCAATTTCGTTTTTAGTAGCGTTTATACGCCATTTTCTTAAAAACGGCTCCAAATTTTTGAAAGAAAATTGCGATTTAGGTCGAGGTTTTAGTGTTCTTTAATATTCTAAAATTAATATTTCGTTCTACCATTAGAAAAGCGAAAAATCGATTGACGGCAGAACGTCCGTCCGTCTGTGAACAACATTGGCGGCTAAACCTTTTAGTCGATATTCTCCAAAACTGATATTTAGCGAAATGTGTATCCCAAACGAATTAGCGGTCATTGTTACTTGTAACCCATTGTTGTAACGCCGCACTGATAACAGAATGCGATAATGACGGCTGCCTTTCGTTCGCAGTAATTTAAACTAATACTTTTATATATTTGTAAAATATTACAATATCATATAGTTGTATTAATACTATTTTATACTTTTCGATCTATTTACATTTGTTTGCTAACGCTATCTGTATCGTGTTATTTATTAGCTTTTAATTATTTTACTTTCTCGCATACTGCTTACGAAGAATATTGGAAAGCTAAAAACTCATCCGATATGTTCGTGAATATACTGCATATCTCTTTACAATGAATTCAATGCCAGAAATATATTTTCATTTAAATTTTTGAATACAAAAACTTTGCTTGAAACTATTTAATATTCGCACCAAAGGTTCTAATATTTCAGATGAGTTTTACAAAACATGACGACTGAGATGTGCTAATTCGGAGAGAAACTGTGGTATACATAGTATTCCATAACCATTACTAAAGGCGAGAAAAGACTTGCTGTTTAGAAACCACTAGTTTAATATTGTTTTATTGCGTTGGAACAAATTTGAAAACTCACTCCTAAAGCGTCGGTCGTTTTCAAAATACGTATTCATGCAATAAAGCTTAACTTCGTAAATTAGGCGCAAAATGTACTATTACAGTTTACCGGCAGCGTATAAGCGACTCTGACAGTTCAATGTTCTGTTGCCGCACATTACTAAGTACATGGCACCACCTGCAGGTGACGTAGACGTCACCGGTAAATTAAATCTCAAAATATTAACACTTACTGACTGTTAGCACATTTTGGTCGGCGCGGACAAGTTCCTGCGACTTCCGCCCACCTGGGCACTCTTTGTGGTACTCCCGCCAAATTATTACTTTTTAGTTACCAGATCCCAGCTATAAGAGTTTTTCCGGCGAAAATTCGCCGTTTTTCGGCGCACGATTACATAACTTTCTCTTCTTACGAAGTATTCGTAAGGCGAGAAAGTAAAAGAGAGTTCACCTACAACATCCAGGCCGCGTTACTCGCACTCAACGACACACAAGGACCAGATGTATTAGCAGCAGCGTATAAGCGAGTGAGTTATCTCACCAAGGTCTGTGGTACCTCACATGACCTGCTCTGAATCAATCGGCTTGCGAGGATTTGTCTTTCCTACAGCCAGGGTTCAGCGTTGCCGCTCATCTGACCTTGCCCCTTGTTTTGCTTCTGGACGTAAATGTAGCTTCACTGTGCGCACGTTTTGTTGAGCACTCCTTTTGCTTGCAGTTCATTTACAGTTGAAATTGATTTTCTATAACTCGGGAACAAACATTTTTCAAATATTTTTATTTTTCTAAAATAATTATTTTCTAAATTAATTTTTTCTTTTTTTTCTTTTTTTTTCGGCACTCAAGAAAATGTGCGCAGATGAATTTCTTTCCCCACACGTCATATACAGTTTTTACTGTTTTTTGACAAATAAATAAAATAAATAAATAAATGACTCACACGGCTGCTGCAGGGCAACTCGGTGCGCGCGTCGTCGCTGCGCTGGGTGCTGCGCGCGGCGGGCGTGGAGGTGGAGGCGTCTGCGCGCGACTGCGCGTGCGGGGCCGTGCGCAGCGCTGCCTCGCGCGCCCAGGTGCGCTTCTGCGTGGCGGCGCCTTGCGGCCCGCCCTCGCCCTTCGCCTCGTGGATGGAGGCCGTCGCCGCCGCCAACCACCCACGGCCTCGAGATGACTTTCCTCGCACTCCCTAGCAGGGTTGGGTTAACCCGAGACCCCACGTATCCACGACTCTCTTGTGACCCCACGTATCTTTGCTTAGCTGCAGTTGCCTAATTTTGCGAGTCAGAAGCTTTACATTTCACATACCTTTCACCACATTCTTTAGCTTTTGTCTGAAAGAGTTTCACAATTTTATATGCAATAATTCATTTATAAATATTTGTGAAACCAATTCAAACATCTTAAATTTTGTACTTTTCTAAGTTGTGTTGATTGGCTTTGAAGCATTTTCAATAAATTGTTTGTTTTTATATGAGACAATGTTAGAAAATGAAACTTACTCAATTTTCTGGTACCTTTGACGTTTACATATACAGGAAAATGTAAATGGAATCACTACATAAAAAAGATAAATTATAATTTTGCCCTTTTATTTGTTTCAATTCCTCAATTGCATGTTTGTTTTTAATATTGCATCAAGTTAATACGACCTTATAAACAGGGGTGTAGCGTCCATGGAGGTGGGTGATGTGTTAAATACCCTGACAATATCAGTTATTTTTACTTTAAAGTGATTGTAAATTGTCCATTCGTTATTTTCATTTTGTATTACACAATATTTCTTTATATTTCAAACCGTTTTTTTTTTATATTTTCGCGCCGTTGAAAATTCGATTCTTCACGTGGTTGACTCACTCGGAAATGCAGCCTCGCCTGCGCTGTGAATCAGATGCACAGGCAACCAGTACATCCAGCGATCCAATGAAATAAATCTTATGTTACGAAATTTCATGGTTTTCTTCGGTGTTTGTAAGAGAACAAGGTTAATTAATTAGCGTAGTAATTTTATTTACGTATTATTATCATAATTTTAATATTTTAATTTTTAGTAAATATATATTTGTAGCCAATTTAGGTTAGGGATTGTGGTGGTTGAATGCACAAGGGTATGTGACAGTGCAATCCACATCCGTGCTGAGGAATGGCGAGTACAACGCGATCCAAGTAAGAGCTTATATAATTATGAAATCGTATTTTGCCGTGCACATAATTATGGAATTGTCTTGTGCCGTGGACAAATTAAAAACTAGAAATATGCAGACTACCATCTTCTGAAAAGGAAAATATAATTAAAGCATTCTGACAAAAACTTACTCTCAGTATCATTTCGAACATTACAAAATGTCAGCGACATTTTAATAATAAAATTTGTGATAATGAATCATGGATATGCGGACGTAAAAGTCTTAAAACACTATGTTATTGATCTTCTTTTATGTTCTCAAAAGAAAAAAGGGTGGGATTTCAGTGTTTACGCAGATTTGAATAATATTTACAAGGCTATCAAGACCCATAAGTACTCGTCCCCTCATATAGCACGTGAGAAACCGTTAAAAATGTTCGGAAAATCTAAAAGGATAAAATTTTATTAAATAGCCAGCACAGGCTTTGTTGAGCAATACAATAGTGATATAAGGAAAAAAGGGAAATTTTATCACACTTCATTCGAGTTGTATACTTTTTTGGGAGACAAGGGCTTGCATTTCGTGGCCATGGTAATAGTGGATCATCAAATACAAAAAATTTCATAGAATATATAAATGAAATAATGAAATATGATTAAACTCTCAAGGATGATATGGAAAATTCCACCGTTTCATGCAACCTCACCAGAAATTCAGAACGATTAGATTTCAAGTGTGAGCATCGTAATGTCTCGTGAATGAAATTTCTAAAGACCTTTGTCTCATCGACACTGGATGAAATCCCTGATGTAAGTAGCAAAGAACTTCTGTAAACTTTTTCGTTACGTGACTGTAAATTAATAGATATTCTCTTTCCTATTGTTTTTACTATACAAGTTGAAGATCATTGCTTTTCATTTTATAAATTACGCTCATTCTAATGGGTCCGAAATGAAATGGGGCAGTTTTTAAAATAGGGAATAAGGAACATTTACGATTTTAAAATTATTTTCTCATTTCTCGAGTTACATACCCTAAGCCAAATATCAGGCTACGCCACTGCTTATAAATGATTGATTATTATTAAAATAACTAATTTTGCACCTATTTCTTACTAAATATAATTTTATAAAGAAATAACTCAAAGGGGTCACAAATGACCCCGCGCCACCTCTACCGTAACTCCAGCAACCGCCACCTCTCCAGGGTTAAGTTTCTCAAGTTACGCCTGATACGATGCAGTAGGGTCATTCCACGTCAAATCGCACAAACTTAAGGAAAATTTCACCTTGTTGTCCCAGATTTTTAAACTTTATTTCTGTGGAGAGTAAGCAAAAATAATAAAAACGTGGTTTTTATTTTTTTTCTCAGATATTATTATTCGAGATTATATTAATTTAACTTTTCGAAAAAATACTTGCACTGCTAAAAATCATTTTTAACTCGTGTTGATACTGTGACAAATATTTAATATTCTGAGACTTTAAAGAACAAAAGATGCTCTTTCATTTGATGTATGTATTGAATTCATTAAAGTTTTTTAAAAATATTTTTTACCTATTTTATTTTTAGTTTTTTATTTTCTCCCAAAAATCGACAGTTTAAAAATTTGAAAAAATATCATTGTAATCTCTGAAAAGTTCTACGTAAGGTTGGTAAGTTACAAAGTGGGATACCAAGATGATTCTTAGAAATTAAATACAATAGAAATGTCTACTTGCTGTTTTGCTGCAGCGTCTGCTAGAACATCACCCCTCAATTATGTGCCAATCAGCAGTAGCCGATTACCATCAATATATTATCAAAGACCAATAAACAGAAGTATCCCTTCACATCTTACGAGTCCTATATGCCAGATATACAGAATGTCCGGAATATAATGAATGTGCTTATTGCGGCTCAATCATTCGGAATATTCACGTAGTTTATTAGACAAATTATGCTTAGAATTGTATTACGAGCTTATTTTCGAAGATTTTTACTGTTTATTATGCGATTACTATTACTTTACTTGCGATTACTAGTATATACTATTTATTATACGAAGACTTTTTACTATTTATTGTGCAAAACCTTATGCTATTGCGACTCCTATTTGAGTAACAAAGTATACGTAATTTGTGGTTGTGTCATGTCTTGCACACATCACGGAATTGTCTCTCAGCTTTCAACCGATGAATGATCACGCTTAATGTTATTCCCTATCTCCTCCCGCTTCTTTATAGAGGTCGCAAGCGGGCGTTGCCAATCTAAATTCGTACTACGTGATTAAGATAAACATTGTAAGATAATATCAATCTGTCACACTTCTGATTGCACAGGAAATTCTAAATCGAAGCGAAAATTCACAACGTGCGCTTGACTGTTTAGACAGAATTTTATTTTGAATATATATTTTAATTATCACTAGAATGTATAGTTATACATAACCCCGCATAAATATTAAAGTTGTCCTATGGGCAAAGTACTCCCCAAAACTATTTAATCCCAACCAAATTTGTCACGCAACGAGTTGGATTGAGTATTTTCGTCAAAATGTCGACATCAATGTATCTCCGCATTACTTCCTCTATACAACGTTCTCGCCCGTTCTCTACCGGTGTTTCAGTCAAATGGTACAGATCACAGGTAGGGATCGTCCTGTTGTTGACGAAAATACCTATTTTTTAGATCTTCCAACAATAATTGTTATTAACAATGAGTTGGACAAACTGCTTCTGAAATCACATCATAGTAGAAGATAATTATCTGTCAACTTCATTGGAACCTGCGAATATCAAGAAGCAGTGTATCGCGATATCGCTTATCATTCGGCTGATGCAGGGTATAACGTCAGACAAGTGATACAGAAGTCATTGCTACACTAAAGCTGTCATTGAATAATAGTAATGTTGAAAATGTGTATTGGAAATGAGACTTTTGCCTTGGTTACAATAGTTCCGGGTCATCATTTGTTGTCTCTGTAGCTTCGCTGACCGGTCGTCTAACCCGTCGGTCGTAAGTCGTCTAACCCGATGGTGGCAGATGTCAGATTCTAATTACAGATCTAGGTCGAAATTACTGCTTGAACTTGAATTCCAGCTGTTGGCTATTGTGATGGGTACATTGAGAGAAATGTTGTAGAATGTACTAAATACGTTTAGTAAACGATTATGTAGTAAATACAATTATTCGTGTAGTAAGATTCACTAAACGTGATTTAGTTTCGTTTAGTAAATCAAACAACTTCCAATCGTGAGTGAATGAACAAAGAGAATCGTCAGTGGTATAATTCTTGTTTCGTAGATAAAATCATTTGGTGAGATCTACGTTGCATGTCGTCACACTTACTAAACACTGTTTAGCAAGCACTGTTTACTAAATACTGCTGAGTAAGAGCGCGTTCTCAGCAACCTGACCAATTCGAATGGTTCGAATTTGTGTTTTTTCTCGGGAGATGGCGATGATCTTTTTCCCCGCTGGATGGCGAGATCTGGCGCCGACCTACCGTCGACTAGCAGGGGTTTCCCCTCAACCAGGTATCTCCCACCAGCGCGACAAGCTGTAAGCTCCCTACTGGTCTCCCAGCATGTGTGGTAGTGTAGTGTATGTTAGTGTAAGTGTGTGTGTAAGAGGAGAGGATAGGACAAGGAAGAGGAAGGAAAGATCGGTCCGTGGCCCGTTTGTTAAGGTACTGCTCCGGCCTTCGCCTGCTTCCATAACTGCTCTGCTAGGCTATGGTCTATCAGGTAATCGAGGTTAAGTACGTGTCCACGGGGCCGTAGGACGGGTGACTGCTGCGGAACCCTAGTTGCTACCTGCTTGGAGGGACAGAAAGAAAGTATCTTTCACATTTCGTTTAATAAGTTTCAATGCACTGTTAAATAAACACTACTCAATATATTAGTCAACGCAACGATTAGTTTAGTTTTCTCCATTAGATGCCATTGGTCACGGGGTACGACCTGTTTAGTGAACATTACTATACGTGCCCTATTGTATTTAACTAAACAGCAGTTTCGTGAACTTGACTAAGCACTTCGTTTTATCAAAATGTGCTATACCATTTAGTTAAATCTATTACGTGATTAATCGTATGAACTATACTTTTCTCTCCGTGTTTTCCTGGTTCTCTGATAAATACCTTAACACATGGACCACTGACGGCGCGCGATCTTTCCTTCCTCATTCTTGACCCTCCCCCTTACTTCAATACAAACACTCACACACACACAAACTTACAAGCACAACTCTACCACACATAACAGGAGACCAGCCAGGGGCTTAGACCTCGTCTCGGCTTGGGGCGTTGCTACAGTGGGGAAGATTCCTGGATGAGGAATCCCTGCAAGTTGAAATGTTGGTGGGCGTTGAATCTGTGGTTCCAGCAGGGCCGGAACATTGCCACCTTTCAAGATATAGCATACATTGTAGATAACGCGTCCGGAAACACTAAACAATCAATCAATAGCAATTCCTGTATTCGATCACCGAAAATTGAAAAAGAAGAAAAGATTTTTGAGGGTGTTGCATTAACGCTGTTTCACCCAAACTACTCCCAAAATAAAATTACGGATTCAAGTTTTATGTAGTGTCATAGGGATGTTGTCAGTAAAATACGGTCTTTGAAAAAAATTTCTCTCTCTCTCTCTCTCTGACTTTAAGAGACGCTATGCCCAGGAATGCAGTAATCTATTAAAATCTGTCGTAATGTACGTAAATATTAACGATGTAAGAAATTCATTGTATAATTTTTGAAAAAGCAAAATAATGCATCAAAATGGCGTTAAAGACTCGGTAAATTTCTCACTATCGTACAGATGGTTTAAGCCAAAAAATTCGGGTCTTTTTGAGGAAAATGTATTCATTTAACATGTTAATATTTCTCGCATTTGTGTTAAAATTGCGCGATAACTACGAACATTTTCAAAAAGATTACATAATATTTATTAAGTACTCTTTGTGAAGTACTAATTTCATCTAGAAAACTCCATCTTCCATTTTCTAGTTGCAGGTAGACACCGAAAGCATTCAATTTGATAATTTTGGAAAATTGAGAGATAATCGTGAAAATAGATCTATTCCATCTTCATCAGTGTATTTCACTCTATTAGTAGAAGAATTGTAAAGAAAAAATGTGGAGCCATTTTGAGAAAACTTGAAAATGTCTGGAAGTTTTTTAAATGAAGCATCCCAAAATTTAAAGAATTCTTTTAAAAATTGTAGGACTTCGAGTCCTATCACCCATGGACGTGCATTTCCGTTGAAATTTCAAAATCTAATTACCACTGCATTATTTAATTTTCTATATACAAGCATATAAGTAATATATCTTGTACTACGTATAACATTCCGTATATACGTATTACGTATACAAGAAAGTAAAAATAAATAAATGCACTGTTCACAGACAACAGAGTTAGTTATAGGCAAGGTTTCTGCTTTACACAAGACCTCAATCCTCGTGCGACGATAATTGCAAGTTCAAACTCACAATTCTGAAATTGTTTCTGACAATTAGTTCTTTCTCGTTTTTACTAGTTTAGAATGCCTCGTGATTTCAACATCTCCAAAAATGCGTTTCAAAGTTGCCAGTCTCTTCGAACACCAAATACTGCCAAACCTCTGCCCCTCAGGATGCAGTTGCTGTGTTACACTGCGTGGATACTGTAATATACACAAATAAATCAGTATATACGCCAATATTCACATTGGAAACTCAATGTTTCATGATTGACGATTAATGAAAGTGATTGCAGTACTCTGTTCAAATAAATAGGGTCTGTGAAGACTTCTTGTAGATGAAATTTAGAAATGTTGTACTTTTGGTCGCGCAATATTCAAAGAGCAATATTTAGTTTATTAAACCCAAAAAATATCAAAACAGTCACTTCCAATTGAATCAAACTCTATAATTTCATTGCCAATAATACTACCCTGACATTTTTTCAACAATTTATAAGGTGCTTGAATACGTTATCGCTGTTTTTTGTGTGAACAATAATGCTCTATTTATAGCATGTGATATGCAATATTCCACTCAAATTATAGCCTATCGCTAGCCTTTTGCCCGATTTTCTGACAGCAATACAAGCTTTAAGCTCCCGACTGGTCTCCCGGCATGTGTGGTAGTGTAGCGTATGTAAGTGTGTGTGTGTGTGTAAGAGGAGAGGATAGGACAAAGAAGAGGAAGGAAAGATCGCCCGCGGTCTGTGGCCCGTTTGTTAGGGTACTGCTCCGGCATTCACCTCGTGTTGATCGGCGAAACCACGGAAAACTACCGATCAGACCACCCGGTCACTAGAATTCTCCTCCAGAAAGCGACTGAATTCGACCTCGCTGACAAACTAGTGCCGAAAATCCCACCGCCGCACAGTGGGGCAGGAGACGGTAAAACATGAGAAAAATTCAAAAATCAAAAGTCGACCGATTCATGTTTACTGATTGTTGCTGGGTATAGGAAGGAGTACTCTATCTCAAACACGCACCGACTTGTTCCCTGGCGTGTTTTGATACGAGTTTTGCATCGGCAAATCAGGTCAGTCGGTAAGCTTACGCAAGGCGCGCTGGATGTATGCTAGTGTTTTTGAGTTTGTATAATGTAAACGCGAAGGAATTTTGGAACTAAATTAACATGGCTGATACATCGAAGGCTAAGTAAAAGTATATCGTCATAATATTGCGAATATTTAATGCCTGTTCGCTTACAAAAATATATTTGTCAACCTTTGGCAAAATTGCAATAAATGCATGAATTGATCAAGATTTAGTTACTTTCCAAGTGCGTCCAAGTAAAAATTTTTGTTGCATTAAATTGAGCATACATTCTACTTGAAGTATTTAATGAAAAATTTTGCCCGTTTTTGCCCCTTTCGAAAAAAAATATTTTTTTCTAAGTTCGTGCGTTCTTCTTTTTCAGTATCTCCGGAAGCGACGTTAGACATATCTAGAATGAACTTAGTCTTATGAAGGGAACAGGGTACAAGAATATTCAAAAATAGCTTTGTTTCTTGAAAGAACACATTAGAGTAACAATTAATTGTCCCAAAACCTCTGAAAATGAATACAATAATTTAGTTCCCAATATAAGCAGAAATGGTCCGAACAGAATGTACGATAGATTTATTAAGATAAATGAAAGATGGCTTCAGACATCATTGTGCTTTCCTATATATAAAGACAGTGTCAGTGAAGCATATATCTCTGGTTCCAGTATCTTTCTCTCATCTATCGTTCCGCTGCAGTTGCTAACACGAAATTCCGAAGACAAAGAAACGGTACTTTGGCAAAACCCATGCCCATCGTTTACTACACATTGCAGACCAATCAGAATGCAGTTAAAACCAGAGGGTGCGGAGCTTTCAGCAGCTGAGAAAACATACATTGACAGTCAGATCTCTAACCCTCTATGATAAACCTGATATGTAAGAATATTATTTTAAGGCACTGTTTGATATTTGCTATGATTGACGGGAAGATTTGTAATACTCTGACTGACACGAAATTCACACAAATGCTATTTATGTTGAGAGACTTCTAAACAATTCGATCATATCGAAAAATGTCTAAATATGGAAGTTCACTCCCCAGATTTGGAATTTGGCATTTCAGTACTGCACACTTGGATTCGATGCTTGAGTGCCTGCTGCACATATCCTACAAAATTCCACTTAAATCATGGCAGGCATGACGAGAAGCCAAGATGATAGTCTGAAAATACGAAAAATACAGAAAGAATTCCAAGAAAATATGAGTTTATGAGTGGACAGACCAAAGCCTGGATTTAGCAATTCTACTGATAGTAATACTGCGAGATCGTTTTTTGAAAATCCTGAGATATCGGCATATGTAACAATGCATCGTGAACACATAGTGCTCATCGCCATTTGCAGTGGGTTTCGTATTTAGAAAAGTTCCAAATTTTTTGTGTTAATAAAGCCAGGTTATCTGTGCAAAAATACCCTTGGTACTGTATGCAAACTACTTATTCATTGTCCAGCAGTGTTGGCGAAATCTTTACTACCTATTGGTCAGTTATCTGAAGAGACACGTAATAAGGACATTAATAAATTTAGGGAAGATTTTTCTCGTAAGTGTGCCATAGACAAAACCAATAAAGACATTTTTTATCGACTTCTGGTGTCATCTGACCCTGTCATCATAAGCTATAGACCACTTCCTGCAAAGAAAATTGAAGAACTTACGATAGAAGTTTTAAATATGATCAGTGGCGAAGCGTGAGGTTAATTTTTGGATAAGCTGAATCACGAACATATTGTAAACACACATACTTAATTTTTGAAATATCGAATATTACGAAGCTAGAGATCAGAAGAATACAAAGGTAATAAAATAATAATAATAATAATAATAATAATAATGATGATGATGATGGTGAATATTAATCCAATCATGCAACAATACTGAAATCAAGAATAATCCTACTATAGAACTGAAAAAAAAAATATAAATGAAACTGCTTACTTACATTGATGTGTACAAGTTGTTTTCACGAGATTGCGGGTTTGCGGCCATCTGAATTGTTTTAAGTTTTTTTGAAAATTAATTCTAAACGTCTGGCTTTCATTTCAGAAAAAATGTCTATCACTCTTTCTTTAAAAATAGCATCTTGCGAACATTTACCAGAAAGTTTCTTTTCTATTGAAACAGTTGCCAAGTTGGAGAGTCTGCTATTTGACATAGAATTGCGTAAATGGGTTTTAATTCTTTTCAGAGTGCTCATTGATCGTTCAGTAGTAGCTGATGACATCGGAATGCTGAGAATCAGTTGCAATAACTTTTCCGTTTGTTCATACACAGATTGGAGATCGTTATCAACAATAAAAGCTAATAATTCAATGCAAGGTCTGACTTTGTCTTCTGAACTGTATATATAGACGAGTTCGTTTTGTAGTGCTACGAAGTTAAAAGATAAAGGATATGCATTCTTAAGTTTTTGAAATTCAAAGTTTGGAAACGTCTTTTTGAACTGAGCAAATTTTCTGTAGTTTAAGAGTTCAACAAATGAAAGTTCATCAAATTTGGAGAATCGTTCATCTAACTGTACTATGATGGAATCCAATATTTCAAAAGCACAGCGTTTATGATTCTCGACAAATTGCTCGGGATTGAAGTCTGTTGTATGATGTTTGTTTAATTCCAAACTCTCTTGAAGGCATTCATGCAAAACGTTTTCAGAACGTAAAGCTGTAATATTTGTCTTAGCGGTTCTAATCTCATTGATGCATAAGTTTACATCACTTGTGCACTTTGCTTGGAAAATGCAGAACAGATGTTCGCTATAGATAAAAATTCTATTGAACAAGCACAACAAAAATGTAAACATGAGACATGTAAACAAGAGTCTAAAGTTCTCATGAGGCCCATTGCACAATTCATAGATTCAGGATCCCAATCATTAGACTCAGTGATGTAGCTTACCGCATCCCTTAGT
This sequence comes from Acheta domesticus, assembly GCA_031308135.1. Taxonomy (NCBI): domain Eukaryota; kingdom Metazoa; phylum Arthropoda; class Insecta; order Orthoptera; family Gryllidae; genus Acheta; species Acheta domesticus. Next base: position 56,306,841 of record JAHLJT010002630.1, read on the forward strand.
TCTTGGTAATGATGTTTAATCGTAGACACAGCACGAGAATTATAATTCCATCGTGTTTGCACTGGATGAGGTAATTGGAATCCATGTTGACGAAGTATTTCGGAACGACGTGTAGATCTACTGAAGAATGAATGAAATGCCGTGAGGTTGCAGATGAAAAATTTTACTTCTTTAATGTATTTTGCACTATGTAAAAGAACCAGGTTCAGTTGATGTGCATAACAGTGGATGAAAATCGCAGCCGGATATTTTCGACGAACGATGGCTTGAACCCCTCCGTGACGACCCGCCATAACAGATGCTCCATCATATGTTTGGCAAATTAACTTTTCTCCCATTTTGTACTCGTCTATGACGGCAATGACTTTGTTAGATATTCCCTCGGCACTTTTATCGCTCGAGACATCATAGAAACCCATAAAACGTTCTTCAATGTTCTTGCCATAAACATACCTAACAATAATACTGAGTTGTGCCTTCACAGAAACGTCAGTTGTTTCATCCGTTTGTATTGACACAAATCTCACGACATTTATTTCTTTTTGAATCTTCTCATTTATGGCAACTGTGACCGATTCTATTAGATCATTTTGAATATCAGAAGAAATTCCTTTAAACACCGTATTGCTCTCCAAATGATCTTTCATTATTCCTTCTTCCATGGCAAGCAAACTTAATGTTTCTAAATAATTTCCTCTGTTGAGAGAATCTGTACCTTCATCGTGCCCCCTAAATGCTTGTTCTTGATTTCCTAAATGACAAACAACGTCGTTTAGACGGCCTACAATTTTTCTATTACGTGCAACATCACTGTTATGTTTTTCAGCTTGAATGCGAGCACTTTCTGAAATACAATGATCAATTCTGTATCTCCCAAGCATATGGAAAGCCTCTGCATTTTGAATATGCAATTTACTTGTCGCATGTTTCGAGGCTTTAAGTTCAAAATTTTTTAATGTAGTCTGACCATATTTACACCAAGATTCTTCCCCACCAAACATCAGGCAGTAAAAACAATGATATGTCTGTTTTATTTATTTCCTGACAACCATCTGTATTTGGAGTACCCTTTTTCTTGAAAAGTCCTTGTATATTTCCCATCCTTTTGTGAAATATTTAACTTTGGTCTGGCTATTTTTTCTTTCAATTGCACTTTTTGTTCAAAGGACAACACCTCAACTGAATTACTCAACAAAAAGTAAACTGAATCAAATAAGTCACCATCTATACTCACAGAATCTCCCATTTCGTCGTGTGGTTCTAATCACATAAACCTAAACTATTTCATATATGTCAATTATAAAATAAAGCAATAAAGCAGAACTGCCACTTTGAACACCGTTATATGTTATTGCTCGAACAACACTTCACTTGTAACGTACACACCAACACGCTATTCACGCAGCTCACCAACCACCAATTGATCCTATTATTTATCTTTCCACACACAGAATATTACTAGGGGATTCCCTCACTCGCCGCGATGCCAACCTACACATACTTAAAATCAGTATTTTCTAAATGACCGTGTATTATTAAAAGTTATCACAAAGTTAAAGAATGTGGGAGAGAATGTGACCACTCTCAATATTGTGCTTATTGAATTAGGAATTTGAATACTGAAAAAATGAATTCAAATACTGAAATTTGAAGTAAATTAATGTTTTACTCGGGATGTTTGTAGCGATTAGAAGTTGCCCAGTGACCTCTAGCGGACATTCCCGGAAGTTCCACGCATGCTTGTGGTGAAGATAGCGCCTGCCGGCAAGAGTTTCAATTATTTGTACAGTCGTGAGGCCGGCCTAATCTCTGCCCAAACAACACAGCCAGCCCACTCAACGCGCATGCGCGCTCACTTCCCCGCGCCCCGTCCCTCGCCTTGTGACATCATACCGTGTTAGGCTGAAGGAAATCAGCCTCTCCCAGGTCTCGCCGCCTCTACGGGTGGCGATAAGACTCATCGCATGGAATATGCATAAGAATAGAAAGAGAAGAAATAACTTGGCGGGCATATGTACGGCTTTTATTGGCTAAAAAGCGACATTATGTATGTACAATCTTATTTTTTTTAGGAAAGAGATATTTTTTTTCTTCTTCAAAATTCTTTGGGATAGCTCAGCTTACTCTGCCTACCCTGACGCTTCGCCACTGAATATGATGTTGCTTGGAAAAGCACAATGTGAAACAAGATAATGATACTGTTAAGTCTTCAGATTCATTATGTTGATAAGAACTGGGTCATACAATGACGATACACACAGATAAAGGCAATCATTAAGTGTAATCTTTTCTTCATTAACAGACTTTGTATCTGCAAGTTTTGAAACAACGTTTTTATAATGCACTGTAATTTGAAATTAACAAATGATGTTATATTTTGCTTTATTTATATTATTTAACATCTTTTGTTATCAACTCAGTCCATTACTGCTCTTCTGTTCACTTAAAATATTTATTCTCAACTTTGGAGGCCTCCTGCCCCACTGTGCGCCGTCGGGACTCGAACCTAGGACCTCCCTGTCAGAGGGCCTGCAGTGGCATCATGTTGATGCACTGAGCCATCTCTCCCCGTATTTCGTCGAGAAAATGAACTTTATAATTAATCTGGGAGAGGAGGGTGATTTTTAAAATCTTTTATGAACTGATTTTCTATTGTTCATGAAACATTGTCTTTGTCAGTTATTTTATTTCATAATTAGATTTTACTATATTTTTACTGAATTTCTTAGAATTAAAAAAAATTATTTAACGGTTTGACACGGGCAATGACAGATATTGAAACGCCTTTAAACCCTAATCATAATCATCATATGATTTAAAATCAATCTCTAAATTTGCCACATCTCTTCAGACAATTTTGCCAATAATATTGCACTACGCAATTGTTAAGATGCTTAATCACAATTCACGTTTCGTTTATTTTAAGAAAATATGAAGTTGAATTTCGTGTAAATAATAAAGAAAATATATCAATTTTTCGGATTTGGGGTATAGTATAAAGCGAAATTAAGCAAGTCAGTATAATTAACACCTGCTTTTCTACCGCCACATCATGAACATGTTCATACGTTTGCATAAAAGGTATGTAATATGGTTTAGATACGGCTGTTGTCTCATCTGGGACCAATGTGCATTGTTTGTGTGTATTTAAAGATGGTGTTCCCCAAATTGGCAAATTGCTTACTGGGTACTTGCTTTATGCATTGTTGTTTCTTAATACCTTATTCAATTAAAACTGTGAATAGATCTTTTAAAACAATTTTAGGTTACTGTATAATCTGTTTCCATTATAAATTGTAATTATAATGGTTGTAATGATAATACAATGTTAAATATTTATTCTACAATGTGTTTGAGCATTTAATTATGTACCTCTCATTTTCCTGGTGCAAGAGCTCCTTGCAATTTAGTATCTTGAGGGTCGTAGGATTGTTGAGGGTTGGCTAATTTAATTTCCAGGTCCACTGCCCATTAGTGACCCCCAACAGCAATCTACAGAAACAGAGAAATACCAAACATTGGATCCCCCCACTTCCATTACGAGAATATAAAGTCGAGTATTACGAGAATAATAGTCGCTCAAATCAGGACGTCCAGTGACAAAGAAATCAGCACCAATAGTAGAAATATGTGGCACAAAATACACTGAAATTCTATCTGCTTGCTATGTAATATGAACACTGATGAAAACCTGAAACATATTTTATGTGAGTGCCCAATATATAAAGGACTTAAGAGGACCATTCTAAAATATATTATCCTTTCCAAATTGTCTCAATGAACTTAACTCTGAAAGATATAAAACTCTGTTCAATGTTATTTCATCAATTCTGAAATTACAAGCATTATTTTTATAAATGAATAGTTCAAGCTAAATTGCACAGGTTGTCTCACTTAATAATACAGGTTGTTCTGTATATATTTGTATGTTCTGTTGTCTCAATTGTTTTATATCTTATGTTATTGTATTATTTCATTGTTTTACTGTATTATTTACATTTGTTGTGTTATTTATATTGTATGATAACTCGAATAATCGAGTCTCGTATTATGGAGAATCTACAGTACTACGTTGAAATTTTAAAGCGTTTCTAAGTAATCGCCTAGAAATTGTTCCATTCGGCTAAAATTTTCCATTGATTTTCCTTGTCGGATTTTCCTTCCCTAATTGAAACTGGAGTACGGGGTGGGAGCGAAAAACATGATAACCTCTGGAACATTACTCTATACCTAAGGAACATCATAATATGCATACAGGTGGTGAAAATTTTCAAGAATTTAACCTATTAATTATATCTTTCACGGTGCTCGCACAATAAAAGCCGACCAAAAGTTCATTTTTGCTCTCAAATATCGCCTAAACTCAACATTTTTACTCATATCTCATATGGAACTCAGCCATATGAAATTTATTATCATGTTTAAAACCTTTTTTAAAATATTTAAGTCAGTGTTTATATATTTTTTCATTTAATATTTTTATAAAAAAATCAATGATACATTTTATATTGTAGACAATGATTCTGATAAACAAATCCATCTGAAATCAAAATGTTGTATTCTTTGATTCACACAACAGTAGCCTCTATTTTCTTTTTAAATAACACAGAAAATAACTTTCTATTTTGATAAGAAACGAACAAAAATTAATGAGAGTTAAAAAAGGGCTTTTATATAAATTTTATAATTACAATTATTTCAGGGAATTCTAATTTCTTTTTGACAATGAGTGTTAATGGTGTTGTAAAACATGGGAAAGATTGTTGAATTCACAAGTTTCAGAAATCAGAACAGTTTTATTGCGTATTTCTGTTTACATGCATAATAATCAAATAAATGTGTAACTAACTCTGACTTCTGAGAAGTTTCAAAAATCAAATAAATCCCAGCCTTTGGCACTGCAATGGTGTTAAATGAGGGAATCAACACTTGAGTAACATTAATAATTAAGATTTGTAACATTAATTAAGAGCGATTTGGTTGTGAAAATACTATTAATCTAGCAAGTCTTCATTTCTCTTTCTGTGAAACAAGGCATTTGTAAACAAAAAAGGTATTACTCAAGAAGTTCGAAATTTTAACAATTAATAAAAAATATTGCAGTACAAAATACATTTTTCTATCTATTATCGGATTTTTTGGAAACTTGCACCCTTTTCTCCCATCAGGTGAGTTTAAGATTAATCACAGAGGTCACATTTGCTTTTCCTTGCTCAACGAAGAGTGAGCTTGAAGGATGTTGTTGTCTCCAATGAGTTACTTATTTTCTCTCTGCGCCATTTGCTGCTCGATCTCGAGCACACAGTCTTGATGTTGGTTTTCTCGCGCCAAATCCACAGCAGTGTAACCAGAGTTACTTCGTACACTCGCGTCCGCACCGTTCTCCAGCAGCGCGATGACGCATTCTCTTTTCCCGTTCTGTGCGGCTAAATGCAGAGGAGTTTGGTCCCTTTTGTCCTTAATATTCACTTCAGCACCGCTTTCCAGCAGCGCGTCGACACATTCTCTTTTCCCGTTGTCTGCGGCTACGTGCAGAGCAGTTTGGCCGCATTCGTCCTGAGCATTCACTAGGGCGCCGGCCCCCAGCAGCGAGCGCACGCACGAGGAGTGGCCTCTCCAAGCTGCAATGTGTAATACGGTCCATCCATCATTCGCGTAAGTAGCATTGGCGTTAACGCCCAGTTGCAAAAGGGCGTGAAGAGCTTCCTGGCGGCCGTCGGCCGCTGAAGCAGTTAACGCCTCCATCCCTGCTTCCCCCAGCACGTCACGAGCCGCGTCTGCCAAGATCCACACCACCTCAGCGCTAGCAGCCACACGCAAGGAGCGCCCTATCTCGGCCCTCTCGGATTCTTGGACATCGTTTAGCAAAAGTTCAAGAAGATCCTCGTGTCCGTCTCTAGAAGCAACGTACAGCGGAGACTCGCCTTTCTTGTTTTTCTTTGTTGGCAAAGCTCCTTTCCCCAATAGCAATTGTATGACATCTCTTTTCTGATTTATTACTGCCACCAATAAGGGAATGTCTCCATTAATATCTCCTTTGTTCACGTTGGCCCCTTTCTCCAAGAGACAAGTAATGATCGAGGATCTTGCGTGTTGAGTGGCAATCAGCAGAGGGGTGTTGCCAATCTTGTCGGCTGCATCGACATTTGCACCTCTCTCCAGAAGACATGCCACTAGATCCGAGTTTCCTTGCTTGGTGGCGCTCAGGAGTGGGGCCTCGCCGTCTTTGCCAGCAGCGTTTACGTCGGCCCCTTTGTCCAAGAGGGAAGTTATGATGGCGGATCTTCCCAGTTTGGTGGCGATCAGCACAGGAGGGTCCTCGTCATTGACAATCACGTTAGCATCAGCCCCTTTCTCCAAGAGACACGCCACTATGTCGGCGCTTCCGTATTTTAAAGCGTGCACGAGTGGAGGGTCTTCGCCTTCGGCAGTAGCGTTAGCGTTGGCCCCTTCCTCCAAGAGGCACGTCACCATTTCGGGGCTTCCGTACTTTAAAGCGTGCATGAGTGGAGGGTCTTCGCCTTCGACAGTCGCGTTCACGTCCGCTCCCTTCTCCGCCAGCAGAGCGACCACAGCGCAGAAGTTCCCCCTGACGGCGTGCGAGAGGGGCGTCCTTCCGTCGACGTCCTCTGTCTCCGCCGACGCGCCCTGCTCCAAGAGCGACTGCACCGCGGCCGCGTGGCCTCCTCGGGCGGCGAGGGCGACGGCGGTGGCGCCCTGGGCGTCCCGCGCCTCCACTGCCGCCCCGGCGGCCACCAGGCGCGCCACCATCGCCGAGTGCCCGTTGGCGGCCGCGCAGTGCAGCGGGGTGCGACTCTGGTGGCCCAGCTTGTCAACTCCCGCTCCGTTCGCAATCAGCACGTCCGCCACCTCCGTGCGGCCGTTGCTCGCAGCCAGGTGCAGCGCGGTGTTGCCGCACTTGTCTCGCGCATTTACTTTTCCTCCGACGGCCAGAAAGCGCCGCAGTGCTGCCGCGTCTCCCTTCTCCGCGGCGTCCAGAAGCGACTTCGGGGCGTCTTTGGAGGGGCTGGAGGAGGCTGTGGTTGCCTGGATGGAGTGGGCTGAAGGACCGACTGAAGCTTGTGGTAAGTTTCCTTCCCTGTTTTCGGAGACTTTTGCAGCGCTGGTAGGAGATGCAGGGGTTTGCGGGTGGAAGGTGTGCGGTTGTGGAAGATGCAGAGGCGAGGAGGTAGGGGCTAGAGGAAAGGGCTGAGCTAGAAGGAATTGACTTTTGGAAGTGGGAGTGTAAGGCGCTCTTTGGTGGGATCGGTCTACTGCTGTTTGCAATACGTTTCCTTGGCAGCGTTGGTTAAACGTTGCAGCGGCGGTGGTAGATGCAGGAAGCGGAATGTGATGCAGGATGCGGGAAGATGCAGCAAGTGATGGAGTGGGGGTTGGCGAGGATGTTGTAGCGGTAAGAAAGGGCTGTGCTGCAGGGAATTGGCTCTGGGTACTGGGAGGATATGACGCTCTCTGATGGAAGGGGCCTACTGCTGTCTGCAGTACGTTTCCTTGGGAGCGTTCGTTAAACATTGCAGCGGCGGTGGTAGATGAAGGATGTAGAATGTTAAGTGATGGAGTGGGGGTTGGCGAGGATGTTGTGGCTGTAGGAGAGGGCTGTGCTGGAAGGGATTGACTCTGGGAACTGGGAGTGGGGGACGCTCTCTGGTGAGATGCGAGAAGCTCCTCCACTTTAGGCAGTAAAATGCTCAGTTTCCGCTGCAGCGATTCCTCCACTTCGGTGTCTCTTTTCTCCACTACTCGCTGGAGCACTTCCTCCATTTTAGTCAGTCGTTCCTCTATTTTCATCACTCGCTCCTCCAACGCGGTCTCCACCTGCGGCTTTTCGGAGTTTTTCGTCTCCATGGTCACCTGCAAGCAGAGCACGAAACCTAAATTTGAATTCGATTGGCTTTCCTCTAATGCAGTTAATTGATTTTTCGATTAGTAAATTCAAACTGTCGTGAATTACACGACAAATCGTTAATTACCACTACGTTAATTGCAATCATGATTTAAAACTCTCCATCTTCCAATCATAACTCAGGAAAGGGTAAAAATCATGTAATTATGTCACAAGGAACAAAAAAATAAATGCACGTCACAGATTACGTAAAACATCAATCTAAAACATTTATAAACAAATAGTTAATTACTACTTCAACTTAGAGATATTAATATTTAAGGTATCATTACCTAATTTGGAATGTAATTCCACTTAAACCTGGCTGTGATGTGAAATATCAACAATGTCTTTCATATGCAATGCCTTCTTCAGCACGGATGCCAACAGAAGCCCGTTTATTTGACACTATACTGCTATTAAAACAGAGTTTCTTGAAGGTCACGTTCTCAAAAGATAGGGGAACACTGTTACCGTATCGGGAGCTTCAATACCCCGTATTTATGATGTAACGACTCTCAAGATTGGATCGGTAGTGGCAGTGACCCCCTCTCCTACCAGATCGTGACCTTGAAGAGACATTGTTTTAATCGAAGTATAGCTGACTAATGCACCCTAAAATATTTATTATAAATAAATGAAATGTATAAATGTAAAGATATAAGTATTTGGTGTAAGCATATTACAAACGTAAAACACTTACACGACACTTGTATGCTTCTCTTTTGAATTACAATTCACTTTTCCTTTTTTCAAGACATGTAAATATAATACCTTTTCTGTGTGTTGTAACGACACGCCGGCTCTGAGAACGACGTGTTGAATTCGCCCGCTCCATGAGGAGCCAATTGAACGGTTTGGCGCTAGGGGCCGGCCGGCGTTCCTCGGGACAAGGATGCCGCCCGCGACGGCGTGGTTTTTGAGCTATTCAGTCGCGTGGGTGGACTGATGGCCGCAGTAAGGGGAGGGGAGCTCAGTGCGAAGCAGGGCCGACCGACCACTGGGAAACAAAGAGGGACGGGTCGGCACCCCCAGCCCTCGGAAGGGAGCTCACCAAAAGGACAGCGACCTCGCTATTTATGTCGACGTATCCCGCCCAATTCATCGGTGTCGAACACTCGACGTCGGCACCAGTAGAAACGTTTGTGCCACCCAAAAAGAGCTTCCAAAAACCACCGCGATGTAGCCACCGACCGCTGACGAATGGGCGGAGGGCGCCCAGCACCGCGCATATGCCCACTGTCCAATCGTACCCTTAGAAATGAGGTGCAAAAGGCCGCCGCGTCCCCCGTGAGGAACTGAAAACCAACCCGCGACTGAGAGTCCTGTGTCGCACTCCTTTGATCGCAAGAGACAGAGGGTGCGCCCATCAAGTGCGTGGGGACCGAGTGTTGCCGCCGGAACTCCAAAGGCAATTTCTGTAGTGTAAACATTTTAGCACCGCATTGGTGCGAGAGCACCCTCGCCAATGCTCTGCGAAGTCGATGCTGAGAAATCAGACGGTGGGGTGCGTGCGGAAGGAGGGAGTTCCGAGCTCCCGTGATTCGAGAGGTAGGGTCGTTGAGGCAGATGGGGAGATGAGACAGATGGACATCGAGTTTGAGTCTCACTAGGAGAGCTTGGTGAGTGCACAGTTGAATTACGGAAGTGACTCAAGCTCGAACATTTTATGCGAGGGATCAGGTAAGTTCACCTGAACTTCGGAAATGATCGCGGCCTGGAGTGACCTTCGAGGAAAGCATTATTTCATGCGCTTGTGAGAGCCCCTAAATTATCACTACCTTCATGAAATTCTCGGACACCCTTACGTGATAGGCGCGATCGCCGCATTGCCTTTTTTTGCAAGTTATTTTTTGTGTGTGGCAAGGACAGTGCCTGTCAGTTTAGACCCAAAGAAAAGAAATGTAAATTTTCTTTAACCAATCATTCATGTGAATGCTCATATTCATTCTCATAATGATGCTAATTGTTAATTAAATATGTCATAAGAGTACTTTTTACCGTCTTCAATTTTTCTAGGAAGAAATGTTAGCTTTCTTTACTCGGCTTTCTAATAGTAATCTGTTGTATGATTATCATCTTCCATAATAATACCTAGGGCTCGGACTTTTAGGTGTTGGAAAATATTTTTTTTTATTTGCTTAAAAGTGAAAAATGTATGTTAAAACAACGAAAAATTTATATATTATGCGATATACCAAAATATTATATATTTTGTCAATAACATTGGCTGTAAATGGGTTGGGTAAAAGGGTCTGCAAATGGCAATATACAGCCTTAGCAACGCCGGCGTAGTGGTTGGCAAGGTCAATAAACTACATTGAGGCCTTGAATAGGTGGGGCGCTGGCTAGAAAGACATATAAAATAATGTGGGATTGGTCTGAAAAGGAATGACTATCGAGGGCGTGGCTACTCGGTTTGATAAGAGATGAATGGATTGGCTAAGGGAGAATAGACTGTTGAATTTTGTCGTTTTGTTTTAAACAAGAGGAACGAAGGACGGATACCGAAGCGTTGAGGGCGAAAAAAACGGTGGAGAATAGGACATTCTGATAGAGGTCGTCGAGTAGTACAGATCGCTCGCGAGATTAACGTAAGGGGAGTAGGACTTGTAAGTTTTGAGGGACACTCAATGGTTTCTCGGACTCTGAAAGTTAATGTGCAGAAGTGAATTTGCGTAGGACTTGGAAAGTTTCTTTTATATTGCGGTGTTGAAATTTAATGTTTTACCACTATTTGGGGAGGACTAGGAACACTAAATATCACGTAAGAACCTGTAGATATTTTAGGCAGTGAGGGCTGGATGCGTCGGCGGCGTCGCAAGATTAGAAGAAAGAAGCAGGACTTGGGATCATCTGCATTCAAGTGGGAAGATACTGCGGACCGTCGTCGATCAAGATGCTAAATAAGTACTGCAGTACAAAAGTTTTATTTAAAAAGGTCATGAACTAGAACAATTGTCAAAATTGTTAAATAAATTGTTGAATTTTTCTTTTGGAAATGAAAAGATTTTCATTTGGTCAATCACAATTGTTAAGTAGTTAGAAATAGATAATTATTCCCTTTCAGATTCCTCGCCATACTGTATAGTTGGCAGATCAAGTAATCGGCTATCTAGACGGGACCCATTGATCCAGCTAGCCGGACATTTATCCATTTCTTAAAATTAGCTGTGGAAGCATTGGTTTTAATTAACGTAACCTGTTCCTGGCGCCCAAAATTTAACTATAAATTCGGAACGGGTCACGATTATAACCGTCCTAAGGTGAATGATGTCAACGATCTCGTAGTAGTCCATGACGAGACATTGTTGGTACATTTCAATTAATTATATGAAACCCAGTAACCAAGATCGAGAAAAGTCTCAAAGTAAAACGTGACGTCATTCTCTTGAACACACTGCTTATGTTGTATGTGCAATTTAAGGAAGTTTGGGAGCTACTTGAGTTTACGAGTGTACGTTATCGCTCGGCATTGATTGAATCAACTGTATACTCCGATTTAGCATACATAGAGGCGACTCAAGGCCACGACATGGACGAAGAGGGGGTTCCCTGTCAACCAATCGGGAGCTTCGTTACGATTTATATTTTTGGTATTGGAGTTACCGATAATTCATGAGGCTGAAACGTGTTTCCAATCTGCAATTTTTTCCACGCCGATTCGAATTCAGTCCCTTAGAGTTAACACTCTAACTCGTTACTTCTACACTACCAGTCGCACGGTTAGGATTAATCTTCCCAACGCGTAAAAAATTCGATCATTTGCATTTGCAATTTTCAAAAATCAGTGATTTTCATTTATATCATTAAAAGATCTAGTTTTAAAGAACAGTTGTTATTAAGGAAAAAGTCTCTATCAACAATATTTTTGCAAAGTTAATTTTTTGTTTGAAATTTTTGAAAATGCAGAGTTCACCGTAAATGAGACCTACTCCAATTTCAAAGCGTAATTTACTCTATCCATTGAAAAAATTAAAGAAAAGATTGGAGCCGTTTTTGAGATTTATAAATTGCATTAACTTCAAGTAAATTTACGCTAAAACTTCATGTATTTTTTCAAAACAAATTCTACATGACTTTTAAAAATTTTACGCCCTTGGGTCGAAACGTTGATCGCCGGGAGCTGCCTTCGTAGGGCTCTGGATTTGCTTCCGTTGCTCGGCGTCCGGTGTGACGTTTCCAGAAACTACTCACTGAAGATATGCTGACGGCACAATGTATTTTTTTCACGCTTAAGATTCGCTAAAAATAATGTGAGTACTTCGAAATAACTCCAGTTTTAATTTTCATAAGGCTTGGTTCCTGTTCTGCACTCCGTTGTTACGCCGCTACACACACTGCAGTTTTAATTGATAATGGAAATGCAATTTAAATGGATTTAGTAGACTAAATAAATAGTAGACATAAAATAAAGATTTTGATAATGTACTCAAGTATGCGTTTTCCTCACTAGACAGTTCATCGAAAATACGAAAATATGACGCAACGCCTACAGCCGTTGCAGACGCCGTTGACGTGGCAGCTGATGTCTGGGTGGCGCCATTTTGAATTGGCGCGCACGCGGCGTGGCGGCTCGTGTCGGGGCTCGCCGCTTCTGTATCTGCCACGGTGTAAGATATATAGGTGTGTCAACTAGCAGCCTTAGGGGCAAATTTTCTGAAGCCAGTTTGAGGCTAGCTCCTCACTTGTCCATACGGTGCGCTCAAACGAGTCACGGTGTAAGATATACATCTTAAGATGACGTCTTAAACTGTGGCTATTACACAGTTTTACAAAACATTTCCTACCCATTTTCGTAACTGTTCGCTCAAGACTTTACCAATTCCACCGCGAAACCATAAATCACTGATCTGAAATTAGAAATCAGCTGGCACAGAGCTGTCGAACGGATCACGACCAGTCACGACCTTGCCTAAATGAGACGGAAAGATCGCAGCGCTCATATGCGAGACCTGTGAGAACTAGCCTCACATAAGCTTTAGTTTAAGACTGGGAGTGAACACACCCATATATATATATATTGTGATATGTGGATGATTAAGGAAGAAATTACCGAGGAAAAAACAAAAAAAGAAACGGAGTATGAATTCAAACGACCGCGCAAAGCTGAGCGCGTTCGGAACAGCTGTAACTGACCAGGAGGGGTACCGGCCAAGTGCGATAAGGGAGCGACCCCCACTCACATCCTTGTGAGGAGAAAGGAGGGGAGGTGCGGCTTGACCGGAAGAAAATTCCTTCTTCTTAGCTGAGCATCGGTACTGAGCGGTCTCAAATTGCTTCTTCTTGTCGGGACAGCAGTACGGGGCGGTCGCAAGTTAGTTCAGTGGAAAGAGTATTGAACTTGTGTAATGAAAAGTTCTCAGATCATGGTGCAGTAATTTCGCTCGTGAACAAAGCGTTATTTCGGGAGGCCGTAATATGATTTGAACTTTGAATGAATAGTTACGCTGAACAATTTCGAGCTATAGGAAGTGAGTTGGAAGAAGAGCTAATCAATTATTATCCGGTAATTCGTGCGACCCGAGAAAATTTAATAAAATAACTGTTCGTGTAAACGGCCGCGTTTTTGCATGAGCGCATGGACAGTATTCCAATTAGCGAAGAGGACGGAAGATCCGAGAAGAACGTATCGTGGAGGCGTCGCGAGAGGGCTCGTGACCGCTTGGAATTCATCCTCGGCGGCGCACAGCAGCGGGGCGTTCTAGGAGGCGACAGCGCGATGGCGCGCGACCTTCACCGCAATCCCGTTGGCCGGCGTGAGAACGTTGAGTATTAAAAGTTTCGTTCGGGGCATAGTGAGAAATTGGAACTGTGGAAGCAGTGTTATTTAACCAAAACTAGTCGCGGGAACTGGGGAGAGGAAATAACTAGTAACAGATTTAGTCGCACTTTAATAGACATTTTCATATTCCAAGCCGATGACCGAAGAGGGGAGTCCAAATTTAGTCAAATTTTGTTATCATTGTAATATTTCTGGTTCAATGAGGAATTAACTTTGTAAAATAGATTTAAGAGTTTTGGATGGGGGAATTATGTGGAATGTGATCACGAAGAAAGGGTTAATTTTTGTGTAACTGATTATTTAAAGAATTGGATCAAAGTTTATGTTGAATTTGTGTTAATTAGCTGTAGGTGGTATTACCAGTCAAATGCGTTGGATCCCATTTGCGCAGGCCTGGGTAAATTATGGTTGAATGGTTTTTGAAAAGGTATCTGAAACTAACGATGCAATGATTTCAAGTGTAATTATGTTTTCTTGATTTAGAAAATTTTCGTTGGAATAAATCCTGACTTGTTACCAGAAAAGGTGTTGCTAAATTTCCATCACGTGCTATTCCGAATCACGACTCCGCCCTGCCAAGACCCCTGTGCCTTTTCAGGTCCCCCAAATAAAATTAGGATTATCGTGGCGAAGTACCGTCACAATATATATATATATATATAATTATATACATGTATGTATATATTATATATATATATATATATATATATATATATATTTACTACACAATGGTGTCTGCAACCTCCGGAACCGGAGGCGAGTGGCGAGCCACTGGCGTGACGTCACTATTAAAAAAGGAGGCCGCAAGCGCTGACAGGGCAGTCAAGATGTAAGCCGAAAGGAGTCAGCGGCGGCGAGTCAACCGCAGGGAATCAGCATGCAGCCAGCATCGGAGAGCTCCGAGCAACGAGCTGGAGAGTCTCCGAGGAAGAGAGAGAGAGTGAGCGAGAGAGAGAGAAAGAGAGTGTCAAGAAGAAAGAGAGAGAGAAAGAGAGAGAGAAAGAGAAAGAAAGAGGGAGATAGAGAGAGAAAGAGAGAGACAGAGAGAGAAAGTGAGAGAAAAAGAGAGAAAGAGAAAGAAAGGGAAAGAGAGAAAGAGAGAGAGAAAGAGAGAGAGAAAGAGAAAGAAAGAGAGAGAGAGAGTGACGTCGCCGTGAAGGGGCCGCGTACGAACCGCACGGGAAGCTGCAGCGAGAGGCGACTCCGCGGGAGTGAGCGAGCCGCTTGCTCTCCCTGCAGGCGACTCGCCCTGGGCGCCGGGGCCCGTGCTTGGGGAGCGGGGGCTGCGAAAGAGGCACATCGGGAGACTTTCACGAAACGTGTGGATAGTGCTGACTCGGAGGGCCTGTTGTGTTGTGTAACTCTTGGTGAACAAAATGTACAAGTTCCGGCCTGGGTCACGGCATCGAATCCCGCCTCGGGCATGGACGTTTGTGTGTGCTCGTGTTGTCCTTACGTGTCGTATTCCCCATTCAGTTACCCCAGTGTAAACAACCAAAAGTGGTCGCTACATGATCTACTAGTTAAAAAGCGACCTTGAAGAAATTTTAAAAAATGTTAAGTTGTACACAATGTTTATTTATTGAACATAACAGCAGCCGGTTTAAATCTGGCGCGAGGGAAAATATTTAATCTCAATTTTTTCTTCCTATATTGAAAACTGAATTAGTTCAACAAATACAGTATTTTAAATGGTTGGTATTGGTATAAAATTGAATTACTCAAAATGACATTCGAATAAAACTATTTTTATTCATTAAAAGGTTTTAATTGGAAAAACTGCTGCTCTGCACCACTGAACATTGAACAGATATATTCATTCACACCTGACTATTCGAAGTAGGGGTGAGGGGGGCTACTACGGACAAATGTGTTTATTCGATGATTAACACACGTAGACCATCAAAATTATTTCTTAGATATTAGCCACACAGTCTTCTTTAATTCACACGTTTGGCCGGTGGATCTTCAGTTGTGTAACGGGGGAAAGTGTATTTTGTGTCTGAATTCGAAAAAGTTGGGATTCCATTTAAAAAATAAATACAAAGTTTTGATCGTAAACTTTTACGTTGAGAACGTAATTTACGAAATCAGATGAAAGGTTCGGCATTCTTAGCGTAGTTGATAGGCGCGAACTCTGCCGAAGAAAATCCTAATAGCAGCGCGGTGCCCCCACCCGCCTCCCAGTACCCCCACTCTTCCTCAGGCTTCCATTGCCTCGTAAACACCAGCTACGGACGTACTATACTGCGATTTTTGTAGGAAGAGCTCTCAAGATAACTCAAATCCCATCTTCGCGATGGAATATGTCACGGCATTTCGTATCATTCACAGTCGTTCCGCTAAATTTCGCACAATCGCGACCGTATGAAGCAGTGCTTGCGATCATGCGACTTCTACCGGCAAGACCGAGAAAAGACGCGAAATGCCGTGACATATTCCATCGCGAAGATGGGATTTGAGTTATCTTGAGAGCTCTTCTTAGAAAAATCGCAGTATAACGATAGTCCACGATGTGACCCATTCTGAAAACCTTAATCTTTCATTGCAGCTGACACAAAACGCAATTGAGCTAGTCCTAAACAATTGCACTGGTGATATGCACAAATTACACGAGGAGATTTATTGCAAGTTTGACACTTTCTGAAACTTTTCCTGAGGTTGGTTTTTCGGGGGAGGGCGCCGCTGTAGAGCTCTGCAGCTACCACTGGTCCACACTAACCCCACAGTGTTAAAAAGCAAAATTTTACAGGTTTTGTTCAGAGTGTATCTAAATACAATCACACATATGCAAACATTTTTAATTAAATGACCAACACTACACTTTTTAGGAGAGCTTAATATATGATTCTTTCAAGTTACAGGCACAATAACATAATGTGCAATGCAGCCCTGAGGTCAAATATAATTTTTCTGAAAAATATTGAACGAGTAATAAACAGTACCTTGCCCACAATAATTGCTAAATAAGTAAATATTATTTCATAATTAGTTACCTTTCTTCTTTCTCATTTCAGATGTTCAGAACTGTGCTGGGAAAATCTAAAGATGCAATATGAGTGAAAAAATAGTGAAGAATGCTTAAATTACATAGATAATCCTTCTGAACTCTTTCTAATAAAATAATGTTATGTTATATTAAATTAATGTTATATTAATGTTATATTAAAGATACACATGAAACAAAAAATAACTATTTTTCTGTGTGTTCACATTAGCTCACGTAAGTGTATTTAAAATTAATTTGGGAGGAAAATATTAAATTTTCTTATATACTAAGATAAGATAAGCTATAGATAAGATACTAAAGTATGTAGGAGGAACGAATATATTTTAAAATAAAAGAAGAAATAGAATTATAGCATTCTGAAAGGAAACTGTCCACTTAAGCCCCCTTTCCCCAAAATTACTTCCTTTAACACGTTGTTTAGTCAAATCGACATTTTGTGGGTCCTTGATACCGAAAATCGATTGACGGCATCTGTCTGTGCGTTCGTCTGTCCATCTGTTGTCAACGTTAGCGCCTAAACCGTTCAGTGAATTTTCTCAAAAATCGATATTTTTTAATAAATCGCGGCTCTCTGAGTTTCAAACGGATATTTTGATTTTTGGAGGCGCTTTGTTCGAAATCTCGACAACATTATTCGAAAAGTGCAACAATATTTTTCCGAAATTGCACAAGTTCAATCAAGAGCGGCACTCTTTTTTTATGTGACCCTGACACCAGAATAGTATTTGAAACAATATTCAGAACGCAAGTCGTTTGCTTTGCGAGTCAAAACCATGGAAACATGAGTTGTTACAAATGTTCCCTAAATATGTAAATGCCAAGAAGGTCATCTTTTGCGCAGGCCTGTCCAAGATTTCTGTTCCGCTCATGCTCCGGAGCACCAAGTTCGCTTCGACAGGTGACGAAGCGCGCTTCGGTTCGGTTGTATCCGCCACCGCCCAACGGGAGTCCCCGGCTGCCAGTTACTCCGCTCAACCGTAAAACTTTTCTCGTGGAGCGGCAGTCATACTAGCTCGTTTATAACAGATCAAATATGACAATGTTTTAATTCGCGTCCAGTTCATGTAAAATCAAATGGGATTTTAATTTAATTTGATTCCAGCGAATATGATTCCTTTCTATTTTCTAGTTTGAATCATAATTAAGGAGCAAAACGGAATATCCTGGATAAGGAGGTTCAGTTAAAACAAATAAAAGCAATTTCATTGTAACAATTTTATTTGTTGTTTTTTTTGTTTTCAATTCGTTCGCTGTGCGTCACAAAATTCCTTGTCGCCATCAAACGCAAGGAATTTCTAAGTCTCTCGTCGCTCAAGCATCCTCGAAACTTCGGATTTGTTAACTGTTTATAAAAAGAAGCTCTCACATACAGACGTGGACCCAAACATAGAAATTACTTTGGCTGCTTTCATATCTAGTTTTGGGAACTCATGTTGTGGAAAATATTCATAATACTCCAAAGAGTTCGCCATTCGAAATCTTTCTGTATTTTAGATGGATGTTCAGAATATAAGTCCTGTAGAACCACTATGAAACAAAATGTTTACACTCTTCGCTGTTGCCATTGAGATAAAGTGCAGCAGCTAGCCAGCAGCAGGTTGTCCGTTCTCTTATCGCACGGACTGAAGGAAGGCCCCCCTCCCTCGGAGACTAACTTGCGTCGGCGCGCTGCGTGGAGCACGGGCGGAGCAAAATTGCACCGAAGCATGGTTTTGGACAGGCCTCTCTTATGGGAACGCACAAATTCTCTGAGCATATGAAAGAATCAGTCATTTCAACAGCGAAGCTACTACCTTATAATAGTAATAACATTAACAATTTCTTTAATTTATTGTTATTTAGATGCAGCCCGTGTCTCAGAAAAGCAAACATTAATACTGTTATTTATACGTCTACAAGCCCTTCTGGGACATTGAGCGCTTGGTATGATCCTCCTTAAAATCCTGTTTTTCATGTAGTCATTCATCGTCAATCATTTTCATGTATCCCTTCGGTCACGGCAATTTCACATCTCTTTTTCAAGAATCATGTGAAGATGGTATTATTATATTATTAAATTGAGTTTTATTGAATTTGAAATGACTGCTTGGATATTTTGGGGTTTCATGAACGAAATAAAGCGACCTGAATTTAACGCTATGAAAAGTAAACGAAAAATGAGACAAATATCTGTATATCATTAACATTTGTGCAAAATATTACGAATATCGAAATTAAATGAAGTTCTACTCATGCATTGAAAATAATTCTCATATAAAATGTATAGTGACGACTTTTCCCTCCACTCAAATAATACCATTTTTAAACTTAGAAAATTCCCCAACTTAAAGAAGCACACCCATTCACAGAAAAATATCATTTATTGCCCACCTCTTCACATATTCAATAATCCTATACACCCGCCTTCCATATAGTCTCCTTTCTGCCCAAATAGACATGTGCCAAGAAATTGAAAATTCCTTCCGAAGATATCAAAACATTCTAAAACAGAAATTATAACAAATAGAATCGCTGCTAAGTCATAAAATTATACAATGGAACGCGAATGGAATTACACGACACTACAGAGAAGTACTAACTACTCGTATATTGAATATTTTTCGTAGATTCAAAACTAAAACATAGTTCGTTACAAACAGGACTTTATACAGAGACGTCGACGTAATTCCACTGGATGACCTTATCACCACAAGAAGCCAAATATATTAGAAGAGATTGTACCAGCACACGAATCACCTTCCAATTAATCTACTAGTAATCCAACACATATGCCGGCTCACACGAAAAAAAATTACTTATGAAACCTATAAAAATGTAATAGTAGTGATTTATTTCTGATTTTTTGTTGTACTGTATACCATTTGATTAATGTTCAAAAATAAACTGATAATAAATTTGCAGACGAGAAATAATTTTCAAATATGAAAATGAATTTGAGATTTCCTCTATGAGACGTCTTCCATCGTTCCTAATCATTCGCTCAGAATATTACAATCAATTTCGAGATTTCAATGGAAGTGCATGTTTTGGGATCATCTGATACGAAAAGTGTATTTTCTCGAAACGTCCGACCATCGGTCCGCTTGTCGTTCTGTGAACACACTAGTGCCTAAACTATTCGTAGATTTTTGCTAAAAACATTGCATTATTGATCTGGCCCGACTCGAGATCCTGCAATTTGGAAATAATTCTTTAAATACAGAGGTGATTTAGTTGAAGCGATTTTTTCTTCAAGTGAAATTAGTTCTTGACAATCAGTTCTTTATAAAATATCATGTAAACGTTTCTGAATATATTACTTGTTTTTGCACAATCTTGATTGAAATATGAGCAGCATTAAACAATATTAAAAATAACATTTTCTCAAAACTGCATCAATATTGTGTTCTTTAATCGTTTTGCATGGATAGTGATATATTCACTGAGTAAAATGAAATGAAATTCATTTTAATTTAATATTTTGTTTTTTCAGGAAATTATTTTTAATTAATGCAATTTTTGATACATCTCTCACGTCGTTAATACTTACATTACGGGCGTTTTTAATACATAATTGCATTTGTGAGTGAAAGTGCTTCAAATGACATCAAATGCAGTTTCATTAAAATCCAAAACTCTTTCTGTTGAAAATGAAGTAAAAATCGCGCATTTTCGTAAAACGCTTAAACGACACTTTTTTCAATAAATATCTCCAAATGCTTCAATGAAACTTGCTAATAAGACGTTGGTTCTTCCTCCTATTATATTATTAAAGTAGTATTTCAGTTCAACGATAAGGGCGTGAATAATACTGAATATATTAAAAACTAGTGCCACTAGAACAGCACATACTTTCTCGCATTATTTAAAAATTTGCAATTTTCGAAAATTCTCAGACATCAACGAAAATGAGATATGCACCATTCTTTTAAGCTCTTCTTGCTGTAGTTTTGGAAAAAAGTTAAGGAAAAAATTTGAGGCGGTTATTGAGAAAATGTTTTCTTGTGAAGTGTATAAATTTTAAGCACAAATTACGTAAAAACTAATCGTTTTATCAAACACTTTTAAATGAGTTTTGAAAGAGCTGACTTTTAGAACTGATTCTGTTGAAGGCAAGAACCTCTACCTTCAATTATGCAGTTTTGAAATGTCAAGATTGAACAATTTTCGAAAATACAGATTTCATCAACAAGGAGACTAACACTACTTTTTTCCGTCCTTTGATATATACAAGGAAAAAATTTAAGAAAAAATTGTAACCGTTTTCTGAGGGAAAATTTGTTTAAAATGTAAAAACTATCTACATTTCACACAAAATTACGCGAAAAACACTGATATTTTTGATAAATTGTAGTACATGATCTTATTTCAAACTTTGTCTTTAAAGAACACTTTTCGTTAAGAAAAAATCTCTAACTTCAATATTGTAGTTGTAGGAAGACACCGAAAACTTTTTTGAGCGTTGTAATTTTCGAAAAATGAGATATTTTTACGAAAATGTGACCTGCACCCTTCACTTAGGCGTTCTTTACGCTATTCGAGGCCAAAGTTTAACCAAAATTTTTGGAATCATTTTGAGAAAATTTTAAGATATTTACAAAGAACTTCCAAAATTAAAATGTTCGTGGCCAACTCAGAGGGCCTCGAAAACATTTAAATCGATCGAGGAATATCAATTTTGAAGGAAATCGGCAGTACAGTTTAGGCGCTAGCATTGACCAAGATGGACGAACGGACAGACAGACAGACGTTTTGCCGTCGATCGAATTTTCTGTTTCAAGGACCCAAAAAAGCATGGATTCTGATTAGGGACCGTCCATAAATTACGTAAGGCAAATTTGGAGTATTTTCAATACCCCCTCTCCCCCTTGTAACGCACCCGTAACGCGCACTTGAACCCGCCCTAAATAATTCCGTAACCCTTGCGACAACAACCCCCTTGTAAAGTGAAAATAAATTAAAGCACAGTAAAACAATTTGTAATTATTTTACTTGTGTTACATATTAAAATTAATGATAATTAAAGAAGAAGTTAGTTGGAGTTGTAAGTGAAGGAAGAATACTTGGGCGAGAAATGGTAGATCACAAGCCATGCACACGCCGTCGTGGATGATGCAAGAGCGAGAGTCTAGAGCGCCAATGTAAATGGATTCTAGAGTATGCTTCATATCAGTTTTGAATATTTTCTTCGTAATCTTACAGATTAAAAAGACGTTGAAAAAATATGTCCATTTGTTGTAACAATTTACAATCAATAACTTCAGTTTATTTAGGTTTTTAAAACAAATTAATTTTTACTGTTAATATTTTAATGTTTTAATACAGGGCTCAAAAAAGGAATTATTTAAGAAAATATTGAAAAATGTAAAAAAAAAAAAATGTTCCGTAACAATTAATATCCCCTTACCCCCATGTAACGCAGTGTAACACAGGCTCAGACCCCCTCCCCCACTTTAGCGTTACGTAATTTATGGACGACCCCTTACACAACGAGTTAGAGGAAATAATTTGCTATATTCTCGTATACGAACACGATTTACCCACTTTTTCGTTAACAGGACCTGGCAATAAGAGTTTTTCTATCGAAAATTCACCGGCATACGATTACAAAACTTTCTCTTGTAACGAAGTAAGTATGAAAAAGTAAAACTATGTTACAGGCACCAATAGATAGTTGCTGTGAAGAGGGTGGAAAAAAAACCGAAAAGCTAACTCAGACTAAACGTATTAAGAGACTAACAAATACGAGAAAGTCGTACTATTTTGGTGTAGGACTAGATACGTTAGCCTTCGTATCTCAGAAATGGGAATTTACATAACAAGTAAAGCTGGAAAAATAGCGAGTTGCTGTGAGTTTCAAACTGCGATACTGCGAGTTTTAAACTTTTTATTTCTAAAAAGCAAAAAATTTAGCGCCTCTGAAATAGACAGGTCTTCCACTAATGAGATAATCAGCTGTTATGTGGCTTTGCTATTCTGAGACATGAGGAAAAATGAATAGGAAATACATAGTTCAGTTTGCTTAGCCGTGAGTGAAAATATTGATTTTTCTTTTAACACGTGGCAACGCTGTGTAGCTCCTTATCTCATTTCACCTGGAGTCGAAAGTGCTTCCCCAAGAAAATTGGCAAATAGCTTCAGACTTATGAGAGAAAATCGATAATCCCTCTCAAGAAAGATGATTTTATTCAACTCTTTTCTGAACTATAATATCGAATCAAGCAGAGAGATATCACTAATATTGTCGCCCGGTGTATAAGGGGAAGCAATCATTTTTGCGTTAATTATTGGTAAAAGTATTTTCTGGAAATCAAAAAAAATTCTATTCATTTTTTTACTCAAAATCTCTATTATCTTTGTTGTCTATTAAAAAATAGAAGACACAATATATATTTCTGCATACATCTGAAATCGTTAGATTTGTATAATATAGTAATTAACTCCAATAGCATAATCAATGTCCAGAAACATTTCCACCTTCAAAAATATTTCGACAAATTTAATTTTGAAATTTATTTTATTTTATTTTAAAGCTATGAAATTTCAACATAACTGAAAGCCGTCCCATAAATATTCATCAGAACTATCTTCTGGAGAACATGTTAATTTCAAAGTAGATATTACAAATTCAAAGTATTGACACGCTAAGAATAATTGTAATTGCTGATCACCAGCAATTCCATCATGTTTATTCACTTTCGCTACGAAAAGCGTTTGTGAGTCAGTGCATGCATTTACTATTTTGTTTCTTTCTAAGTAAAGGAGACAAACAATATAGGTAGTAGGAATAAAACTCATATCAAGGCGACCAGGAAAAGTCAAGACGGGTTTTAGTGAATTACTCACAGACACAAAAAACGTCCTATTTCTTGTCGATATATCGCTAGAATTCTGGAAGATTACTTGCTAAACGACTCTCTTTCCGAAGTACGTAATTTCGAGGCATCCGAAGTATTAACAGCAATTCCATTGTCCTTTTTGTGTTCTAAGACATACAAACAGTTTTGTTTGTGCAAAAAAGAAAATAACAGTAAAATATTTTAAAATTCTTTTTATTCCCGATTTAAAATCGTGTTATTTATTTTACTACAATAAAATCGTGTTATTATCTCAATGCCGCACGTCTATTACGAATTATTTTTAGAATTCCTTGTTCGCTATCACGAATTTTGCCCGTTTCATGCATAACATTGAGAAGACAAAAGTAAAATTTTATAAATTAGTGGATTTTTACTTTCCCGTATCCATACGTAAATACGGAGTTTGTATGAGTTCCATTTTTATCTCCCCACTTAGCAATGTCCTGACATTGCTATTGTAATACAAGTCTTTGATTGTTCCTTTTTTGTTTTATTTACGTATTGTTCCTTATTATGTGGTGTCTTGGATGCAGTCGTGTGTTGTTTATCGTTGAGTCATTTTGTCCATGAACTTTTTCTTAGATTTTTACTTTCCCGTATACGTACGTATACACGGAGTGATATACGCAGTAAAGGGAAAGTTATGTAATGCTGCGCGAAAAATGGCCAATTTTCCGCGGAAAAAAATTAATTGCCAGGCCGTGAAAACGAATAAGTGGATAAAACCAGTTGCCAAATTAAGAAAAAATCCCCTAACACGTGGTGTAGCCAGAAACCCTGTTTTCTAGGTCCTTGATACCAAAAAAACAATTGAAAGGAAAACGTCCGTCTGTGAACACTGGTAGCGCCTAAACCATACGTACGATTTCTCCCAAAATGGATATTCCCAGGTCGATCAGATTCTAGTCAAAGCTTTGAGGTTTTGAAAAAGATTCTTCAAAATTTGGGGGTACTTTACATGAAGCCCCCCGAGGATTTTCAAAATTTTCTCAAAAACTCCAAATTTTTTCTTTAAATTTCTTGTATGAATAGAGTAAAATACACTTATTAACATGGCATACGTCCGATTTTCGCGGATAACTCTGAATTTTCTAAAATTTTTAAAGTTTGAATTTTTTTCGGCGTCTTTCTCGAGCTACACAATTGAAGATACAGATTTTTTCTTCAAATAAAATTTGTTCTGCATATTGAGTTCTTTCATAAAGGTCACGTTAATGTTTCTCAAAATTTCAGTAGTTTTCGTGTAATATTGTTTGCAATATGTGCAACATTAAAAAATTACAAAAACAAGATTTTCTCAAAAACGGCCACAAATTTTTTCTTTAAACTTTTGGTAGGGCTAGTGGTAAATGTACTCTATCAGATGACATAAAAGCCATATTGATTTATTGGTTGGTTTTTTCAAAAATTACAAAAATGTAAATTATTTTACTTGTCTCTCACGTCGCTAATATTTACAGTATCGGCGATTTTTTCACATTATTATATTTACGAGTATATATGCTTTAAATAATGTCAAGTAAAGTTTCTCGAAAACACAACCGTTTTCTGTAAAAAGTAGCTCAAATTTCGGCATTTTCAGAAATGCTCAAACGCCATTTTCTCACATATGTCTGCAAATTTTTTCTTGAAACATTTGTAACAGATAGTGATAATTACACTGTTTAATATGACGTAAAGTTTATATTGAGTTATTTTTTTGTTTTGTTCAAAAATTATCTAAATGCAAATTTTTTGAAAGATCTCTCACATCTTTAATATGCATATTATCCGCAATTTGTAAAGATTATTAGATTTGTGAGTGTAAGTGCTTGAAATAACTTCAAATAATGTATTTTGAAACCTCAAACATTTTCTGTGAAAATGAGCTTCAAATTTCGCATTTTTAGAAGTGCTAAAACGCCATTTTCTCTTAGACGGGACATAATTTTTTAAAAGAAAATTGCCATTTACGACTCAGTTTTTGTGTTCTTTAATATTCTAAAATTAATATTTTCGTTCTACCAATACGAAACCGAAAAATTAAGAAAATGACCAAAAAAAGTACTTTTGGCGGTGATAGATGGTAGCTGGCAAGAAAGAGTATGTGGCAATTCCGAATAGGTAGCGAAGACCCAAGGAAATAGAAAACTAATACGGGAAAGTGTGTGCCATTCTGTAGCACCACTAGTTGAGTTTTTGTTCATGGTGTTGTCCCAATACTCCTATTTTCCATTTATTTAAATTTTTTATAGTCGATCTTCATTATTTTCCCCTCTTCTCTCTTTTGTATTGCTACTTGCCAGACTGCAGCATAGATCACTCTTTCCTTGTCTTATGAGAACATTTTCTATATAAGTGTCTTTACCTTTTAATTTATTCTTGTTCTTCGGAATTGACATTTTATCTCATTATTCTTCCTGTTTTATTTTCTCCAATAGAGAATGCAGCAACCAAGTTTATATTCCCAACTACGTTTTCCAGAATGCTTTTTGGTTTTTTTCTTTGTATGTTGCTGGGTTTCCTTGTCATGAATCCTTTTCATCTTCATCACTGTTATTTCTTTTCTCCTTTTTCATTATTTTTACTTTACCGTATACGTAAGTAAATGCGGAGTATATAATGTACTGAAGGGTAAGTTAGGTAATGCTGCACGAGAAAACGGCGGATTTTCTACGGAAAAAAAATCATTTCCGTGCCATGAAAACAAAAAAGTGGATAAATCCTATTGCTAAATTAACAAAGAAATCCTCTAACATGTGGTTTATCCAGAATCCACGTGTTGTGTGTCCTTGCTACGGAAAAACCAATTGACGGCAAAACGTTCGTCTGTCCGGTGTATGTGAACAACACTAGCGCCTAAGGCATGTGTAGGAGTTTTTACAAATTGAAGAAACCCCTGTCCATTTGGTCTGCGTTGCCATGCGATTTTGAAAAGCATTCATTAATTTTTGGGGGTACTCTACATGAAGCTTCCGAACATTTTCAACATTTTCTCAAAAACGGTATAGGATTAGGTTTAAGTTCTATAATATTCTTAATATCACATTTTTCTATTTTAAATGGCCTGAAAAACTGAGAAAATGTTAAATAAAAAAATGTCAGCCATGGATGACAGCTGGAAAGAAGGTGATGTAAAACCAAAAAACTAGTCTAGATTAAAGAAATCAGATGAGATCTAGTACGAGAAACTCTGTGCTATTCTGTTGCAACACTAGTTTCTTTTTACATGACAACGAAAACGCTCCAACACTTGCGAGGTTTGGCATACAGGCAGTCCCATCAACTATGGGCCTCCCACGTAACTTCTAAACGGTTCCCGATATAGAAATGTACAGTTGCCGACACATAGAATGGGTAACGGCCAAATTCAGAAGTGCCCGTCTTTATGCGCATTCTGGCACACTGTACGAACGATAACGCCATCTGGTTCTTTCATAGTTAACTATTACAAAAGAACATTCGGAACCAACTGCCAACGACTGAGAAGCTGATAGGCTAGATTTCCCGCAATCATGATCTCTAGTTTGAACGTTCTCTATGACACGCGTGTTTATCCGAATGATTGAGAGTTATAGCGTAAAAGGCACAGGGGGCGGGGATAGTCTCCATCGCGTCGTCATGCAAGCCATTCGATCGTCTACAAGAAATATATCAATAAAGATAATATCATACAATATGACATAAAAAGTTCAACACATGCAATAGAATTAGTGGATTTGAAAAGGAAATTGGGAAATATTTAATTTTGATTTACTTGCAAAAAAATCAATTGAATATCCCCTCTTTTAATGCAAAACAACTTACGTACGTGTATGAATATTACGGATCCGAGACGAAGAAATGAAGTGTGCGAAGGCGGCTGCAGAATCGGAAAAATAATTGGGAGTTGGAAGTTTTGGCGAAGTAATAGTGTTCAAACATCAGTGTTTACGAAATTTAAGGTTTTTGCAATAATTAAACTAGGTATTCAGTAATAATTTTGCATCGCTTGTCAAAATTGTTAGTTTGCAATATTCACCTCAAAGACAATTTGAGGACCCTTCCTTCGTATAGCGCAAATTTCGGAATTGTTTATAAAATTGTTAATTGTTGAAAAATTGTTAATTTGCAGTTTTCGGTTCTGGAATATAAGAGACCCCTTCCCTCTTCAGAACTGCAAAATTTGGAAATTGTTCATAAATTTACAAATTTTGCGAAATTATTTTATTGTCTTTTCTAAACTGCCTTTGAAGGAGATGCAAAATTCTGCAATCCAATCGGCGCTACCGCCTTTCGTTTTCGAGATATGTAATTGTTTCTAAGAATTTAGCATGTCATGACAACTCCCATTTCTTTGGAAGTCAGTGGCAGTTCTCTCACAAATCTACCCTTCAAGCCGTTTTCCAAATGCAACGTGTATTGAGCGACACTCTTTTCTCATGCGACCCTGACACCAGAATGGTATACCTTCAGAACGCAAGTCGATTGCTTTGCAAGTGAAAATCATGGAAACATGAGTTGTTACAAATGTTCCCTAAATACGTAAATGTCAAGAAGGTCATCTTTTGGCAGGCCTCTCCAAGATTTCTGCTCCGCTCAAGCTCAGGAGCACCAAGTTCGCTTCGACAGATGATGAAGCGTGCTTCGGTCCGGTTGTTTACGCCACCGCCCAACGGGAGTCCCCCGGCTGCCAATTACTCACTCCTACCGTAAAACGTTTCTCGCGGACCGGCCACACTAGCTCGTTTCGAATAGATCAAACACGACAATGTTTTATTTCGGGCCTAGTTCATGTAAAATTAAATAGGATTTTAATTTTATTTTATTTCAGTAAGTTTCCTTGCTATTTTCTAGTTTGAAACATAATTAAGGAGCAAAAAGAAATATTCTGGATAAGTATGTTCAGTTAAAACAAATAAAAGCAATTTCATTGTAACAATTTTAATTGTGGATTTTTTGTTTACAATTCGTTCGCTGTGGGTCACAAAATTCCTTGTCGCCATCAAACGCAAGGAATTGCGAAGTCTCTCGTCGCTCAAACACCCTCGAAACTTCGATTTTGTTAACTGCTTATGAAAAGAAGCTCTCATTTACACACGTGGACCCAAACATAGAAATTACTTTGGCTGCTTTCATATGTAGTTTTGAGAACTTATATGTGGAAAATATTCATAATACTCCAAAGAGTTCGCCGTTCGAAATCTTTCTGTCTTTTAGATAGATGGTCAGAAAATAAGTCCTATAGAACCACTATGAAAGAAAATGTCAATACTCTTCGATGTCGCCATTGAGATAAAGCGCAGCAGCTAGCCAGCAGCAGGTTATCCGTTTTCTTATCGCACAGACTGAAGGAATGCCCCACTCCCCCGGTGACTAACTTGCGCCGGCGCGCTGCGTGGGGCACGGGCGGAGCAAAATTGCACCGAAGCACGGTTTTGGACAGGCCTGTCTCATGGGAACGCACAAATTCTCAGAGCATATGAAAGAATCAGTTATTTCAACAGCGAAGCTACTACCTTATAATAGTAATAACATCCACAATTTCTTTAATTTATTGTTATTTAGATGCAGCCCGTGTCTCATAAAAGCTAACATTAACACTGTTATTTAAACTAATAATATCCATATTTACGATAAATAAGTTTCTTTTTAAATTTGTTTTGCGTTCGTAACGCATCTACAAGCCCTTCTGGGGCATTGAGCGCTTGGTATGATCCTCCTTAAAATCCTGTTTTTAATGTAGTCATTCATCGTCAGTCATTTTCATGTATCCTTTCGGCCACGGCGTTTTCACATCTCTTTTTAATCGTTTGTAGAGTCGTGTGAAGTATTATTATATTATTGAATTGAGTTTTATTGAATTTGAAATGACTGCTTGGATATTTTGGAGTTTAATGAACGAAATATAGCGACCTGAATTTATCGCTATGAAAAGTAAACGAAAAATGTGACAAATATCAGTATATCATCAACATTTGTGAAAAATCTTACGAATATCGGAATTAAATGAAGTTCTACCCATGAATTGAAAATAATTCACATATAAAATGTATAGTGACGACTTCTACTTCCACTCAAACAATACCATTTTAAAACTCAGAAAATTCCCCAACTTAAAGAAGCACACTCATTCACAGAAAAATATCATTTATTGCCCACCTTTTCACATATTCAATAATCCGATACACCCCACTTCCGTATAGTCTCATTTCTGTCCAAATAGACATGTGTCAAGAAATCGAAAATTCCTTCCGAAGATATCAAAACATTCTAAAACAGAAATTGTAACGAATAGAATCGCTGTTAAGTCATAAAATTATACTAAGGAACGCGAATGGATTAATACGACACCACAGAGAAGTAATAACTACTCGTATATTGAATATTTTTCGTAGATTCAAAACTAAAACATAGTTCGTGACAAACAGGACTTTATACAGAGACGTTGGCATAATTCCACTGGATGACCATATCACCACAAGAAGCCAAATATATTAGAAGAAATTGTGCCAGCACACGAATCACCATCCAATTAATCTACTAGTACGTCAACGCATACGCAGGCGCACACGAAAAAAAATACTTATGAAACCTACAAAAAATGTAATAGTAGTGATTTATTTCTGATACTTTGTTGTACAGTATACCATTTGATGAATGTTCAAAAATGAACTGATTATAAATTTGCAGACGAGAAATAATTTTAAAATACAAAAATTAATTTGAGATTTCCTCTATGAGACGTCTTTCATCGTTCCTATTCATTCGCTCAGAATATTACAATCAATTTCGAGATTCCAATGGAAGTGCACGTTTTGGGGTCATCTGATACGAAAACTGTTTTTTCTGGAAACGTCCGTCCATCGGTCCACTTGTCGTTTTGTGAACACACTAGTGCCTAAACTATTCGTAGAATGTTTGCTAAAAACATTGCATTATTGATGTGGCCCGACTCGAGATCCTGCAATTTGAAAATAATTCTTTAAATATTGTAGTGAATTAGTTGACGCGATTTTTTCTTCACGTGAAATTTGTTCTTGACAATCAGTTCTTTATACAATATCATGTAAACTTTTCTGAATATATTACTTGTTTTTGCACAATCTTGATTGAAATATGAGCGACATTAAATAATATTAAATTTAAGATTTTCTCAAAACTGCATCAATATTGTGTTCTTTAATGTTTTGCATGGATAGTGCTATATTCACTGAGTAAAATGAAATGAACTTATTTTTAATTTAATATTCTTCACTTAGGCGTTCTTTACGCTATTCGAGGCCAAAGTTTAATCAAAATTTTGGGAGTCATTTTGAGAAAATTTTAAAATATTTACAAATAACTTCCAAAATCAAAATGTTTCTGGCAAACTCATAGGGCCTCGAAATCATTTAAATCGATCGAGGAATATCAATTTTGAAGAAAATCGGAAGTACAGTTTAGGCGCTAGTATTAACCAAGATGGACGAACGGACAGACACACAGACAGACTGACATTTTGCCGTCGAAATTAATTTTTATTGTTATATGTGTTAATATTTTAATGTTTTAATACATGACTCAAAAAAGGAATCATTTCAGCAAATATTGAAAAATTAAAAAAAATTATGTTACGTAACAATTAATATCCCCTTACCCCCATGTAACGCAGAGTAACACAGGCTCAGACCCCCTCCCCCTTTACCGTTTCGTAATTTATGGACGTTTCTTACACAACGTGTTAGAAGAAATAATTTGCTATATTCTCGTAAACAAACACGATTTACTCAGTTTTTCGTTAACAGGACTTGGCAATAAGAGTTTTTTGATGAAAATTCACCGGCATACGATTACAAAACTTTCTCTTGTAACGAAGTAAGTATGAAAAAGTAAAAATATGTTACAGGCACTAATTAATAGTTGCTGTGAAGAGGGTGAAAAAAAAAACGAAAAGCTAATTCAGACTAAAAGTATTAAGAGACTAACAAATACGAGAAAATCGTGCTAATTTGGAGTATAACTAGAAAAGTTAGCTTTTATCTCAGAAATAGGAATTTATATAACAAGTAAAGCTGGAAAAATAGCGAGTTGCTGTAATTTCAAACTGCAATACTGCGAGTATTAAACTTTTTATTTCTAATAAGCAAAATTTTAGCGTCTCTGAAGTAGACAGGTCTTTCACTAATGAGATAATTAACTCTTATGTGGCTTTGCTATTCTGAGAATGAATGAATAGAAGAATGAATAGGAAATACGAATATTTCAGTTTGCTTTGGCGTGAGTGAAAATATTGATTTTTCCTTGGCAACGCTGTATAGCCCCTTATTTGATTTCACCCGGAGTCGAAAGTGCTTCCCCAGGAAAATTGGCAAGTCAGTGCTAGCTTGAGGCTTATGAGAGAAAATCGATAATCCCTCTAAAGAAAGATGATTTTATTCAACTCTTTTCTGAACTATAATATCGAATCAAGCAAAGATATATCACTAACATTGTCGCCCGGTGTATAAGTGGAAGCAGTCATTTTTGCGTTAATTTTTGGTAAAAATATTTTTTGGATATCAAAAAAATTTCTATTAATTTTTTTACTCAAAACCTGTATTATCTTTGTTGTCTTTTAAAAAATAGAAGACACAAAATATATTTCTGCATACATTTGAAATCAATGTCCAAAAACATTTCCACCTTCAAAAATTTTTCGACAAATTGAATTTTGAAATTTATTTTATTTTACTTTAAAGCTATGAAATTTCAACACACAACTAAAAGACGTCCCATAAATATTCATCAGAACTACCTTCTGGAAAACTTGTTAATTTCAAAGTAGAGATTGCAAATTCGAAGTATTGACACAGTAAGAATAATTGTAATTGCTGATCACCAGCAATTCCTATCACCTTTATTCACATTCTCTATGAAAAGCGTTTGTGAGACAGTGCATGCATTATATAGAAATTATTTTGAAATTAATAGAAATTATTTTGTTTCTTTCTAAGTAAAGGAGACAAACAATATACATAGTAGGAATATAACTCATATCAAGGCAAAAGAGGAAAAGTCAAGACGGGTTTTAGTGAATTACTCACAGACACAAAAAACGTCCTATTTGTTGTCGATATATCGCTAAAATTCTGCAAGATTTCTTACGACGTACGATTACAAGATTACTAAAAGACTCTCTTTCCGAAGTATGTAACTTCGAGGTATCCGAAATATTAAGACCGCAATTCCATTGTCCTTTTTGTATTCTAAGACATACAAACAGTTTTGTTTGTGGAAAAAAGAAAATAACAGTACAATATTTTAAAATTCATTATGTTTCCGATTTAAAATCGTGTTATTTATTTTACTACAATAAAATCGTGTTATTTCAATGCCGCACGTCAATTACAATTTTTTTAGAATTCCTTGTTCGCTATCACGAATTTTGCCCGTTTCATGCATAACTTTGTCAAGACAAAAGTATAATTTTGTAAATTAGTGGATTTTTACTTTCCCGTATACATACGTATATACGAAGCGTGAATGAGTTCCATTTTTCTCTCCCCACACAGCAATGTCCTGACATTGCTATTGTAATACATATCTTTGATTGTTTCTTTGTTGTTTTTTTCACGTATTGTTCTTTATTATATGGTGTCTTGGATGCAGTCGTGTGTTGTTTAGCGGTGATGCTTTTTGTCCATGAACTTTTTCTTAGTTTTTTGAGTTTTTTTTTCATGGTGTTGTCCCAATACTCCCATTTTAAATTTATTTCTATTTTTTATAGCCGATCTTCATTATTTCCCCCTCTTCTCTTTCTTGTATTGCTACTTGCCAGAGTGCAGCAGCATAGATCACTCTTTCCTGTCTTGTGAGAACATTTTCTATATAAGTGTCTTTATCTTTTAATTTATTCTTGTTCTCCGTGATTGACATTTTATCTCATTATTCTTCCTGTTTTATTTTCTCCAATAAAGAATGCATCAACAAAGTTTATATTCCCAACTACGGTTTCCAGGATGTTTTTTGTTTTTTCTCTTTGTATGTGGCTGGGTTTCCTTGTCGTGAATTCTTTTCATTTTCATCACTATGTTATTTCTTTTCTCCTTTTTTATTATTTTTACTTTCCCGTATACGTACGTATATACAAATTATATATGTAGTGTAGGGAAAGTTATGTAATGCTGCACGAGAAAACGGCGGATTTTCTGGAAAAAAGTCATTTTTAGGCCACGATCACGAAAAAGTGGATAAATCCTGAGCTAAATTAAGAAAAAATCCTCTAACACGTAGTTTATCCAGAATACATGTGTTGTGGGTCCTTGATACCGAAAAACCAATTGACGGCAAAACGTCCGTCTGTCCGGTGTATGTGAACAACACTAGCGCCTAAGCCATGCGTAGGATTTTTCCACATTGAAGAAACCCCTGACCATTTGGCTTGCGTTGCCCTGCGATTTTGAAAAGCATTCATTAATTTTGGGGGTACTTTACATGAAGCCTCCGAACATTTTCAAAATTTTCTCAAAAACGGATCAAAATTTTTAATCGAAAATTATGATATAGGATTAGGTTTAACTTATGCAATATTCTTAATATCACATTTTTCTATTTTAAATGGCCTGAAAAATTGAGAAAATGTTAAATAAAATAATGTCAGCCATGGATGACAGCTGGAAAGTAGGTGACGTAAAACCAAAAAACTAGTCTACATTAAAGACATCAGAAGAGATCTAGTACGAGAAACTCTGTGACATTCTGTTGCAACACTAGTTTCTTTTTATGTGACAACGAAAACGCTCCAAAACTGCGAGGTTTGGCATACAGGCAATCCCACCAACTATGGGCCTCCCCCGTAACTTCTAAACGGTTCCCGATATAGAAATGTAGTTTTCGCCCAACAATGCGGAATCATGGGGCAAGTAATGTACCGTAAGGATATTGTCCGAAAAATTTTTAGTTTTCGAGAAAATTAATCATCTTTCATTTTTTAAATGGAACCATGATTTTTTCTCACTAGCGAGAGGTAGATCATAAGTAGACGAGTGCAATGACGTAACATGTTATTGTTTTAATAGTATTTTGAGCACAAAATTATACTTTCTGACAAGTGATTTTAAATTAAATGCACGAGATTTCCTGTGTCAATTCTTGCAACTGTTGCCATTCAGGAAGGTTGCATTCCCGGCGCCGGCTCTTTTCGAGGAGGCCGCGAAGGCCTTTACCAAAAGTGACAATAGCGACAAGCAGCTACAGCAAAAAGTGCAGGTTTCATTTACAATCTCTTGCCAGAAACTATAATTTATTACACAAAATACTATCAAAATATGAACATATGTTACATCATTGCATTCACCTTTTTATGATTTATCTATTGCTAGTAAGAAAAATATATGGTTCGATTTAAAAAAAATCAAAGTTGATTTAATTTCTCCAAAACTAAAAGAATTTCAAACAATATCTGTACACCATTTCACTTGCTCCATGACTCCACATTGTTGAGCGAAAACTGTATTTTGATATCGGAAGTCGTTTAGGAGTTATAGGGGTGGCCCACAGTTGGTGAGACTAGTTGTAGTAAATCACCAGCTGGATTATGTAATGAAATCTCGAAACCTATGCTCTCAAATTCAAATCTCAGTTCGGAGAGTGATTTCGCGGGTGCTAAACACTCCCAAAACGACGTTTTTGGATCAATGCCGCGATTTTTAATTAAGAGATGAGACATCATTGGCCGCGACAATATATGCAATCCAGTTGGAATTGTGAAATTTTTGCTGGGGGTTAACTTGAATTTTTATATTACGTAATTGTTATAAAGAAATCGAGAGAGTATGTCCACCACTAGTTTTTCAATTTAGAGGGGAGACAATATTACACAAGAACTACAAATACATAGTAACACTCGAATGAAACATAGCTTTGCTCGAAATATTCAAATTACGGAAAAATATAAATATTCTGAAAAACTATAAACTATAAAATAGAAAGTTCTAAAGTTGAAGAATAGATTTCATTAAAAAATATGGTTTGAATTTTGGTGGTGTAGGTCAGGATCACAAAAAATCAAATCAGATTTTCGATTTCGAGAGGATTTACTAATTATCGAACATAAATCATAATTGCAAAAGCATTTTACTGAAATTTAGGTAACAATTAAAAAAATTGGAGCAGATTTTGAATAGATTTTAAAGATCTTATGCGTGAAGTGACAGCCACAATTTTGTTATGAGAATCAAATTCGGCTCCCAACGAGTTAGGTTATGCATTTTCCCCAAAATGTCGACATCAATATATAGAATATTTATTTCCTTTTAATCACATTCTCCGCCGTCCTCTATCCGGTGTTTCAGTCAAATGGTAGAGAACGTAAGATTCTGGTCGTTCAATTATTCTGAAAGTAATCATCCTAACAATGGTTATATTTAGTTTAAATGATACTATTAATGTTTGCTTTTCTGCATGGGTTGAACACGGGCTGCATTTAAATAACACAATTAATTAACGAAATTGTGGATGTTATTACTATTATAAGGTAGTGGCTCCGCTGTTGAAATGACTGATTCATTCATTTGCTCAGAGAATTTGTGTGTTCTCATAAGATGACCTTCTTGGCATTTACGTATTTAGAGAACATTTGTAACAACCCATGTTTCCATTCCGCAAAGCAATCGACTTGCGTACTGAAGGTAGTTTCAAATACGATTCTGGTGTCAGGGTCGCATGAGAAAAGAGTGTCGCTCAATGCACGTTGCATTTGGGAAACAGCTTGAAGGGTAGATTAGTGAGAGAACTGCCACTGACTTCCAAAGAAATGGGAGTTGTCATGACATGCTAAATTCTTAGAAACAATTACATATCTCGAAAACGAAAGGCGGTAGCGCCGTTTGGATTGCAGAATTTTGCATCTCCTTCAAAGGCAGTTTAGAAAAGACAATAAAATAATTTCGCAAAATTTGTAAATTTATGAAGAATTTCCAAATTTTGCAGTTCTGAAGAGGGAAGGGAAAACTGCAAATTAGAACCGAAAACTGCAAATTAACAATTTTTCAACAATTAACAATTTTATAAACAATTCCGAAATTTGCGCTATGCGGAGGAAGGGTCCTCAAATTGTCTTTGAGGTGAATATTGCAAACTAACAATTTTGACAAGCGATGCAAAATTATTACTGAATACCTAGTTTAATTATTGCAAAAACCTTAAATTTCGTAAACACTGATATTTGAACACTATTACTTTGCCAAAACTTCCAACTCCCAATTATTTTTCCGATTCTGCAGCCGCCTTCGCACACTTCATTTCTTCGTCTCGGATTCGTAATATTCATACACGTACGTAAGTTATTTTGCGTTTAAAAGGGGGGATATTCAATTGATTTTTTTGCAAGTAAATCAGAATTAAATATTTCCCAATTTCCTTTTCAAATCCACTAATTCTATTACATGTGTTGAACTTTTTATGTCATATTGTATGATATTATCTATATTGATATATTTCTTGTAGACGATCGAATGGCTTGCATGACGACGCGATGGAGACTATCCCCGCCCCCTGTGCCTTTTACAGCCATCTAAAGCTAGCAGCGCCCAGAAACCAATCTCAACCAAACTATATCCAAAATTTTAGGCTAATTTTAGGCTAATTAAATGCTCTATTCCCGAATTTTAGGCTCCTCTGGATTTCCGAAAATCGTGGGCGCTGCTAGCTTTAGTCTAAAGCTAGCAGCGCCCACCCAGAATCTATCTCAAAATCAATTGTAAAATCTGAAACCCATCCCAAAATTTAAGAACAATTTTAGGCTCTTGGAAAAAAATCATCCCCGCCTTCAAATTCCAAAATTCAGGGCTGTACAAAGCGAAACAATTAACATTGGTTCTTACGGGTGAAATAACACCAAAATCAAAAAACCGTAGGAAAAATCTGAAACCCCTCCCAAAAATTAAGAATAATTTTAGGCTCTTGGAAAAAAATCAACCCCGCCTTCAAATTCTAAAAATCAGGGCTGTACAAATCGAAACAATTAACATTGGTTCTTACGGGTGAAATAACACCAAAATCAAAAAACCTTGGGAAAAATCTGAAACCCCTCCCAAAAGTTAAGAATAATTTTAGGCTCTTGGAAAAAAATCATCCCCGCCTTCAAATTCTAAAAATCAGGGCTGTACTAAGCGAAACAATTAACATTGGTTCTTACGGGTGAAATAACATCAAAATCAAAAAACCTTAGGAAAAATCTGAATCCCCTCCCAAAAGTTAAGAATAATTTTAGGCTCTTGGAAAAAAATCATCCCCGCCTTCAAATTCTAAAAATCAGGGCTGTACAAAGCGAAACAATTAACATTGGTTCTTACGGGTGAAATACCATCAAAATCAAAAAACCTTAGGAAATATCTGAATCCCCTCCCAAAAGTTAAAAATAATTTTAGGCTCTTGGAAAAAAATCATCCCCGCCTTCAAATTCCAAAATTCAGGGCTGTACAAAGCGAAACAATTAACATTGGTTCTTACGGGTGAAATAACACCAAAATCAAAAAACCTTAGGAAAAATCTGAATCCCCTCCCAAAAGTTAAGAATAATTTTAGGCTCTTCGAAAAAAATCATCCCCGCCTTCAAATTCTAAAAATCAGGGCTGTACAAATCGAAACAATTAACATTGGTTCTTACGGGTGAAATAACACCAAAATCAAAAAACCTTGGGAAAAATCTGAAACCCCTCCCAAAAGTTAAGAATAATTTTAGGCTCTTGGAAAAAAATCAACCCCGCCGTCAAATTCTAAAAATCAGGGCTGTACAAAGCGAAACAATTAACATTGGTTCTTACGGGTGAAATAACATCAAAATCAAAAAACCTTAGGAAAAATCTGAATTCCCTCCCAAAAGTTAAGAATAATTTTAGGCTCTTGGAAAAAAATCATCCCCGCCTTCAAATTCCAATATTCAGGGCTGTACAAAGCGAAACAATTAACATTGGTTCTTACGGGTGAAATAACACCAAAATCAAAAAACCTTGGGAAAAATCTGAAACCCCTCCCAAAAGTTAAGAATAATTTTAGGCTCTTGGAAAGAAATCAACCCCGCCTTCAAATTCTAAAAATCAGGGCTGTACAAAGCGAAACAATTAACATTGGTTCTTACGGGTGAAATAACACCAAAATCAAAAAACCTTAGGACAAATCTGAAACCCCTCCCAAAAGTTAAGAATAATTTTAGGCTCTTGGAAAGAAATCAACCCCGCCTTCAAATTCTAAAAATCAGGGCTGTACAAAGCGAAACAATTAACATTGGTTCTTACGGGTGAAATAACACCAAAATCAAAAAACCTTAGGACAAATCTGAAACCCCTCCCAAAAGTTAAGAATAATTTTAGGCTCTTGGAAAAAAATCAACCCCGCCGTCAAATTCTAAAAATCAGGGCTGTACAAAGCGAAACAATTAACATTGGTTCTTACGGGTGAAATAACACCAAAATCAAAAAACCGTAGGAAAAATCTGAAACCCCTCCCAAAAGTTAAAAATAATTTTAGGCTCTTGGAAAAAAATCAACCCCGCCTTCAAATTCTAAAAATCAGGGCTGTACAAATCGAAACAATTAACATTGGTTCTTACGGGTGAAATAACACCAAAATCAAAAAAACCTTGGGAAAAATCTGAAACCCCTCCCAAAAGTTAAGAATAATTTTAGGCTCTTGGAAAAAAATCATCCCCGCCTTCAAATTCTAAAAATCAGGGCTGTACAAAGCGAAACAATTAACATTGGTTCTTGCGGGTGAAATAACATCAAAATCAAAAAAACCTTGGGAAAAATCTGAATCCCCTCCCAAAAGTTAAGAATAATTTTAAACTCTTGGAAAAAATCATCCCCGCCTTCAAATTCCAAAATTCAGGGCTGTA
This sequence comes from Acheta domesticus, assembly GCA_031308135.1. Classification (NCBI taxonomy): domain Eukaryota; kingdom Metazoa; phylum Arthropoda; class Insecta; order Orthoptera; family Gryllidae; genus Acheta; species Acheta domesticus. The sequence continues at coordinate 56,346,192 of JAHLJT010002630.1, forward strand.
CAAAGCGAAACAATTAACATTGGTTCTTACGGGTGAAATAACACCAAAATCAAAAAACCTTAGGAAAAATCTAAATCCCCTCCCAAAAGTTAAGAATAATTTTAGGCTCTTCGAAAAAAATCATCCCCGCCTTCAAATTCTAAAAATCAGGGCTGTACAAATCGAAACAATTAACATTGGTTCTTACGGGTGAAATAACACCAAAATCAAAAAACCTTGGGAAAAATCTGAAACCCCTCCCAAAAGTTAAGAATAATTTTAGGCTCTTGGAAAAAAATCATCCCAGCCTTCAAATTCAAAAAATCAGGGCTGTACAAAACGAAACAAATAACATTGGTTCTTATGGGAAAAAAAACATCAAAATCAAAAAAACTTAGGAAAAACTTGAAACCCCTCCCAAAAGTTAAGAATAATTTTAGGCTCTTGGAAAAAAATCATCCCCGCCTTCAAATTCCAAAATGCAGGGCTGTACAAAGCGAAACAATTAACATTGGTTCTTACGGGTGAAATAACACCAAAATCAAAAAACCGTAGGAAAAATCTGAAACCCCTCCCAAAAGTTAAGAATAATTTTAGGCTCTTGGAAAAAAATCATCCCCGCCTTCAAATTCTAAAAATCAGGGCTGTACAAAGCGAAACAATTAACATTGGTTCTTACGGGTGAAATAACACCAAAATCAAAAAACCTTAGGAAAAATCTGAAACCCCTCCCAAAAGTTAAGAATAATTTTAGGCTCTTGGAAAAAAATCATCCCAGCCTTCAAATTCCAAAAATCAGGGCTGTACAAAGCGAAACAATGAACATTGGTTCTTACGGGTGAAATAACACCAAAATCAAAAAACCTTAGGAAAAATCTGAAGTCCCTCCCAAAAGTTAAGAATAATTTTAGGCTCTTGGAAAAAAATCATCCCCGCCTTCAAATTCTAAAAATCAGGGCTGTACAAAGCGAAACAATTAACATTGGTTCTTACGGGTGAAATAACACCAAAATCAAAAAACCTTAGGACAAATCTGAAACCCCTCCCAAAAGTTAAGAATAATTTTAGGCTCTTGGAAAGAAATCAACCCCGCCTTCAAATTCTAAAAATCAGGGCTGTACAAAGCGAAACAATTAACATTGGTTCTTACGGGTGAAATAACACCAAAATCAAAAAACCTTAGGACAAATCTGAAACCCCTCCCAAAAGTTAAGAATAATTTTAGGTTCTTGGAAAAAAATCAACCCCGCCGTCAAATTCTAAAAATCAGGGCTGTACAAAGCGAAACAATTAACATTGGTTCTTACGGGTGAAATAACACCAAAATCAAAAAACCGTAGGAAAAATCTGAAACCCCTCCCAAAAGTTAAGAATAATTTTAGGCTCTTGGAAAGAAATCAACCCCGCCTTCAAATTCTAAAAATCAGGGCTGTACAAAGCGAAACAATTAACATTGGTTCTTACGGGTGAAATAACACCAAAATCAAAAAACCTTAGGACAAATCTGAAACCCCTCCCAAAAGTTAAGAATAATTTTAGGCTCTTGGAAAAAAATCAACCCCGCCGTCAAATTCTAAAAATCAGGGCTGTACAAAGCGAAACAATTAACATTGGTTCTTACGGGTGAAATAACACCAAAATCAAAAAACCGTAGGAAAAATCTGAAACCCCTCCCAAAAGTTAAAAATAATTTTAGGCTCTTGGAAAAAAACCAACCCCGCCTTCAAATTCTAAAAATCAGGGCTGTACAAATCGAAACAATTAACATTGGTTCTTACGGGTGAAATAACACCAAAATCAAAAAACCTTGGGAAAAATCTGAAACCCCTCCCAAAAGTTAAGAATAATTTTAGGCTCTTGGAAAAAAATCATCCCCGCCTTCAAATTCTAAAAATCAGGGCTGTACAAAGCGAAACAATTAACATTGGTTCTTACGGGTGAAATAACACCAAAATCAAAAAACCTTGGGAAAAATCTGAAACCCCTCCCAAAAGTTAAGAATAATTTTAGGCTCTTGGAAAAAAATCATCCCAGCCTTCAAATTCAAAAAATCAGGGCTGTACAAAACGAAACAAATAACATTGGTTCTTATGGAAAAAAAAACATCAAAATCAAAAAAACTTAGGAAAAATTTGAAACCCCTCCCAAAAGTTAAGAATAATTTTAGGCTCTTGGAAAAAAATCATCCCCGCCTTCAAATTCCAAAATGCAGGGCTGTACAAATCGAAACAATTAACATTGGTTCTTACGGGTGAAATAACACCAAAATCAAAAAACCGTAGGAAAAATCTGAAACCCCTCCCAAAAGTTAAGAATAATTTTAGGCTCTTGGAAAAAAATCATCCCCGCCTTCAAATTCTAAAAATCAGGGCTGTACAAAGCGAAACAATTAACATTGGTTCTTACGGGTGAAATAACACCAAAATCAAAAAACCTTAGGAAAAATCTGAAACCCCTCCCAAAAGTTAAGAATAATTTTAGGCTCTTGGAAAAAAATCATCCCAGCCTTCAAATTCCAAAAATCAGGGCTGTACAAAGCGAAACAATGAACATTGGTTCTTACGGGTGAAATAACACCAAAATCAAAAAACCTTAGGAAAAATCTGAAGTCCCTCCCAAAAGTTAAGAATAATTTTAGGCTCTTGGAAAAAAATCATCCCCGCCTTCAAATTCTAAAAATCAGGGCTGTACAAAGCGAAACAATTAACATTGGTTCTTACGGGTGAAATAACACCAAAATCAAAAACCTTAGGACAAATCTGAAACCCCTCCCAAAAGTTAAGAATAATTTTAGGCTCTTGGAAAGAAATCAACCCCGCCTTCAAATTCTAAAAATCAGGGCTGTACAAAGCGAAACAATTAACATTGGTTCTTACGGGTGAAATAACACCAAAATCAAAAAACCTTAGGACAAATCTGAAACCCCTCCCAAAAGTTAAGAATAATTTTAGGCTCTTGGAAAAAAATCAACCCCGCCGTCAAATTCTAAAAATCAGGGCTGTACAAAGCGAAACAATTAACATTGGTTCTTACGGGTGAAATAACACCAAAATCAAAAAACCGTAGGAAAAATCTGAAACCCCTCCCAAAAGTTAAAAATAATTTTAGGCTCTTGGAAAAAAACCAACCCCGCCTTCAAATTCTAAAAATCAGGGCTGTACAAATCGAAACAATTAACATTGGTTCTTACGGGTGAAATAACACCAAAATCAAAAAACCTTGGGAAAAATCTGAAACCCCTCCCAAAAGTTAAGAATAATTTTAGGCTCTTGGAAAAAAATCATCCCCGCCTTCAAATTCTAAAAATCAGGGCTGTACAAAGCGAAACAATTAACATTGGTTCTTACGGGTGAAATAACATCAAAATCAAAAAACCTTGGGAAAAATCTGAATCCCCTCCCAAAAGTTAAGAATAATTTTAAACTCTTGGAAAAAAATCATCCCCGCCTTCAAATTCCAAAATTCAGGGCTGTACAAAGCGAAACAATTAACATTGGTTCTTACGGGTGAAATAACACCAAAATCAAAAAACCTTGGGAAAAATCTGAATCCCCTCCCAAAAGTTAAGAATAATTTTAAACTCTTGGAAAAAAATCATCCCCGCCTTCAAATTCCAAAATTCAGGGCTGTACAAAGCGAAACAATTAACATTGGTTCTTACGGGTGAAATAACACCAAAATCAAAAAACCTTAGGAAAAATCTAAATCCCCTCCCAAAAGTTAAGAATAATTTTAGGCTCTTCGAAAAAAATCATCCCCGCCTTCAAATTCTAAAAATCAGGGCTGTACAAATCGAAACAATTAACATTGGTTCTTACGGGTGAAATAACACCAAAATCAAAAAACCTTGGGAAAAATCTGAAACCCCTCCCAAAAGTTAAGAATAATTTTAGGCTCTTGGAAAAAAATCATCCCAGCCTTCAAATTCAAAAAATCAGGGCTGTACAAAACGAAACAAATAACATTGGTTCTTATGGGAAAAAAACATCAAAATCAAAAAAACTTAGGAAAAATTTGAAACCCCTCCCAAAAGTTAAGAATAATTTTAGGCTCTTGGAAAAAAATCATCCCCGCCTTCAAATTCCAAAATGCAGGGCTGTACAAAGCGAAACAATTAACATTGGTTCTTACGGGTGAAATAACACCAAAATCAAAAAACCGTAGGAAAAATCTGAAACCCCTCCCAAAAGTTAAGAATAATTTTAGGCTCTTGGAAAAAAATCATCCCCGCCTTCAAATTCTAAAAATCAGGGCTGTACAAAGCGAAACAATTAACATTGGTTCTTACGGGTGAAATAACACCAAAATCAAAAAACCTTAGGAAAAATCTGAAACCCCTCCCAAAAGTTAAGAATAATTTTAGGCTCTTGGAAAAAAATCATCCCAGCCTTCAAATTCCAAAAATCAGGGCTGTACAAAGCGAAACAATGAACATTGGTTCTTACGGGTGAAATAACACCAAAATCAAAAAAACCTTAGGAAAAATCTGAAGTCCCTCCCAAAAGTTAAGAATAATTTTAGGCTCTTGGAAAAAAATCATCCCCGCCTTCAAATTCTAAAAATCAGGGCTGTACAAAGCGAAACAATTAACATTGGTTCTTACGGGTGAAATAACACCAAAATCAAAAAACCTTAGGACAAATCTGAAACCCCTCCCAAAAGTTAAGAATAATTTTAGGCTCTTGGAAAGAAATCAACCCCGCCTTCAAATTCTAAAAATCAGGGCTGTACAAAGCGAAACAATTAACATTGGTTCTTACGGGTGAAATAACACCAAAATCAAAAACCTTGGGAAAAATCTGAAACCCCTCCAAAAGTTAAGAATAATTTTAGGCTCTTGGAAAAAAATCATCCCCGCCTTCAAATTCTAAAAATCAGGGCTGTACAAAGCGAAACAATTAACATTGGTTCTTACGGGTGAAATAACATCAAAATCAAAAAACCTTGGGAAAAATCTGAATCCCCTCCCAAAAGTTAAGAATAATTTTAAACTCTTGGAAAAAAATCATCCCCGCCTTCAAATTCCAAAATTCAGGGCTGTACAAAGCGAAACAATTAACATTGGTTCTTACGGGTGAAATAACACCAAAATCAAAAAACCTTAGGAAAAATCTAAATCCCCTCCCAAAAGTTAAGAATAATTTTAGGCTCTTCGAAAAAAATCATCCCCGCCTTCAAATTCTAAAAATCAGGGCTGTACAAATCGAAACAATTAACATTGGTTCTTACGGGTGAAATAACATCAAAATCAAAAAACCTTAGGAAAAATCTGAAACCCCTCCCAAAAGTTAAGAATAATTTTAGGCTCTTGGAAAAAAATCATCCCAGCCTTCAAATTCCAAAAATCAGGGCTGTACAAAGCGAAACAATGAACATTGGTTCTTACGGGTGAAATAACACCAAAATCAAAAAACCTTAGGAAAAATCTGAAGTCCCTCCCAAAAGTTAAGAATAATTTTAGGCTCTTGGAAAAAAATCATCCCCGCCTTCAAATTCCAAAATTCAGGGCTGTACAAAGCGAAACAATTAACATTGGTTCTTACGGGTGAAATAACACCAAAAACAAAAAACCTTAGGATAAATCTGAAACCCGTCCCAAAAGTTAAGAATAATTTAAGGCTCTTGGAAAAAAATCATCCCCGCCTTCAAATTCTAAAAATCAGGGCTGTACAAAGCGAAACAATTAACATTGGTTCTTACGGGTGAAATAACATCAAAATCAAAAAACCTTAGGAAAAATCTGAATTCCCTCCCAAAAGTTAAGAATAATTTTAGGCTCTTGGAAAAAATCATCCCCGCCTTCAAATTCCAAAATTCAGGGCTGTACAAAGCGAAACAATTAACATTGTTTCTTACGTGCGAATAAACACAACTCACTATGAAAGAACTCACTATGAAGAAAAAAATACATTTGAAGGAAAAATCCTCCATCTGCAATTTTGTAGTTGTAGGAAGACGCTGAATAAAATTCAAAATTTTGCAATTTTCGAAAATTTAGAGTTTACCGTGAACATCGTACCTATGTCACCATAATATGTGCATTTTACTCTGTTCTTACAAGAAATTTAAAGAAAAATTTGGAGCAGTTTTTGAGAAAAGTTTAAAAACGTCCGGGGAGCTTGATGTAAAGTACCCCAAAATTTTATAGAATCTTTTTCCAAATCTCAAAGCTTTCACTCAAACCAGATCGTGCGGGGAATATCCATTTTGGAAGAAATCGTACGTACGGTTTAGGTGCTAGCAGTGTTGACGGACGGACGGGGACGGACGGATGGACGTTTTCCTTTCAGTTGGTTTTTGGGAATCAAGGACTAACAAAAAACGGGTTCTGGCTACACCACGTGTTAAGGGATTTTTTTTCTTAATTTAGAAACTGGATTTATCCAGTTTTTCGTCATAACGACCAGACAACTAATTTTTTGCTGGCGAAAATTCGCCATTTTCCCCGCAGCATTATATAACTTTCCCTATACTACGTATATTACTCTGTATTTAAGTAGCGTTTATTGTCGACAGAACAATTTTTATAAAAGGTGGTAGTTTTGCACTACATAGCATGTATATATTGGATGGTTGGAGAGTTCAAGATTGTTTTGACCACTCTTGCGTTATTTATAATAGTCTGAGGATTTTCCTCTCTTGTGTAACTGACGCACCTGTTTTGTTTTATTTACACTATCATTACTTCAACAACCTACATCTAATTACAATTACTTCATAAGCGACTTTGTCGCGTCCTTATTGCTTTTATCTTCGAAATTCTCTTATCCTGAAATGACCTGACACTAAGCACAGGTGTCACTGTCACGTCCTTGTTGTGCACTGATTACTATTTACACTATTTACATTTTAACTGCTCCATCACTGCACCATCTTCTTTGACAGGGTGTAGGGGCATCGAGGGGCTCCGGGGTGGTGGCGCGGGAGTTTTTAGGTGCGGATTGGCCTACGCCAGACGATGCCCGCGGCCGAGGCGGCCCCCGCCGGGCACAGTTTTATTTATTTACACACACGGCGGTATTCGGCAGGGACCAGGTCTGGACGGTGTGCTTGTAATAGCAGGCGCCACTACGTCGGTAAAGCTAGCACCCCCACTTTCTCAAAACTCAAAAATGCTTGCGCCATAATTTTGGGCTAATTTCAGCCCCCTTCTAAAAATTTTGAGCTACCTCCCAACACCTTGAAATTACGATTTCAAATTTTGGCCGGTAAAGCTAGCACCCTCACTTACTTAAAATTCAAATTTTTTTGCACGGTCAAAACAAGTGAATTTTGGGCTTCTGGGGGCCACTTTTCAAATTTTCGAAACACACCCCTAAATACGAAAACAAAAAATCAAAACCACTCCTAATTCTCAAATTTCAAAATTTCTCCCACCATAAGTTCGGAATATTTTTGGGTTCTTCAGTGACACCAGAAACATTATTTTGGTACCCTACAATCTCCGAAATTAAGGTTAAAAATTGTGGGTTGTTAATTGAACACCCACCCGTACTGAAAATTCGAAAATATTTGTGTGGTCGTAAACGTGCGAAATTTTTGTTCCTTTTCAAAATTTCGAAACTCACCCCTACGTACGATAACAAATATTTAAAACCATCCCAATAGCAACTCAACTCAAAAAATCTTGGGCCATAATTTTGGGTTCTTTAGTGTCATCAAAAAACACCCCGAAATCAACTTAGCAAAAACGAGGATGGAGAAGCTAGAATCTCACTATCTCAAAACTACGAAATCCGGAGAAACTTCACACATATTCTGGGAGAATTATACCGTACACGTGTATTTCCAACATTAAAAAAGAAAAAAATGTATTTGTTGAGAGTTTTACCATTTATTCGGACAGGATCAATATCAAGCCTTGAAATAATTACTTTAATTCATTCCTATGTAAATATCCAATATGGACTTATTAAATATTTCATACAAGAAAAATTCTCTCCAAAAAGCAGCGACGAATTAAAAGATAAAATAGTTATTTAACTATCCATCTACAATTCTAAAATCACAATCAATAATAGAGAAATCCAAAAATGGGAAAAGAATAATGCCTAGTATAAAAGGCAAACTACATTTTTTCTCAATCTTTCATTCGTCAAAAAAAAAAACAAAAAAAAACTTAAATTAACAAATGTAAATATGGAATTTACTAACAATTGAACACATACCAACAAATAAGATGCGATCTTGAAATAATTTGGGCATTGCCATGTTTTTCATGAAAAAGAAAAGCAAAGTAAAAAAAACTGTCCGAAATACTTACCGATCTCAAATATTTGTTGGGTTTTTTTCAAAACTAAACTACAGGTATTTCGCTTCAATCAATTCAATGTTCTACAAATAACATGCACATTATGGCAAAAATCGCGACATGCATATCATTTTGGGGTAGATGCATTCTTTTTGAAAAGAATTGAATATTAATCAAAACACCCTATTTTCCTGCAAAATTCAATATTTGTGTTGTTATAAAACCTAAACTACAAGGATTTCGTTCCGGGCAATTTAATGTCATATACAACACATAATAGGGAATACGGCTGTACTCTCTAATAATTTTGGACTACTCACTTTGTTTTAAAAAGATTGGAAAATTAGTGTAAAAACTATTATATAAATTTTGATCATATTTTGGTTTATCACTAAATAAACTCCAAAATACTGTACTAATTCAGAAAAGGAATTTATTTAGAATTGCTCATACATTGGCCATCAATATGTCAACTTCAAATAATTTTGGACTAGATTCGTTCTTATTAAAAATGAAAGGAATATTAATCAAAACAGTCCCAACTTTTTTCCGATATTCAATATTTGTGTTACCTTAACTACAGGTATTTCGCGTTTGATAATGTCACTTTCAAATACATGATAAGGATTACGGCTGTACTCAGAAAAAAGTTTAGGCTCCTCTCTTTGTTTACCAAAAAATGGAAAATTCTCGTGAAAACTACAATATACTTCTTGACCAATTTCTCATTCCTCACAAAATAAACTCCAAAATACTTTACTAATTCAAAAAGAGAATTTATTTACATTTGCACATACATTGCTTCTCAATTTGCTAATCTCAAATAATTTCGGGCTAGAAACGTTCTTATTGAAAAATAAAGGAATAATAATCAATAGAATAACTTTTGTTTTTGCTATCCAATATTTGCGATCTTATAAAACCTGAACTACAAGGATTTCGTTCCTGGCCATAAAGTTCCATATACAACACATGATAGAGAATACGGCTATACTCATGAATCATTTTGAACTTCGCGGTTTCTTCTCCAAGAAAATAAAAATTCGCGTGAGAACTACAATATACATTTCACCACGTTTCCACTTCTGAAAAAGTAAACCCCAAAATTCTGTACCAATTCAAATAAAGAATTTATTAACAATTGCACATAAATTAGCTAATAATATTCAAATCTCAAATAATTTTGGGCTATATTAGTTCGTATTAAAAAAGGGATATTAGTCAAAACCAGTCCATTTTTTTTTTCGATATTCGACATTTCCGTTCTTATAAAACCGGAAGTACTAGGATATGGCTCATGGCATTGGCGTGTGACATGCAATACATATTAAGGAATACGATTATACCCACAAATAATTTTGGGCTTCTCTTTCTTTTCCAAAAAGTGGAAAATTCTCGTGAGAAATACAGTATAACTTTTAAATAATTTTTCATTCCTCACAAAATTATTTCTGAAATACTTTAATAATTCAAATGAGGAACTGGTTCACAATTGTTCATGCATTACCTATCAAGATGCCAATCTCAAATAATTTTGGGCTAGCACCGTTCTTATTGGAAAAATTTGGAATATTCATCAAAACACACCCAATTTTTTTCGATATTCAATATTTGCGTTCTTATAACACCTGAATTACAACGATTTGGCTCCTGGAAATTGAAGGCCATATACAACACATGATACGGAATACAGATATACTAACAAATGATTTTGGTTTCTCTCTTTCTTTTCCAAAAAAATGGAAAAATTCTCGTGAGAACTAGAATATACCTTTTTACTAATTTTTCATTCCTCACAAAAAATTGCTGAAATACTTTACTAATTTAAATGAGAAATTTATTAACGATTGCTTATACATTACCTATTAATATCACAATTTCAAATAATTTTGGGCTAGAGCCGTTCTTATTGGAAAAATTAATATTACTAAAAACTTTCCTAATTCTTTTCCAACATTAATATTTCCGTTGTTATAAAACCTGAACTACAAGGATTTGGCTCCTTGGAAAGGCGCGTGACATACAACACATAATAAGAAATATGGTTATACTCACAAATAATTTTGGGCTTCTCTCTTTCATTTCCAAAAATGGAATCTTCTCGTGAGAACTACAACATACCTTTCGATAAATTTTTCATTCCTCACAAAATAATCTCTGAAATACTTTACTAATTCAAATGAGAAATTTCTTAGCAATTGCCCATTTATTACCTATTAATATGCTAACCTCAAATAATTTTGGGCTAGCACCGTTCTGACTGAAAAAAAAGAACATTAATCAAAACACACCCACTTTTTTCGATATTCAATATTTGAGTTCTTATAACACCTGAACTACAACGACTTAGTTTCCGAAAATTGAACGTCATATTCCACACAATATAGGGAATAGTATTATACCCACAAATAATTTGGGGCTTCTCTCTTTCTTTTCCAAAAAATGGGAAATTCTCGTGAGAACTACAGCATGCCTTTCGATTAATTTTTCATTTCTCACAAAATAATCTCTGAACTACTTTACTAATTCAAATGGGGAATTTATTAGCAATTGCTCATACATTACATATCAATATGCCAATCTCAAATAATTTTGGGCTAGCACCGTTCTGACTGAAAAAAAATAGAATATTGATCGAAACACACCAACTTTTTTTCGATATTCAATATTTGAGTTATTATAACACCTGAACTACAAAGACTTAGCTTCTGAAAATTGAACTTCATATTCCACACATTATAGAGAATTCTATTAAAACCCACAAATAATTTTGGCCTTCTCTCTTCCCTATCCAAAAATGGAAAATTCCCGTTAGGAATACAACATACCCTATTCACCAGTAAGAACCAATGTTAATTGTTTCCCTTTGTACAGCCCTGATTTTTAGAATTTGAAGGCGGGGATGATTTTTTTCAAAGAGCCTAAAATTATTCTTAACTTTTGGAAGGGGTTTCGAATTTTTCATAAGGTTTTTTGATTTTGGTGTTTATTCGCCCGTAAGAACCAATGTTAATTGTTTCGCTTTGTACAGCCCTGATTTTTGGAATTTGAAGGCTGGGATGATTTTTTTCCAAGAGCCTAAAATTATTCTTAACTTTTGGGAGGGGTTTCAGATTTTTCCTAAGGTTTTTTGATTTTGGTGTTATTTCACCCGTAAGAACCAATGTTAATTGTTTCGCTTGGTACATCCCTGAATTTTGGAATTTGAAGGCTGGGATGATTTTTTTCCAAGAGCCTAAAATTATTCTTAACTTTTGGGAGGGGTTTCAGATTTTTCCTAAGGTTTTTTGATTTTGGTGTTATTTCACCCGTAAGAACCAATGTTAATTGTTTCGCTTTGTACAGCCCTGAATTTTGGAATTTGAAGGCGGGGATGATTTTTTTTCAAGAGCCTAAAATTATTCTTAACTTTTGGGAGGGGTTTCAGATATTTCCTAAGGTTTTTTGATTTTGGTGTTATTTCACCCGTAAGAACCAATGTTAATTGTTTCGCTTTGTACAGCCCTGATTTTTAGAATTTGAAGGCGGGGTTGATTTTTTTCCAAGAGCCTAAAATTATTCTTAACTTTTGGGAGGGGTTTCAGATTTTTCCTAAGGTTTTTTGATTTTGGTGTTATTTCACCCGTAAGAACCAATGTTAATTGTTTCGCTTTGTACAGCCCTGATTTTTAGAATTTGAAGGCGGGGATGATTTTTTTCCAAGAGCCTAAAATTATTCTTAACTTTTGGGAGGGGTTTCAGATTTTTCCCAAGGTTTTTTGATTTGGTGTTATTTCACCCGTAAGAACCAATGTTAATTGTTTCGCTTTGTACAGCCCTGAATTTTGGAATATGAAGGCTGGGATGATTTTTTTCCAAGAGCCTAAAATTATTCTTAACTTTTGGGAGGGATTTCAGATTTTTTCTAAGGTTTTTTCATTTTGGTGTTATTTCACCCGTAAGAACCAATGTTAATTGTTTCGCTTGGTACATCCCTGAATTTTGGAATTTGAAGGCTGGGATGATTTTTTTCCAAGAGCCTAAAATTATTCTTAACTTTTGGGAGGGGTTTCAGATTTTTCCTAAGGTTTTTTGATTTTGGTGTTATTTCACCCGTAAGAACCAATGTTAATTGTTTCGCTTTGTACAGCCCTGAATTTTGGAATTTGAAGGCGGGGATGATTTTTTTTCAAGAGCCTAAAATTATTCTTAACTTTTGGGAGGGGTTTCAGATATTTCCTAAGTTTTTTTGATTTTGGTGTTATTTCACCCGTAAGAACCAATGTTAATTGTTTCGCTTTGTGCAGCCCTGATTTTTAGAATTTGAAGGCGGGGTTGATTTTTTTCCAAGAGCCTAAAATTATTCTTAACTTTTGGGAGGGGTTTCAGATTTTTCCTAAGGTTTTTTGATTTTGGTGTTATTTCACCCGTAAGAACCAATGTTAATTGTTTCGCTTTGTACAGCCCTGATTTTTAGAATTTGAAGGCGGGGATGATTTTTTTCCAAGAGCCTAAAATTATTCTTAACTTTTGGGAGGGATTTCAGATTTTTTCTAAGGTTTTTTCATTTTGGTGTTATTTCACCCGTAAGAACCAATGTTAATTGTTTCGCTTGGTACATCCCTGAATTTTGGAATTTGAAGGCTGGGATGATTTTTTTCCAAGAGCCTAAAATTATTCTTAACTTTTGGGAGGGGTTTCAGATTTTTCCTAAGGTTTTTTGATTTTGGTGTTATTTCACCCGTAAGAACCAATGTTAATTGTTTCGCTTTGTACAGCCCTGAATTTTGGAATTTGAAGGCGGGGATGATTTTTTTTCAAGAGCCTAAAATTATTCTTAACTTTTGGGAGGGGTTTCAGATATTTCCTAAGTTTTTTTGATTTTGGTGTTATTTCACCCGTAAGAACCAATGTTAATTGTTTCGCTTTGTGCAGCCCTGATTTTTAGAATTTGAAGGCGGGGTTGATTTTTTTCCAAGAGCCTAAAATTATTCTTAACTTTTGGGAGGGGTTTCAGATTTTTCCTAAGGTTTTTTGATTTTGGTGTTATTTCACCCGTAAGAACCAATGTTAATTGTTTTGCTTTGTACAGCCCTGATTTTTAGAATTTGAAGGCGGGGATGATTTTTTTCCAAGAGCCTAAAATTATTCTTAACTTTTGGGAGGGGTTTCAGATTTTTCCCAAGGTTTTTTGATTTTGGTGTTATTTCACCCGTAAGAACCAATGTTAATTGTTTCGCTTTGTACAGCCCTGAATTTTGGAATATGAAGGCTGGGATGATTTTTTTCCAAGAGCCTAAAATTATTCTTAACTTTTGGGAGGGATTTCAGATTTTTCCTAAGGTTTTTTGATTTTGGTGTTATTTCACCCGTAAGAACCAATGTTAATTGTTTCGATTTGTACAGCCCTGATTTTTGAATTTGAAGGCTGGGATGATTTTTTTCCAAGAGCCTAAAATTATTCTTAACTTTTGGGAGGGGTTTCAGATTTTTCCTAAGGTTTTTTGATTTTGGTGTTATTTCACCCGTAAGAACCAATGTTAATTGTTTCGCTTGGTACATCCCTGAATTTTGGAATTTGAAGGCTGGGATGATTTTTTTCCAAGAGCCTAAAATTATTCTTAACTTTTGGGAGGGGTTTCAGATTTTTCCTAAGGTTTTTTGATTTTGGTGTTATTTCACCCGTAAGAACCAATGTTAATTGTTTCGCTTTGTACAGCCCTGCATTTTGGAATTTGAAGGCGGGGATGATTTTTTTCCAAGAGCCTAAAATTATTCTTAACTTTTGGGAGGGGTTTCAAATTTTTCCTAAGGTTTTTTGATTTTGATGTTTTTTTCCCTATAAGAACCAATGTTATTTGTTTCGATTTGTACAGCCCTGATTTTTTGAATTTGAAGGCTGGGATGATTTTTTTCCAAGAGCCTAAAATTATTCTTAAATTTTGGGATGGGTTTCAGATTTTACAAATGATTTTGAGATAGATTCTGGGTGGGCGCTGCTAGCTTTAGACTAAAGCTAGCAGCGCCCACGATTTTCGGAAATCCAGAGGAGCCTAAAATTCGGGAATAGAGCATTTAATTAGCCTAAAATTAGCCTAAAATTTTGGATATAGTTTGGTTGAGATTGGTTTCTGGGCGCTGCTAGCTTTAGATGGCTGCCTTTTACGCTATAACTCTCAATCATTCGGATAAACACGCGTATCATACAGAACGTTCAAACTAGAGATCATGATTGCGGGAAATCTAGCCTATCAGCTTCTCAGTCGTTGGCAGTTGGTTCCGAGTGTTCTTTTGTAATAGTTAACTATGAAAGAACCAGATGGCGTTATCGTCCGTACAGTGTGCCAGAATGCGCGGAAAGACGGGCACTTCTGAATTTGGCCGTTACCCATTTTATGTGTCGAGAACGGTAGTTTTCGCCGAACAATGCGGAATCATGAGGCATGTAATGTGCTGTAGAGATATTTTTAGTTTTCGAGAAATTTAATCATCTTTCATTTTTTAAATGGATCCATGAATTTTTCTCACTAGCGAGAGGTAGATTATTAGTAGACGAGTGCAATGACGTAACATGTTATTGTTTTAATAGTATTTTGAGCACAAAATTATACTTTCTGACAAGTGATTTTAAATTAAATGCACGAGATTTCCTGTAGCAATCCTTGCAACTATTGCCATTCAGGAAGGTTGCATTCCCGGCACCGGTTCTTTTCGAGGAGGCCGCGAAGGCCTTCACCAAAAGTGACAATAGCGACGGCTGCTACAGCAAAAAGTGCAGGTTTCATTTAAAATCTGTCAGAAAGTATAATTTATTACACAAAATACTGTCAAAATATTAACATATGTTACGTCATTGCATTCTCCTTTTTATGATTTATCTATTATTAGTAAGAAAATTATATGGTGCAATTTAAAAAAATCAAAGTTGATTTAATTTCTCCAAAACTAAAAATATTTCAAACAATAGCTCTACACCATTTCACTTACTCCATGATTCCCACATTGTTGAGCGAAAACTGTACTTTGATATCGGAAAACGTTTAGGAGTTATGGGGGTGGCCCATAGTTGGTGAGACTCCTTGTAGTAAATCACTAGCTGGATTGTGTAATGAAATCTCGAAACCTAAGCTCTCAAATTCAAATCCCAGTTCGGAGGATGATTTCTCGGTTGCTAAACACTCCCAAAACGACGTTTTTGGATCAATGCCGCGATTCTTAATTACGAGATGAGACGTCATTATATGCGACAATATATGCAATCCAGTTGGAATAGTGAAATTTTTGCTCGGGTTTAACTTGAATTTTTATACTACGTACTTGTTATAAAGAAATCGAGAAAGTATGTCCACCACTAGTTTTTCAATTTAGAGGGGGGACAATATTACACAAGAACTACAAATACACAGTAACACTCGAATGAAACATAGCTTTGCTCGAAATATTCAAATTACGGAAAAATATAAATATTCTGAAAAACTATAAACTATAAAATGGAAAGATTTAAAGTTGAAGAATAGATTTCATTGCAAAATGTGGTTTGAATTTTGGTGGTGCAGGTCAGGATCACAAAAAATCAAATCAAATTTTCGATTTCGAGAGGATTTATTTAATAATCCAACATAAATCATAATTGCAAAACATTTTACTAAAATTTAGCTAACAATTAAAAAAATTGGAGCAGATTTTAAATAGATTTTAAAGATGTCGTACAGGCTTTGCGTGAAGTGACACCCACAATTATTTTATCAGAATTAAATTCGGCTCCCAACGAGTTAGGTTATGCATTTTCCCCAAAATGTCGACATCAATATATTGAATATTTATTTCCTTTTTATCACATTCTCAGTCGTTCTCTATCCGGTGTTTCAGTCAAATGGTAGAGAACGTAGGATACTGGTCGTTTAATAATTCTGAACGTAATCATCCTAACAATGATTATTATTAGTTTAAATGATAGTATTGTTTGCTTTTCTGAGACACGGGCTGCATTTAAATAACACAATCAATTAAAGAAATTGTGGATGTTATTACTATAAGATAGTGGCTTCGCTGTTGAAATGACTGATTTATTCATATACTCAGAGAATTTGTGCGTTCTGATAAAATGACCTTGGCATTTACGTATTTAGGGAACATTTGTAAAAACTCATGTTTCCATGATTTTGACTCGCAAAGCAATCGACTTGTGTTCTGAAGATTGTTTCAAATACCATTCTGGTGTCAGGGTCGCATAAAAAAAGAGTGCCGCTCAATGCATTTAGAAAACGGCTTGAAGGGTAGATTTGTGAGAGAACTGCGATTGACTTCCAAAGAAATAGGAATTATCAACACATGCTAATTTCTTATAAACAATTACATATCTCGAAAACGAAAGGCGATAGCGCCGATCGGATTGCGGAATTTTGCATCTCATTCAAAGGCAGTTTAGAAAAGATAATAAAATAATTTCGCAAAATTTGTAAATTTATAAACAATTTCCAAATTTTGCAGTTCTGAAGAGGAAAGGGGTCCCTTTGACAAAGTTACGAAAATCACAGAATAATCATTTTGTATGCGTGGTACCCTCTACCTGCCTGCCAACAATGATCGCAATCCGCCTTGTCCTTCTGGGTGCAGCTTTTTTTATGACGAGGAGTGTATAAGAAACAATCAACACAAAACCCTGTAAGTGTGCTCCTGGTGCATAGTTATACATCCAACAGATTTCAGAAGAAAAATTAGAACTTTGCAGGTTATAATAATAATAATGATGATAATAATAACAATGTTTATTTGGCTACAATTGAATGATTGCCAGGTGGTAACCATAAGTCTACAGTTTTATAATACATCTACATTTACAATATAATACAATAAAAGAAATTACTACTACTACTATTACGTCAAAGGATGGAACAATAGAATAGCTTCCTCTAGAGACCCATGCAAAACCAATCGTTAACATTAATAATACTTTTAAAAATATACACGTATGTATATTACATTCACTAATGTAAATATACACTATGTAAATATGATATACAAAATCGATCACTGCATAGACTTCGGAGATACGTCAGCCACCATTGAGCCATTCCATGTCAAATCGCACAAAAAAGACCAAAATTTGACCTTCATATTTTTAATTATTTTCTAATTTTTTTTATTTGTTAAATGGATAAAATAAGTAAACATGTGTATTTTTATTTTTTCTAACTTTATTATTTTCGGAAATACTGTATAATGAAATTTGCTAAAAATGACGCGCATCACTAACTTAAAAATATCATATACTTGAATACACTAATTATAGAAATTCCGTTCAACTTCCATTCGAAACTTAAAAACATGTTTGATTGTTAAGATTTTGCAAAATATTTAATTTCCTGAATTTTCAATTTTTTTAAAAAAGTTGAAAATTTTTTTTAAAATTGAAATTTTGAAAATTAAATATTTTTCTAAACTCGATGAACTAAACATTAAAAAAAATATTTATAAACGCACTAGAGTATTGATGATATCTCCAGAAAAAATCAAAGTGAGATCTCAGTACCTTTAAAAGATATTGGGTCATTCCATGCAAAAAAGTAGGAAATCTGACACTACAACTCAGAATTTAAAAATATTTTGCCACCTTACTTATCATGATACCTGCATGAACCAGGTACGATATTTTTGTCTCATCAGCCATTGTTTAGCAACAATGGGCACTTGAAATATTAGATTAGAAGTCTGTAGACATTCCTTTATGATTTTTTTCCGATGATACGCAAACAAGCAAAAAATATTAAAGTGACACAATTTGTAGAAGAAATATAAAGGATAATTTGACACTAAAAATATTTTTTTTATCTTGAGTCTTTAACAATTAGGAAGTAAACAAATTCTAAAAAATGCAATAAATGGAAAAACAATATTTTTAAATTCTTGAATTTTGGAAGAAAAACTGCTGAAACTACTTTCAAGCTACTCTGTAAATTTCATCATGGAATCTTGAATGGTTTTAAAGTTATGAATAAAAATATCTTACCGGCGCTCCGTAAACTAACTCGTCTCAGCTGCTACAGCCGCCGCGCCCAGCCCTCTTCGTCAGCACTCGGCGTTACTTTTTTCCTCCACGGCGCGATGGTGGATTTCGCAAAACTACTTCTCTAGGATCTTCTGGTGAATTAGAGTACGTCCTCACAGCAATTTTGTTTTCTGAAACTGGAATCACAGCGTGGATACTCCGTGTTCCCGGCACTATTTTCAGACCTACGAATCTCCCAGTATTTAAAAATTCGGCCTCTCCTTCATGTTCCTCTTTGCTGGTAAAAATAAAATAAATTCCTTCCACATTACTGTTCGCCCAATCAAAAAGTTCCCTAGGGGTAGTAATACAAGTTCCTTGAAGGCTTGCATAAGCTGCAAGTCTCTTGATGGTTCCTCCTATACCGTCACAGGGACCTTTTCCGTGACTCGTGGCAAAAAAGTGCCATTCGGCTGGGACTTGGAAATCCTCCTTGTGATACGTGACATTGCAGAAGTTCTTTCTGTTTTTATATTGACCAGTCGCGCCGTCACTAAAGTAATAAATTTTACTAATTTCAGAAAATTTCTGGAAAAGACAGTAGAGTAGTTTCTTCTGAAATAAGTGCACTGCAGCAGAATCATGTACTAAATAATCAGAAATTATTGACACACACAGATGTTGCAATGAATTATCTTCAAAATTTCTGTAATAAATAATAAATGGATGTATTGTTGCTTGAGATTTGTTCCAGTGGCAACCTTGAATCGCATCCTGAATAACGAAACTATAATTTTCGGAGTAATCACCAATGACAATTAATTCTCCTGGTTGAACGGAGTTTTTCAATTGTTTTAAATATGATGATTGAGCTCTCGCTATAAAGTTATGAGCTTTGAATTTTTTAAGGTAGGTGATAAAATTACTGACGAAATTTTCAGCATTTGCTTTAACAGTAATAATTTCGGCTCTGTCAGTTGTTGTCCACTTTTTGTAAATAATTTCTTCAACAAGGTTGTTTTTAAGGCTGAAATTTAATAACTCAGAAAGAGTTTCTGATTCTGCGCACTCACTGCATTTATTGAGAAAGCAATTAGGAGAAGGGCTTTCACAAACCAGCTTTTTAATGAAACAATCAATTGTGTTCCTTTGTGCATCATCTTGATGAATATGTTCCAAGCTCATACACATCAATTTCGTGTTTTCGCATATTGTGCACACGCAAACATAGTGAGTGCCTGGTGATCCAGCTAAGACACATTGCTTTGGCCGCATACCAGCAAAACTCGAGAACCCGATTTTATAATTTGGGTGTCTTTTTTTAAATTCTCTGTACAGCTCTTTTAAATTCCCTAAAAGTAGCCGTTTTTGCTTTTTTACTTTCTTACCCTTTTCTTTGACAGATTTTGTATCCTTCATGCCAGCCATAATCCTACTTATATCATCCTCTTGATAAAAACCTTCTACAAGATCTTTTACATCACAAGGAAGATTGCGCTGATATTTTCTGTCAGGGTAAGTCATGACACCCTTCTGATTTTGTGTTAATTTTGCCGTACGAGCTACATGAAGAGATACGCTAAATTCGACCATTATTTTTTGTTCACTCCAACTTTTTGGCAAACACGTTAAAATCATATATTTCTCATTAGCTGTTTTCACATTTGAAAATTTTTCTTTGAATTGTGTTAACATTTCTTCTCCATCATTGCTTTCTGTACTCACATGAAATAATTCAGAAACTGCTTTATTTACGGCAATCACCTTTCTCCTTGCGTACGATTTCTCTCGGGTTTGCTTTCGCAATGACAATGGTGATTGACCCAGAGGAATCAAAATGTTGTTTACATTACTGATCGTGGCTTCCTCTGCAACTCCTGGGGCTACGTACTCCTCTTCACTTGATTTTTTCACTTCACTGTCTGTTTCAGTTGAGTCACTAAGATCTGTATTGGGTATTTTAGATATTTTGAGACGACACAGATCGCATATTGCTTCACCTACCACTAAACTCGATATTTTCTTCCGCATTGCCTCTGTTATCTTTCTCTTACCCACCCGACTTTTGTGCTTCTCAAGTCCGAATGGATTGCAGCACCAAAGCGTGTTAAACGTATTCACAATCTTCGGCATTTTCTATCACGATGTATCACTGAACAGTAACACTCGAAAACTAAGCCTGTAAAGTGGTGTCAGGATCCCTTCGAAAGCATCGATGGATATCCCTAGGGAATGAACTTGGCGGTGCCTGCCTACGACCTAGCCTTACCCCTCGCTCGGCAAGGGCACGCGACTTTCAACCTTAAGAGCAAAATGCGCGTATACTTTTTACTTAATAACTTACGTATTTTTTAAGATTCCATCGCGACACTTTGCAGAATGGTTATTTATTGGTTCTTCTTGCAGTGTGTAAAATATGAAAGAAAAGAAAATGTTGTTTTTGAAGAAAAATGTATTTGTTTAATTTATTAGCATTTTTTATTATAAACAAATGTCTCAATCCTTAATATATTATCAACTGCTTAAAATATGATCATTTATCTTCAAAATAGTGTGCCCGTTTTTGAAGTTTTATTCATTTTTTGAACGTCATAATTATTTTCATTATAGAGTACATTGTGTCATCGTCCATGTTTAACCCGCAATTGTTGCTAAACTACCAAAGATATTAATTCCATACATTGTCTTTTAACTGTTCATTATTAGTAGATTAACATAATAAAATATGAAAAAATCTGAGACTCACTGTCAGAAAACTTGAAATTTTGCATGGAATGACCCTATTAATATTTTACGAAAGAGCGTATAATAGATTGCTGCAATAGACGCGTTTCTTGCGTTACTGGCCGTCGGATTCTTTGGATGGAGCAGTAATTTAATACTCTTGAGGTGGTAAAACTTCACGATTGAATTTATAAATAATAATATTTATGTATATTGATACATATAAATAATATTAATAAGTTTATAAATAATTTATAAATTATTAAATGACGGATTATTGACGCATGTTTTGATTGACTTTTTTAAATTTGCTGGTCCCTCACAACTAACTTTAAATACAAGTACTCGCTTACCATATAATTCCTGAACTTTCGTCACAATGCACAGTTTTATTGCCTTCCCGAATTTACTTCAGGTCTGGACAAAATTCCATTTTCTTCAGCCAACTTTTTAGACACTTTTATTATGCGTTCGGTTGCAGAAAAATGTCGTTTAATTTTATTGTATGTCCAACTTTCAAAAATTGTCAAAATTGTAATATTGAACGTCATGCCATCTGTTGAGTGAAAGGAATCGATAAGTTTCTAAATAGTATCTTTGTCTGATTTTTCGACGGACGTCGAAGGATCTTCAATGTGAAAAAAAATTATCTATGTTGGCTTTTTGTACTTCCTGAAATTACTCATTGGGCTACCGTTTTTGTTCCAATATTCATTTCTAGGCGGGGGTTTCTCATATTTAAATTAAACTCTTGTTTATCTTCTCTTTATTAATTTCGAAGACACTTGACGATCTATCTAAAGAGCTTAAATTGTTATTTCCTTTGTTTTCCACTCTTTTCTCTGATCTCGACGCTCTCTTCACTAACAAAAGGCTGTTTTGGAAGCCGATTCCCTTACAAAATGAATCATAAATTTGCCAATCAAATGACTCCTGTAAATTCATCAGAAAATTGTGGTTTATGCGTCTTGGAGATTTTCTTTTCTAAAAACCGTGATAAGAAAGATTAAATGGATTGAAACATCTGTCACATCTCATACGGTGATCGCTACTCTTGTTGCAGTGTACACACGATTCACAAAACAAACACTAGCACTCTTGTCTTCATAAGGTGCGTAATGTGACTGATGTTGAGAAAATTTTACTCATGTCCTTTGAAAAGTGGTTGATTGTATTTCACGAACAAGATCAGGAGGGCACCCCATCCCTAGGACGCAAAGGAATGCAGTAAAATTCGTTTCGCTGACACGAAGAAAATCAGTAATAGAATTCGTTTTGCTGTCACCCATCCCTTCTGAAGAAAGAGTGAACAAGAGAGTTACTATTGTTTCTTGAAACACTATTCAGGAAGATGACCATTCTTTTTATTTTTTGTCGGCACTTGTATCAAAGACTGATCGAACACAATTCGTCAGTGCAGGGGCAGGAACCACGCTCCCCTCATACTTACAATTAATTTGTTTATCTATACGTGTAGAGTGCTTACTTTTTTTCTTGTTGTTTTGTAGAAAATTGAACAAGAAATACGCCTATATTTTTTTCAAATTTTTATCTGAGAGAGTTCATACAGAAGTATTCATTTTTTAAAATTCCAATTGTTTAATGAAATATTCATTTTTTGAGAAAGTAATTTACGGAGGAATAAAATACACATATTAAAGTATTAAACGAAACAAACCAGGAATTTTTATGTTAAGTACATTCGAAGCATCAATCATATTTTGCAAAATACGCGTAAATTCCAAAATTTAATATAGACATAAATACAAAAATAATAAATTATCAGATATATAAAAAATCACGTGCCTCTTTTTTTGATGGCCAGAATGAATGCCATATATTCGTGTCATTTATTTTTTTAATTGCATACATTTAAAAAATAGTCGTGTGAATTCTTGTGCGATTTGAGAGCCATTCCACGTCAAATCGCACAAGAGTTTTAACACGACATTTTTAAAATGTACGATATTTTTTTTCTTAAGTCTGGACATAAAAAAAAGAGACACGTATTTTTTTATTTGCCTGAAAATTGATTATTTGTGTAGTTATGGCTATATAAAATTTTGGAATTTACAGGTACTTCACAAAATAAGATTAATTATCTCTCCGAATGTACTAAATATAAACATTTCTGGTTTGTGTCATTTAATACTTTGAAATGTGAATTTTATTCCTCTGTAAATAATTTTTTCAAAAAATATTTTTTTCATTTTAAAAAATGTATTTATTTAAAAAAAAGTAAAATTTCTATATAAACTCGATGACATAAAAATTTGAAAAAAATATAGGCGTGTTCCTTGTTCAATTTTCTATTAAATGCAATAAGAAAAAAAGTGGGCACTCCACACATACAGTCTAAGAAAATCAATTGTAAGAATGAGGGCGCGCTCTGCCTACCCATGCACTAACGAATTGTGTGTTCGGTCAGTCTTTGATGCAAGTGCTGAAGGATTAAAAAAAGGATGACCGTCTGCCTGATAAGAATTTAAAGAGTTGTTAGTATTTCAGATGTTCACTCTGCCCCCAGAATGTATGACATTGTGTCACACATATTTTTGTGGGTAACATCGTGGATAACTAGTAAGTCACCTATGTTCTTACGGGTGAGAGCGAAACGAACTGAAATACCAGCCATTCCACGTCAAATGTCACTCGAATTGACACGACTATTTAAAAAAAAGTAAATGACACGAATATATGGCATTCGTTCTGGACATCAAAAAAAGAGGCACGTGTTTCTTTATTTACCTGAAAATTGTTTATTTGTGTAGTTTTGCCTTTATTAAATTTGAAATTTACGCCTACTTCGCAAAATATGATTAATTGACGCTCTTAAAGTAGTTAACATAAAAAGTACTGGTTTGTTTCGTTTAATTTTTTGATATGTGTATTTTATTCATCTGTAAATTACTTTCTCAAAAATAAATATTCCATTAAAAATTGTAATTAATTTTAAAAAACGAAAATTTCTTTATGAACTCTCTCAGATTAAAATTTGAAAAATAGGCATCTTTCTTGTTCAATTTTCTACAAAACATAACAAGAAAAAAGTGGGCACTCAACACGTATAGATACAAAAATCAATTGTAATTATGGTATTCGGGCGCGTGGTTCCTGCCCCTGCACTAACGAATTGTGTTCTATCAGTCTTGGATACTAATGCCGAAGAACAATAAAAAGAATGGCCCTCTGCCTGATTTGGGTTTCAAGAAACATTAGTAAATCTATGTTCACTCTTTCCCCAGAAGGGATGGGTGACAGAAAAACGAATGCTTTTCCTCGTGTCAGCGAAACGAATTTTACTGTGAGTTCCTTTGCGTCCTAGGGATGGGGTGCCCTCCTGACCTTGCTCGTGAAATATAATCAACCCCTTGTCAAGGAACATGAGTAAAATTTTCTCAACATTAGTCGCAATACGCAATACTTATGAAGACAAGAGTGCTAGTATTTATCTGTGAATCGTGTGTACACTGTGCAACATGAGTGGCGATCAGCGTATGAGATAGATGTTTCAATCCATTTAAACTTTCTGATCACGATTTTTAAAAAAGAAAATCTCCAAGACGCGTAAACCACGATTTGCTGGTGAATTTACAGGAGTCATTAGATTGGCGAATTTGTGATTCATTTCGGAAGAAAGGGAATCGGCTTCCAAAACGGCCTTTTCTTAATGAAGATAGCGTCGAGATCAGTGGCTCCCATGGTATTAATGAAATTAGCGGAACGTCCAGTGAAAAAAGGGGAAATCAAGGAAGTGACAATTTAAACTCTTCAGATAGTT
This sequence comes from Acheta domesticus, assembly GCA_031308135.1. Lineage (NCBI taxonomy): Eukaryota > Metazoa > Arthropoda > Insecta > Orthoptera > Gryllidae > Acheta > Acheta domesticus. Next base: position 56,370,894 of record JAHLJT010002630.1, read on the forward strand.
CGTCAAGTGTCTGCAAAATTAATAAAGTGAAGATAAACATGAGCTTAATTGCAATAGGAGAACCCCCCCCCCCACGAAAAGAAAATTGGAACAAAATGGCATCCCCATGAGAAATTTTAGTAAGCACAAAGTGCCAACACAGATAAATTTTTTCACATTGAAGATCCTTCGACGTCCATCGAAAAATCAGACAAAGGTACTATTTAGCAACTTATCGATTACTTTCACTCAACAGATGACAAATTTTTATCTTATTGAGTTTATATAGAAATTTTCCTTTTTTTGAAAAAATATACATTTTTAAAATGAAAAAACTATTTGTTGAAAAATCTATTTTCAGAGAAATAAAATACATATTTCAAAGTATTAAATGAAACAAACCAGAATTTTTATAGTCAGTACATTCGGAGCAACAATTGATCTTATTTTGTGAAGTACCTGTAAATTCCAAAATTTAATATAGGCATAACTACACAAATAATCAATTTTCAGGCAAATAAAAAAATACGTGTCTCTTTTTTTGATGTCCAAATTTAAGAAAAAAATATCGTAAATTAAAAAAAGTCGTGTCAACTCTTGTGCGATTTGACGTTGAATGGCTCCATTACAAGACGCTGCTTGTCCCGTATAGCCAATACATGCGAAAGAGATTACTGCAACGCACATTAATGAATAACTCGGAGGCGATGCATCCTAGGTTTTTTAATTTTTTTTTCTACTATGGCCCAGCAATTGAAAAAATCTGGGGAAAAATTACAAGAAAGGCAAACCTCCTCTTTTAATTCAGGATGTTAATAACATTTTCGTTATATTTCCTTCAATACTGATTATGGCAGCAGAAATTTACATTATCGTAGGTGCGTATGATCCATATTGTCGTAGGGATCATAGGTCCATACGGAGAACTCTCGAAACAGGGAAACAGGAAAAAGAAATATTGCCAAGGATTGAAAAGCAAAAGCAAATAACATTAGAGCCCTACTTTTAAAATATCATAGATGAAACGTAAGATCCGTGTGCGTTTAATAACAAAAAAAATCTTTTCAAATTTTAATATTATCTTGCTTATCAGTTTGTTCTTCCCCTTTTGAGTATTTTTCCCTGTTTAACCCTTTGAGGACCACAAGGGATCCGCTTGATGAAAATTTATAATCTTCAAATTAATAACTTAAGACGCCTTAAAATATCGTTTAAGATGGTTTTTGACGTTATTGCTTTTATGGTTTGTAAAATATGGTTTGGGACATATGTGTCCCTATGGACCATAAAGGATGATTTTCAGGAAGAGAGAAAAAATACTTAATTTTTAATGAAAACTGATTGGTTTGTTTTTTAGTGGAAATATTTAAATAAACATACATTAAAAAATATAATCTTCAATGAAATTCAAAAAACATGAATTTAATGAAATACTTCAAACATTTTTTTAATGGAATTTCAAAACTTCACTTTGAATGAAAGTCCAAGAAGCAGTTACGATTTTGTGTGAAACACAAATGAACCCTGCAAATATTGCAAATGTTGTTTGTTATATTTTCTTTCTTTTTTCTTGCACATTGAGCACTTCTTCTTCTTTCTTCGAATTTTTCAATCTGATGTTCTGGGGCAGGAGATGGGGTGGATTTTCTTTTCAGGGACACTGTTGTTTGGGGTATTGATCTTGCTCTATTTGTATATTCGCCTATTAGACCTTTGGCTACGTGCTGACGGAATGTCATCGAGCTCATTTTTTTTGTTTCACCATTTTCAGATTCAAGTTGTTGGTAAACAATGCAAGCGTTATTGACGCTAATATCCAAAAGGTCAAAAAATATTCTGAGGTAATACTTGATTTTCGACTTTCTGTCAACTTCATACGTAACCTTTTTCTGATCCATGAGATCGACACCTCCCTTGAACTTGTTGTACGTCTGTACCATGAGTGGACATTCAATTTTTATTCCTTCTTTGATTTTAGATTTTCTTCTCTCAACGTATGTTTTATCTAGAGGTGACAAGTAGTTGCTAAGCAGTAAAACAGATCGATTGTCCATCCACTTGACACACGAAATATCGTTACCAGTAACAAAATCTATGTCGCCCCTTTTCATTTCTTTGTCTTTCTTAAGATTTTGGGGCATTCCTTTTCTTGTTCCCCGAACTGTTCCGCAAGCATAAATTTTGTTTTCAAAGAGTTCACATTGAAGCGAAGGTGAATTAAAAAAATTATCAAAAAACACCTCAACTCCTAAACCCTTCAGAGAATTACTGAGTTGTAGTACCACACTTTCTCCGAGTCCTTTTTCTTGATTTTGTTTTTTTTTTCAGTGTAAAGGTCAAACTCATATAAGTAACCCGTTTCGGCGTCGCAACGACACCACAGTTTGAAACCCCATTTTACTGGTTTGTTTTTTATATATTGCTTCATAACAGAATGACCTTTAAATTTTATCATATGTTCGTCTATGGATTGACGTTTAGATGGTTCTCGAGCTTCTTGAAAATATTTGTTGAGATGATTCATTACCGGTCGTATTTTGTAAGCTCTATCATATTCAGCCTATATGCTTGGCACTGACTTTTCATTATCACAAAAGTGCAGTGCTGAACGTATTTGTTCAAATCGAGACCTAGGCATGATTTGCGAAATAAAAGGAACTTGGAGATCTGGCTGAGTTGACCAATAATCACGAATGGAAGGAAGCACATGATAGCTCATTACCAAATTCATACCAAGGAATGCTTTCATTTCAGAAATATGAGTTTCAAAACTTATTCCCTTTTGTGTCATGTACAAATTACTCTGATATACAATGAGTCCAACTAATTCCTCAAAAGAGCAGGTTTTCTCAAAAACCTGCAATGGTTCAGGATCTGTCTCGAACGAAATTTTAATTGTATTAAATGAGAAATTAGAATTTTCTACAACTTTAGATGAATACGTTCTGCCCCATTGGATATCCTTTTCTATTGCATGCTTAGTATTGGAACTTTTTTGTTTTGAATTGTCTGCATTTGAAGTCCCCTCGTGACACGGAGAATCTAGTGCACTTACTTTTGGATGATCTGGTGCATCGGCATCCTCAATAATAATTTCATCTTCAATTTGTGTATCATCCACATCCTCTTCCAGAAAAAGTTTGTCTTCTTCATCCAAAATCAAATTATCTTCATCACCACTTTCTTCTGCCAATTAAAACTGCAATATTTCATTCTCATTTATTTGAAAAAGTTTGCACTTTCTGTTTTCCATGTCCGCAATGGCTGTTTCTAAGTAATTACTCACGTAAGAACTCGCTTGCAACTAGCAGAACTGAAAAGCACAGTCAGTCAGTCGAATCTGTGCATGTCTGATCTTGTTTGATCAAGATACGGTCGATGGGAAAACCTGTACAATCTCGTTTACATTATTGTGTCTGTCTCATTCTCAGTTATCCCTACGGTCCATAGGGACACATTTGTCCCACCTCACAAAAGCGCTTATTTTATTAACGTTTTGCCAAAATTTTTCTCCAAATCGGATATATTTGTCATCTATGAAACGCTGAAAAGAATTTCAGAGAGAAAAAAATTAATATTTCGTTTAAAAATTTAATTGGTAAATGTGGGGAATGTGAAACGAACAAACAGCAATAAAATAAATCACAAAAAAAAAAAAAAAAAAAAAAAAAAAAAAAAATAAGAATAAGAACGGGTTTTGTAACTCAATATTATTAAAATATATAGTGTAAAGATTAGCATGCAAAAAACTAGAAGATGTTTGAACATTTACGAAGCCTATAATTAAAAAAATAAAATAAGGGACATATATGTCCCCTGGTCGTCAAAGGGTTAATTTAAAGCTTTCAAAGAAACGTTTCCCCCTGCAATGCATGGTTATAATATTTTCTACAAAGTTTCCAAATATTTCTACATTAGAAAACGAAGATAACAAAAACTAGTGGTGCTACAGAATGGCACAGACTTTCCCGTATTAGTTTTCTACTTCCTTGGGTCTGCGCTAGCTATTCGGAACTGCCACATACTCCGCCAGCTGCCACCTATCGCCGCCCAAATTACATTTTTTCGACATTTTCTTAAGTTTTCGGTTTCCTGATGGTAGAACGGAAATATTAATTTAAAAAAAATTGAAGAACACAACCTTAAACACAATGAACCTTGTCCTATATGACAACTTTCCTTTAAAATATTTAAAGAAAATAGCGTTAAAAAATTAATAAAAATGCGAAATTTGAAGCTCGTTTTCCAAGAAAATTTTTGAGTTTTCAAAAAACTTCATTTGAAGTCATTTGAAGCACATACACTCACAAGTATAATAACGCTTTCAAATTGCTGGCAATGTGCATATTAAAGATGTGAGAGATCTTTCAAAAAAATTACATTTGTGTAATTTTTGAAAAAACAATACAGTACCCCAAAATGAACTTTACGTCTTATTAAAGAGTGACATCAGCACTATCCGTTCCAAAACTTTGAAGAAAATCTTTGGAGCCATTTATGAACTTCCCTTTACTGGTTGAAAACTAATTTTCCGAAAATTGAGAAAATTCAATTTTTTGGCGTCTTCCTACACCTAAAATATTGAAGATATTGTTCTCTGAATAAAATCTGTTCCTTAAAAATAGATTTTGAAAGAAGGTCATGTACCATTTTTCGAAAATTTTAGAACATTTCGCGTCATTTTGCGAAAAAAATAAGCAATTTTTCATTTTTGTTCAAACGATTTTTCTCAAAAGCAATTCCATCGTTTTTGATGAAATTTTGTTGGTGGATAGTCTGAAGGACGATTAATAGAATGGTGTAGGTCTCATGTTGGTTGAAAACGCTACTTTTTCGAAAATTGAAAAAATTCAACCTACAACTACTTCCTACAACTACAATTATGAAGAAACATTTTTTTAAAATTATATATGTTCATCAAACTAGTGGTGCTTCCAACGCACATACTTTCTCGCTCTGCTTCTATACGGTCCTTATTGCTATTCCACTACTTCATAAACCAGCGAAAGTGTATTATACCAGCAAACGTTTTCCGTACCGAGACCCGACATCCGAAACTCAAAGTCAACGAACCGGCACTTATACCACTACGCAACACCAACACCGCCTGTGTCGAACAGAGCCATGAAAGAATAGAACCGACCTATAAAATGGTAAATGCATGACAAAGAAACAATTAATACGATGGTACATACGCCTTACAAATAAAAAAAGAGAAGTAAAAAATTCTTAAAAGTTAAAAATTTGAACAAATGAATACAGATATTTCCAGTACATTTAATGCAATTACTTATATTTTGGTCAAAACGTAATTGTATCAATTTTATCATTAGTAGCCGGTAATTTTCAACATACTAAAAACACGTCTTTCAATCATGACCAAGAAAGGCAGCGGTGAACCGATTTACAAAGTATTCGTAAGGCTAGAGTGTAATAATAATTTCGGAACCGTTAGGGATTGTAAGTTTATCGCATGCGTTCTGGTTATAATGTATTACAATTTAACGATAAAATACTCATATTTTACTTAAATTGGTTCATACAGATATATACCAGACAACAGTTGATTTGACATGTCATACGCTTCAGAAATCGAATAACAGAGTTGAAAAATTGTTTAAAAGATGCAGTTAGGGAAAACACAGACAAGTCCTGTCTATTTATCTGCATTGATTCTATTCGTGAGTAGAAGTACTTCAAATGATTTTCAATAAAGTATCTACACTCTTCAATGTTTTTTCCTGCAACATCACATTCATCGAATTAAAATCCCCCTCGGGGGATCGAACTCGGCACCTTCCTTATTGAAGATCTCAACCCGAAGGTGCATTAACCAACCGCGCCACGGAACCCACATGCGGACCAACTACTTATATTTTACTCAAAACGTAATTGTATCAGTTCTATCATTAGGAAGCCGGTAATTGTCAACATGCGAAAAAACATGTCTTTCAAACATGACCAAGAAAGGCAGCGGTGAACGGCTTACTCCAAATAATTTATCCGCTGATCGGTATTTGAAAAATAACTACTGCGAGAAAGTATGTGCCATTCTATAGCACCACTAGTTTATTTATACTTTTACCGTCCCTTATTACACACGTGCAGAAAATTTAAAGAAAAAATTTGGAGCGGTTTTTGAGAAAAATGTTTTTTGTAAATTTGAATCGCAATTTACGCAAAAACTACTCGTTTTTTCCAAAAAATGATACATGACCATATTTGAAGTGCTAATTTTGTATAACCGACTTTGTCTGAGGCGAAAATCTCTATCTTCAATTCTGCAGTTTTTAAAGTTTTTTGCAATTTTCGAAAAATTGGGCCTATCAACCAAAACGATACCTACGTCATTCCCTTCAACGTTCTTCGCACTATTCAACAACAAAATATAATCAAAAAATTTGGAGCCATTTTCTTTTAGCTTAGAAAATCTCAAAATGGGCTTCATGTAAACTACCCCCAAATACTAAAATATCGGTTTCAAATTCAAGAGGCCTTGAGACGAGTAAAAACGATCCGGGAATATCACTTTTGAAGAAAATAGGCCGAACGGTTTAGGCGCTAGCGTTGACCAAAGACTGACAGGCGGACGTTTTGCCGTCAATCGATTTTGCAGTATGAAGAAGCATGGTTTTTGACTACACCACGAGATAAGAGGATTTTTTTCTAAATTTAGCAACAGGTTTTATCCACTTTTTTGTCACCAGACCCCTGCTATTAAAGAGTTTTTCTGGCGAAAATTCCCCGTCTTCCGCCGCACGATTACATAACTTTCTCTTCTTACGAAGTATGCGTAAGGCGAGAAAATAAAACGTCCTCAAATAAGGTCATGTTCAATTTTGTTTGAAAATGAGTCATTTTTGTGTAATTTGATGATAAAAATGCTCGCTTTTACTGCGCTTCGTGAATGGAATTTCAGACAGTTGGATACTTCGTATGTTAGAAATATTACTGCATATTTCTTTGTTTCTTACATTCGATCTTTAGTTATACGTTAACATATTAATCTTTTAGAAATTATTTAAAACTTATTTGAATTATTAAAATTATTTGAAATTTATGAAATAAAAATTACTAGCTCTCAGGGAATATCAACAATACAAGGAATGCAACAATAGAATTCCGCGTTGCGTTCGCGAATTTCTGTGAATTACTTGCCATCACAAAAGGAAGCTTCGAAGCCATTTACAAGTTCACCAACTGCAAACGAACGGAGGAAAGCGAGTCTAATAGGCTCAAGGACACGAGTACATAATCTTCAGCAGTTATGTTACCAGCACTAGCTGTCTAGTCTTTTCTTTATGTCTACTTTCTTTTTAGGTGTCAAATCGCTTTGTAATGAGTAGATCCCGGAGCTTCGTGCACTAAAAAAGTTTAAGATATGCATGTAATCATGCACTTCGAATTGGTAATATCTGCACTTAATGGCGAAGTAAGCCTAGTACGCTTTCTTTAGAAACGAGGTGATGCTTTTCCTTCGGAATTTTATTTAAATGAGCCACATACACAACAAAAACAGTTCGGATCACTTTCACGTCTTCTAAATGAACTCGGCATTCTTTGAAATACTTCTAGCACCAATTAAAAGTACGTTTAAAGGCTTTTGTAGCAAACCGTTCTTGCTAAATGACAGACAACAATTACTTGACTAAAACTGGGGTTAGACGTTTTTCAAAACGTTTCATCAAAAGCAGCGAATTGGCGCAACCCTGCGTTTACGTATGACATGGCGCGGGCTAAATGGAAATACGAAAATCCGAAAATTTTGCAAAAACTGTACACTTTTGAAAAAAAGTAAAATAACACATGTAATCAAGATGAAAAACTGATTTATAATCACCCATTTTCATCAAAAGCGGCAAATCGTCGCAGCCCTGGGTTATTAGCGACTGCAATTATAAATGATGTACTGTAATCAATACAGGATTTCAATCAAATAGTGAACATACAATTTAAACAAGTATTTCACAACTACAGTCAGACTTATAAATCTTTATACCATTTTAGTATTTTACATAATTTTAATATTATTTCCTGAAAAACACAAGAGTATAAAAATAGCTTTAAGAATGTCAGTCTGTAGAATTGATTGGCGTTCATGAATATATTTGGTACATGACTGAAGGATATGGACAATTGACAGTTGTTCATGTTTGAATTTGGCACTGAAAAAATATCAGAAAATTATTTTTCTGATACTATAAATTATTTCCAGGGTTTGCATATTATTTTCAATCATAAAATAGCGTTGACAGAAAAATTAAAATTAAAAAACGTTTTTGGCTGTAGGTGATGGAATGGGGGCTAAGAAACCTTTCAAAGATCTTATTTTTATAACAAAGTTATAGATTCACAAAGATTTCGCAGAAAAATTGGTCATTGAGAGGAGTCGTCTTTGAGATGAGTTTCACAGTAAACTGAATTAGAAATATGACATTGCAAGTCTCCATATTACTTGAACACATTTTAAAACAATTATTATTTTAGAACTGATTACAAAACTTTGACACCTATGTTTGTTAGCATAAAAATGTTCTGAGACCAGTATAAATGCAAACAATTGTGATAGTTTGCCAATCAAAGGAACTCACATGCATGGATCCGTAAGTATAATAAAAAAGTACATTTTAAAAATATTTTTCATGGTCTTCTTTCAAACTGATCATATACTAAATACCGAATCTGAGATGAGAATTCAATTATCACTTCCTGTTCTCAACTTCAAAAACGGTTTTGCTGTAAGCATTAAAAAATATCAGTTGCTTTGAAATTTCACATGCTATTTGAATATTTGGCATGATAATAAAATGTATTTTAAAACAATTCCTCTCAATATCAAAGATATTTAAATTCAAAATACAGTACTCTTGTAGATAACAATTCAACAATTTCCTATAAGCCAACATCATAAGATATTTGTCATGGAGAAATCTTGGTGTATTTGTGTTACTGCAAAGATAAACATGCATCTTAAATTGAATTGTCAAGTGAGTAATAAATGCTGCCACTCTACTTATCTCTACTGGAAGAGGTATGTATGATTATTTTCAATTAATATACATTTAAAAATATTAACCTGGCAACGGATGGGTGCAAAAATGTAACACAAACGGATGGGCTGGGTCTGAGAAACCTGGTTAAAAAACAAGAATTATATAGCAAATATTTTGTTTATATCATTGTTAGAGGACTTCATTATGTGAGTTTGTTATATAAAAGAAAACATTTTTGTTAATATATTAAGCATTTTTTATTATCAAAAAATATCTGGTAAATTTTAGGAGCACACTGAGGCCTCCCTAATACCATACTAGTCATTCCACTGCAACTTTGGACTCATTTCTGACATTACACTTCTATTTGACTTTAGTTACATGTAATGCTACACAAAAATAACATAACTGTCTTTATCGCAATAACAAATAATTTTAATACTGTTTGTTTCATTTGTAAATAAATGAATTCTTAACGAGACGAACAGGCTTCTGGTATTATCTGTACGTGAGTGGCTGAAGTTCTTGTTACATCGTGGGTCTCACAGACCCAATCCATCCCTTGCCGGGTTAAATCATTCGTGTATGGTATGTCTAGGCCCCACACTGAGAATTATATTACAGCATTATTTGTTTACAATTTACAATGTAAACATTACATATATGAGGATCATAAATCCTCAGTTTTGCCAACCTGAATGGCCGAGGTGTCTCAGAGCTTGTACAAACTCAGAGCTACAGTCTGAAGGGTCCAGGGTTCAAGTCCTGCCTATTACTAGGTGGGATCTTGAACTGACCCCAAATCGGAGGAGCTTGCAAGGGTGTGAAGTGTATGAATGAATATGTGACCCATAAGGAGGTAAATAGTAACTGTCTTTCAGCTGGATAAAAGCCCAAGAACAATACAACCTGTCCCTGTTACAATACAATAACATTTAATAAAATACAATAAAATATTACAGTATACTATCATAATCAGTAAAATATCATATAAAATATTTTTAAAAATATGTTATTAAGTGGAAACCAGTGAGCTTACCTATTATTGTATACATTTTTGCAGTGGTCACATAATCTAATAAAAAGATTAACATCAAACCTTAAGCTGGTAGGACCCCAGTTGAAGGTTGGGTTGGAGGCAACCTGCAATTGAGTTCTCGCGTGTCTCACTGGTCACCACAACAACAGTAACAAGGAACAGCTACTGGGATGGACAGGGTGGGAGCAACAGGAGGGAGAAGAGGGTGAAGAAAAAACAGAAACAGATTTCTATATAATCTGATGGAAAATTCTATTTATAAATACAAATAAAAATGAAAATATAGGAGTACAATAAGCAGTGCAAGTCCTGGTAGCCATGTTTTACTATTTCATTTTTTATTTTTTTTGTAAATTATATTATCATATATGCTAGTAAACTGATTGCTGTTAATAATTGTAGGTGCCACTTTGAGATTTCATGATTCAGAAAACAACTTTGATACTTACCATACATACGATCTATTTTACAAATATTATAATGTTTATTTTACATCTATATAATGTTTAGTGTCAATTGTACTTTTCACAAGAGAAGTGCGTACATGAGAATGTTCAGGAATATTGTATTTATTTTCGTTTCTATATTTTATTACTTTCTGTTTTGCCTGACCAATATACACTCAGGGGCAATCACGGCACTGTATTCGGTGTAACATTTTTTTGGTTCATTATATTGCGCTTTAACTTTGTAATACATTACTAACATTATTTGGTTGTTCATCCTATGGACAATTTATACATGTACATTATTTATATTAACCTATTTAACATATGACGATGTTTGTTTACTTACTTATCTCACTTTAAAAATATTTCAGATTTTTTGTTTATATTTCTCAAGAAATTTAGTGGGATAGTTATCTCATAATTTATCCCTATCACACTGTAAATTCTGTCTATGTCTGGGCTCAGCAAGTTTTACAATGGAAATATTTTTCCTTATTTTTCAGTATTTTGTTTTTACCCTTATAATTTATTTTTATTGTTTCATTAATCTTAACATGTTTCGGTAAGTTCTCTCCAATCTATTTATATATTTTCTTCTTACACTTGTTTTATTTCATAATTTCCAAACCTTACTGCATAGTTTTATTCTTAATAATTTTGTACTAGAACATCATCTACTAAACTATGACATCAAAATTTGTTTTTATTTTCAGACATAAATAAATTTATATGACTTTTGTTCACACCTGATATTGCCTACAAATAATATGTAAAATGTGTTCCAGAATATATGTGTGCGTGTGGGGGGGGAGTGGGGGGGGGGGGGGAATTTAGAAAATTTTGTACTTTGATAATCCAAAAAGAAAAAAGATACCTGAGTGTAAAGTTATTTAAGATTATGAACACTTGAATGTTTTTTTATACCAGGTACTGTAATGTAATGTCCATTTTTTTCAATGGTTACATCCAAGAAATTTATTTCTTAATTCCTTGCTGTTTCTAACATGAACTGGGTATTATTACCGAGTCCTGCGACTATTAATTCATTATCATCAACCACTGAAATGATATCAAGAACACACAATATCACAACCTTAGAAACTGTCAGCATACTAGCTTCCCATAGAAGTATCCTGGGCTCAATTTCTAATCAAAGCCAAAATATAGTTGTAACTTCCTTTAAAATCATCTGCGTTATGAACCTGTATTATGTAAAATAGCTCAGGCAGGCGAAGTTAGCCAGTTGCGGTGAAGGGAATGTGTTATGTTCAACAAGTGTCTCTCTAACTCCCCAAGCATAGCATTGGGGGACTCTTAGCTAGCAAGCAAAGTTGGACCATCAATCCCAAATGCCAAAAACATACATTTAATAATGTGCTTTCTAACTTCCATAGAAAAACCACAATGTTTCATAGAAAAGTTTCAGAAAAGAAACTCCCAATAGGACTGCCCATCAGAGCATTTTCAATTTTTGGGGTATACTAATTTATTAATTTTGAATGTGTTTTAGTGTAGAGTATTTGATACTATCTCCCACCTCTCACTCACTCTCTCTCTCTCTCTCATATATATATATATATATATATATATATATATATATATATATATATATATATATATATCTGTGTGTGTGTGTGTGTGTGTGTGTGTGTGTGTGTAATTAAAAAAATCAGGATTTATCAGCGCTTCCAATTTGTTGATTTTTTAGAGATTGTGTTCTAGCTGTGTTGCCTGTGGTATGATAGATTTGATAATACACATAATCATTAACATTTTTCATGTTTCCTGATTATGTAATAATATTTTATACTTAATTTTTTGTTCTCAAAAAATCTAATTGAGTGGTTATTCTATATGTACCACATGTAATCTGTCAAAATTATTTCTTAGAGTTGGCCTCAGTCCTCTTTAAGCCAACCAAGTTTGGCCAGTAGTTCTTGAGAGCTCATGGTCAAAGGGTGGAAAGTGTGTTTTGTGGCAGAATTTAAAAAAGTTGCGACTCCCTTGTATCGTAAGTACAGAGATCTGATCCCAAAATATTGTTTTTAAATGTACTTCATCAGAAACTTGATGTTTTAATTCTTCTACACACAATAAAAGTATTTTTCACTTTAGTATAAAGTGATACTGACACTACACCTTCAAAAAGGGGTTTAATGAGGACATTGACTTTCGGACTGTCCACAATAAACCCACAATATTGAACAGCAAAATTTAACAGTTTTTGTTCAGAGAGTGTTGAAAACCAAAACCAATGCATTAAATTATTTTAATAAGGTGCTGTTGCCATTGATCTACTCTGTTAAAAATTGTGTCGCTTCATAGCATGGAAACTAAAAAGTGACTATCATAGTCATAACTTTAAAACATTATTGATTTGTATTATTAATTGTTTTTGCCATGTAAGAGTGCAGACTTAATTTGTTAATTTAATAAGGCACACAAATGCTTTGTAATGTGTTTTAATTAGTCATAATAAATTATATTTTGAGAAGAAGAGTCATAATTTATATATGAGCTAACAGAAGAGAGGTGAACTCCAGCTAGTCGATTAGTCCACTACAAATTGAAAACCAATAAGTATTTTGGTTTAAGAAGACTGGCTGGGTTTTCTTCAGTGTCTAAATATAATCACACATGTGCAAAGATTTTTAGTTAAATGACCAACCATTTACTGTTTAAGAGAGCTTTTTACATGATTCATTCAAGTTATGGACATAATATTATATTGTTTCATTGCATCTGTATTCTGTTGGTGTTCAAGAATAATTAGAATAAAATCACAAAGCCTTTGATCATATCTAAAGAAATACTTCTCTTACATGGATCAACATAAGGAAAATTATACTTACTATCTAAATTTAATGCATCAACAACATTATCAGGAATTACATTACCTGTGATTTACTGAATTTTCCTGTTTTCCGTCCTATTTTCAATTTGCTGATTTATTACAGATAGTTGGTACATTATATTATTGGTATTATACAGATAGTTGGTACATTAATTTGAAATACTGATTAATTTTTCAATTAGCATTGGTCCAATAAGCTCTTTTTAACCTTTAAAATGTATTATTCATGCTTAAATCTCTATTGCCATGAAGAATGATGAATTATTTTCAGTACATCCAATGTCATTTCCTTTCTTATTCTAAGCCTAGAACTTTTGACTAATGGAAAGAATTAGTATTTCTCTTCCCAAATTTTTGATCCCATGCTCACACTTACTTTATTAAATGTTATTGTATTGTATTGTTTAAAAGATATGTTTGCAAAAAATTATTATTTAATTATTTACAGAGATGGGCTAATCGTGTGTAACTAATTCTAGTGTCTATAGTCATAAAAGTGATTTAATACAACATGCCAACATTTCAGTATTTATTTTTATATACATACATACTATATATGTATATATATAAAATAAAGCAAAAAAACTGTATAGAAAAGTGAACGATTAAACTATACACAAAAAATTGGCATAACAGAGCGATATTCATGCAACATCAGATAAAATAATACGGAATGTTGCTAGTTAATGCAAGAATGTCACTCGGTGACGAGAAGTTAAGTTTTTTTTAACATAACTTTTTTTAATTGGGCGGAGGAGATAGGTGAAAGTAAAAGTACAATGCCCCCAAATTAAAATAGGCCCAAGGGTCCCCTAAGCTTTTAATACAGCCCCTGAACATATGTTCTATACGTACCACAATTGATATGGGATTACTTCATTAGTTGAATGTAATATTAATTCCTACTATCACTCATTGATTCCAAGATCTCAATTGGTTACCTCAATGATACATATTTGTAACTAGTTATTTAACTTTTCAGATCAAGCAAAAGAATCACACTAGAACCTGTCTAACTTTTCACAAAAATAATGTGTATTATTGGTATTAACATTGTTATCAGTTATAATTTACTTATTTAACCATTTGATGAAACAACATTATATATTATAATATTATACTGGTAACATGTTAACAAATACTTCACAGCAGAGATGGTTCTACAGCGCTTCGGACTGGAAACAAGTTACAACATGAACCTTAAGGTTTACCTAGTGATGGCTGTGGTTGTATGCAAAGAATTCAAATTCATAGTTTTCATCAATTCCCACCTCCACCCCTAAAACAAAAGTTTGGCACTTCGCTCCCCTGGTTTTTGCAAGTCCTTAATTATCATTGCTGAGGCCACAATTTGCAGTGAGTAACAATTATAACAAATATACAAATAATAATCATCTAATATTTAATCATTCAAAACTTATAACAAGAATTTGTATAGTTAGTACTACAGTCGAAAACTGATAGAAGTGGATACTATATTCGCTTACTAGGATGTCCTACTATTTTATGTTGTTTGGAACAGGTTGTAGACAGAAGATGTGTTTAGTAATTAAAATGGCCTAAATTTTCATAGAAATTAATTATTAATTTTTACATTTCTCTGACAATTATTTGTTTTGTATGACAGTTTTCTTTCATCTCCTGCCATTTACCTACATTTGGAGTACTACCTTTCTCGAATACTTCCCATTGTTCTGTGATGTATTTAATTGTCGTCACGCCTTTTTTTCTTTTACTTAGTGCAAAAAACAACACCTCAACAAAATTTAATAAAATGTTAATTGAATCCATAAGTCAGTCTGAATTCACGAAATAATTTTTCTTTTATGTTATTGAGTACTCTAAAACCTAAATTATTTCCTGAATTATGAATTTACAGGAAAATTTAAAAACAAAGCCACCACGCCGAACACTGTTCTTTTCAGAACAACCCTTCACTCGTAAACTGGCACACACTGACCTACTCAAAATCGGACAAACAACATACTACGTTAGATTGTTTACTAATAGTAAATTGGACTTACCTTAAGAATGTCTCGTTGTTCGCTGGCAATTCCTTTAACGAATGTGTTCTGTGCAGTTGTCTCATCCGTCGGAGCTGGTCAGAGCTGGGCAAGGCGGCGCTGGGTCAGGGAATAAACTCTTTTTCCGCTCTTTTAAGTGATAAATTTGCGGGGAATTCCCGCAAGGACACCAATACACTAATACTTAATATACAGGGTGAGTCACGTAACTTTAGCACCTCCTGTAAGTTTTGAACGGTTGAAGTTATTTCAATGCAGTTTTCACGGAAGTGCATGAGGGAAAGGGGCTAATTGATACGTGCATTAATTTCTATTTTATCACTTCTATTTTACGAGATTTTTTAGGTAACTTTGTTTTTTCAAATGAAACTATACATATTTTTTCAGTCCACCATGACGAGCGTAAAAAGACGAATCCAATGATGTACATATTGTCATATGTTAGATAAGCATTTTTTTGATTAATTTTGATTTTTGCGACCGGGGTTTAACGGACGTTTTGAATAGTCCACCACAGAAGGTCATGCAGCGCTCCACCAGCACACGTGCGCCCGGCGAAGGGAAGGGAAGGGGAGGGATCTTATTTGAAAATACGAAACATAGTATTCCAAATATTCCCAAAACCATTGCAGTTTTTTCCTGAACTGTGCTTTCCATCCTTCCGCATTTTCAGATTTTCGTCTTTCTTTGATTGAAGGAATTAAAGGATGGAAAATAAGGATTTGTCATAAGTTTGTATTGTAATAAAATTGTTTATAACTTCAACTCCATTTAATGGGATTTCATAAGATACGTAGTAATGGGATCTTGAAACAAAGTACAATAAGAATAAATAATTAAAACTGTACAAAAATATATTGTATATTTTGAGCAAACAATTTCAATGTTAATACGAATATAATAATAACTTAGGGATAGAAATAATCTTATTTCAATAAATACTACTTAAGACAAATCCGTATTTTCAATCCCTAAGAAACCCAAATTACTGAAAATGGATTAAGATGAAAAGGAGAGTTCAGGAAAAAATGCAACAGTTTTGTGAATATTTTTCGTATCCTCAAGTACTTAAATCCCTTCCTTTCCCAGACCCCGCGTTTGCTGGGGGAGCGCTGCGTGACCTTGTGGGGCTGACAGTTACAATGAAAATATCCGTTAAACACTAGTCGCAAAAAATCACAATTACTCAAAAAATGCTTATCTAACATATAACAATATTTATATCTTTGGATTTGTCTTTTTACGCTTGTCATGACAGACTGAAAAAATATGTATAGTTCCATTTGAAAAAACAAAGTTGCCTCAAATATCTCGTAAAATAAGAGTGATAAAAGAGAAATCAATACACATATCAATTAGCCCCATTCCCTCATTCACTTCCGTGAAAACTACATTGCAATATCTTCAACCGTTCAAAAGTTACAGGAGGTGCTAAAGTTACGTGACTCACCCTGTATACTCCTTGTGGTACTATTTTCGAACTTTTTGAACTTTTGTGTTGGCCGCCCTGGTTACCGTGAATATTGTTTTGTTTATACTGCGATTTTTGTAGGAAGAGCTCTCAAGATAACTCAAATCCCATCTTCGCGATGGAATATGTCACGGCATTTCGTATCATTCACAGTCGTTCCGCTAGATTTCGCACAATCGCGACCGTATGAAGCAGTGCTTGCGATCATGCGACTTCTACCGGCAAGACCGAGAAAAGACTCGAAATGCCGTGACATATTCCATCGCGAAGATGGGATTTGAGTTATCTTGAGAGCTCTTCCTAGAAAAATCGCAGTTTATAGTGTTTTGGTGGCTCAGTCAGTCGGTCGCCTGCCATGTGTTGTGAGACTGTGGATGTTTATTATGTAAAGTGTTATCAAAGTCAAGTTTCTTTGTGCCTAGATTTTTGTATGTTAAAGCCTTGAATAAAAGGTAATTATTTTCACAACAATTTAATATACAAAAATTAGAAGAACGTAAGCGGTATGGATAAATACTTGAAGCCGGAAAGATTCGATGTGGAACTAACCTTAATCGCTGCGAATAAGAAATGGTTACACTGGAAACAAACATTCTCAAATTTTCTAATCCATATCGAAGATGCATCAGATGAAAGTAAGTTACAGCTCTTGACAAACTACGTAGCTCCTAATGTGTATCAGTATATTAGTGAATCTACTACCTTCAAAGATGCTATGGACACTCTACAATCTCTATAAGTAAAACCTAGAAATGAAATCTATGCTAGACACTGCTTGGCGACTAGAAAACAGCATGCTGGAGAATCTGTAGATCAATACCTCCAAGTCTTGAAACAAATGAGCAGGGATTGCAACTTTAAGAATGTCACTGCGGAACAAAACAAGTATGAATCCATTAGAGATGCCTTCATCGGGGGTTTGATTTGTTCTCGGATTCGACAAAGATTGCTTGAAAACACAACGCTTACCTTGGATGCTGCTTTCGACCAAGCTCGAGCTTTAGAAATGGCTAAACAACATTCAGCAACGTATTCTGATTCCAATACTATTGCATCTACTATTACTGACGCTGATAATCAAGATTTAAAGACATCCACTACTACTGTGGCAGTTTTGTCAACAACTGAGAAGTGTTATTTTTGTGGAGGAAGCCGCCATCCCATAACGTCGTGCCCTGCGAGAGCTGCTGATTGTAGGTCCTGCGGTAAGAAAGGGCATTACCAACGTGTATGTAGATCGAAATCGTCCAAACATCCTTTATCAAATACAACTGCGACTACTGGAATGTTAGCATCCGTCAACTCTGCGTTGCCAAACGGTCTTCAGAAATCAATAGTGGAGATCAGAGTAAATGGAATGAAGTTGAACGCGTTAATAGATACAGGAAGCTCTCTAAGTTTTATCAACCATTCTTTGTAAGGAAATGTGGCATGCAATTGCTGCCATATTCTGGCAGAATTGCGATGGCAAATTCTTCTTTATCTACTGAAATATCGGGACGATGTGAAGCCGATATAGAAATAGAAGGTTTTATTTACAACAATACTCCAATACTGATAATGAAGAACCTTTGCTCAGATGCTATAATTGGCTATGACATCCTGCAGTATCATTCTTCTGTGAACATAGCTTTTCAAGGTCCGCAGCCTCCTCTCGAGATCTGCAGTTCGGCTGTTGCACAGGTACCTCCAGTTTCGCTTTTTGCTCACCTAACTTCTAATTGTGTTCCAACAGCTACCAAATCTAGGAGACATTCTCACGAAAATAATCAATTTATAGACTCTGACATTAAAAGACTATTGCATGAAGCCATAATAGAACCTAGCAATTCACCATGGCGCGCTCAAGCTTTTGTTGTAAAGGGAGAAAATGGTAAAACAAGAATGGTTATTTATTACTCACAGACTATTAACAAATTTACAATATTAGATGCTTACCCTCTTCCAAAGATAGAAGAAATAATTGCTAAAGTTTCGGTGAATGAAGTATTCAGCACCATAGATCTCAAGAATGCCTATCATCAATTATCCATTCTGGAATCGGAGAGAAAATACACAGCTTTTGAAGCTTGCGGGAAACTCTACCATTTTCTACGTGTTCCATTCGGAGTAACAAATGAAGTAGCTTGTTTTCAAAGAGTGATCGATCAAATTGTTCAAGATGAAGGACTGGAGGGGACATATCCATATCTAGATGACGTTACAATATGCGGAAGAACCCAAGAGGAACACGACTGCAATCTAGAAAGATTTCTAGCTGCATCTAAGAAATATAATTTGACACTGAACAAGGAAAAATGCAAGTTTTCTGTTAAGTCTGTAAACTTACTTGGGTACGTAATTTCTAACAAGACAATCAAACCTGATCCTAATCGCCTTCAACCTTTACTTGATCTGCCTATTCCTCAAGATACAGCTTCTTTGCGGCGAGCTTTGGGTATGTTCTCGCATTACTGCAAGTGGATACCTCAATTTTCAAAAAAGCTCATCCTTTATTGATAAAGAATCCTTTCCCACTCTCAGAGGAAGCTATCTCAGCTTTCAAGATTTTGAAGGATGATGTGGCGAAAGCAACGATAGCTGCAGTACAAGAGGACAGTTCAGGGTAGAAACAGACGCATCGGAGTTCGCCATAGCTGCTACTTTAAGTCAAGCAGGTCGACCTGTTGCATTCTTCTCTAGGGTACTGAACAAGTCGGAGCAACAACACTCTTCCGTAGAGAAAGAATCTTATGCAATTGTGGAATCCTTGCGTTATTGGCGACATTATTTAGTTGGTCATCATTTTGAAGTCGTTACGGATCAACGCTCCGTTTCTTTTATGTTTAATCAACAGCATTCCAGTAAAATCAAAAATCAGAAAATTGTACGATGGCGCCTCGAACTTGCGTGTTTCAAATTTGACATAATTTACCGTCCAGGCAGTGAGAACGTGTCGGCGGATACTTTTTCCAGAATAAGCGCTGCTATCACTTCAAAGGTGGATCTCAACTCCCTACATGTTGCACTTTGTCATCCGGGTATCACTCAGTTGAACCACTGGGTGCGCGTCAAAAACTTGCCATTCTCCATTGAAGATATAAAAAGGATTACTAATTCATGCCAGGTCTGTGCAGAGTTAAAACCGCGTTTTCATAAAGTTGAAGGAAACTTAATAAAAGCTACTTCGCCATTGGAAAGATTGAATCTGGACTTCAAGGGACCTCTGCCAACGAAAACAAAGAATCAGTATCTTTTAACTATTGTAGATGAATTTTCGAGATTTCCTTTTGCTATACCATGTGCTGATGTCTCTACAACTACTGTAATGCGGCATTTGACACATTTGTTCTCGGTTTTTGGAACACCTGCATACATACATTCTGACAGAGGAGCTTCATTTATGTCTCAAGAACTTAAATCGTTTTTAACTTCTCAGAATATTGCAACAAGCCGAACTACGCCCTACAACCCGAGAGGAAACGTACAAGTTGAAAGGTTCAACGGAACTATACGGAAGACTATCATGTTGGCTCTTCGATCAAACAACCTCAAAACCGAGCACTGGGAAGAAGTACTTGATATTGCTTTACATTCAATTTGTTCTCTTCTCTGCACAGCAACCAATGTCACACCTCAAGAGCAAATGTTCAATCATCCAAGAAGATCTTTTAATGGAAGCTCTACACCAACATGGTTAACAAAACCTGGACCTGTTTTAATAAAAAACTTGTTCGTGGCAGTAAATACGAACCGTTAGTGGAGGAAGTAGAATTATTGGAAGCTAATCCAGAATATGCTCATGTGAGACTTCAAAATGGCCGAGAAACTACTATCTCAACACGGCATCTTGCTCCTCGAGGAGAAGTTAAAATTAAAGAGGAAGACTATGATTTTGGCGTTCCAGGACATCAGCCCTTGGAACCTCAAGAAAGAGAGCAAAATGTGAAAACAGGAAATGCTGAGCAGCCGCTGTCTGTAGAAGATGTTGATGGTGCTCAACGACCTGTTCGCTCCAGGCATCCACCCACTTATTTGACAGACTATGTGACTGATTTCTGAGAGAGGGGTGAATATGGTAATATTTTCGAACTTTTTGAACTTTTGTGTTGGCCGCCCTGGTTACCGTGAATATTGTTTTGTTTAGTGTTTTGGTGGCTCAGTCAGTCGGTCGCCTGCCATGTGTTGTGAGACTGTGGATGTTTATTATGTAAAGTGTTATCAAAGTCAAGTTTCTTTGTGCCTAGATTTTTGTATGTTAAAGCCTTGAATAAAAGGTAATTATTTTCACAACACTCCTTATATACTTAATTTATATTCCTCCATTAGGAGGTCCTGATTTGGTCGGTGCGGAGAGATTTTTCTGGCGTTTGTTAATGCCACAACGTATTAAGTATCATACGTGTACTGTGGTAACATCGTCAACATTATAAAGTTTATTTTTCTGCTAGAAGTTGGTGACACGGATTATACTCCGATTTATAAATATAGTGGCACTTGAAGGTCATGAGCTGGCCTGAGAGCGATGAGAGGGGGACCTGTTGTCTCTTCCGGAGATTTGCTAGTACTTCAATTGGTTTTTATAAACACTCTTATGAAATATAAATAAATTAGTGCTTTAATCTTCTGGAAGTTAAGTTTTGGCGTGTGACTGTAATAAAAGCTACAATTTTGTACATAATTCTACGACTTATGTTTGCTAAGAGTAATGATACATTGCTTCAGTTGCAGGAGCAGAAGGGAAAAGTGCACAGTTTATTTTGGAATTGATATTACAACAATATTCCAAACTGCTCAGTGTTTCATTGAATTTTCTGTATTGTAAGATAATATATTGCAATTTCTGTTGGTAAGTTGAATGTATTTTTATCTCCTTATATTGTGTTATAACTTACATTAGTCTGTTGTGCATTGCAGTTATAGTTGTTACACAATTATGTAACTTTATTAAGAGTAAATGCATTTCGTGGCATAACCTATGAATGCAGTCTAAAGTTTTTTGAAAATAACTTTTGCCAAATTACTGCAAGCCAATGCCTAACCATAATGTGCATAAAAAGCAAAAGAAAAGCTTACTAAATCAGCCTGTCACATTTTAAGAAATGAAATATTACATATAAGTTGACTCTTGTTTCTCATTGTTTTGTGAATTGTACAAAACTAATGATAGCATCACTTTGGTAATTTTTTTATTAACTTCAAGAGTAGTTAGTAAGATGTTCAATGAAAGTGTTTTTTCATGTTGCTGTTTCATTGAACAGAAAAAAATGCAAATAAATCAGGTCAACTGATCATTCTAAAGAAGTTATGGAGAATCTTATGTTTCCAGCAAATAGATGGTTGAGGATAATTCATTGTTATTTTTTATTATTTGTCAAATATTCCATGGGTTTGTTCTTAGACCAATGTTAAGGCTTGGCATGTTTATTAGAAATGTAGCTTTGAGGTGTAGGGGAAACCCTTTTTCTAACCTTGGATCACAATTTACATTTATATTTTTTCATCATCAACAACCTCTGTTTACGAGAGGTGCTCCTTTTCTTCTGGTGGGGAATTGTGACCCTATTGGCCCTTTCCAATCCTGCCCACACAATTGTGCAGTTCAGGTTGATAGCGAATTTTTGCTCTTCCGCCAGCGCTAGGGCAGCAAGACTTACAGTACACGTTTGTGCGTGATCCGTTTAACATCCATGCAACCGCTTTCTGTTCAAAAATTGAAATCTTAGCCAAAGACCAACGCCTTTTATTTGTACCAAGAGATAATGGCAGTTAATAGGTGTGTATGTTAAAGTATTATTTACATTTTTAACTATTATTTTGTGGTTTTAATTTTCAATAAAATATATTTGCTTCGTTAATGAGTTATAATATTTTCTAATTGTGAAATTTATTTTTCTTGCTAAAATTTGTGTGATTGTTCAGTAACAAAATTGTGTGATCTGAGATATACTTTTATATTTACCAATTGTATATTACTCTGAAAAATTGCATATTACAAACCAATAAATGTTGTATTTCTTACAATGTATAATAAATTTTGCATTGAATTTACAGATGTCTCTTTCTCTGATGATTTCTCATTTCCCAAAAACGTTTCTTAATTCATTCCAAAGCTGAAGAGGAAATGAAAATACAATTGTGTCATTTCTGGAAAATTCGTATTTAGAAGATTTCACTAGTGACGAAGTAGCGGACAAAAGTTGTGTACCTCCAGCCACTTGAGATGTTGGTTGCAGTTGTCACACCAGCACAAGGTGCTGAAAATGTAACATGCTTTTATGTTTTGATACATTCAAAAACTGTGAAAAGGTGTGAAATATGAAAAAAGATGTGATAGTAGGAAGTCAACATCCACAATTTTATTAAGTCCTGTATGTGAGTGAATTTAAAAAAAATAATTTTATGCATTAAACGTTTCTAAAATCTATAACACGCCGAATAAAATTCAAACTTTTGCAATTTTCCAAAATTCAGAGTTAACCGTGAAAATAGGACATATGCCACTTTACTAAGTGCATTTTACTCTGTTCTTACAAGAAATTGAAAGAAAAAATTTGGAGCCGTTTTTGAGAAAATTTTGAAAATGTTCAAGGAGCTTCATGTAAAGTACCCCCAAATTTTACAGAAGCTTTTTCAAATTCTCAAAGCTTCGACTCGAACCAGATCGACCAGGGAATATCCATTTTGGAAGTAATCGTACATATGATTTAGGCGCTAGCAGTGTTCACAGACGGACGTTTTCCTTTCGATTGTTTTTTCGGTATCAAGGACCCAGAAGAGAGGACTTGTGGCTGCACCACGTATTATGGGATTTTTCTTAATTTAGCAACTGGTTTTATCCACTTTTTCCTTTTTACGGCCCGACAATGAATTTTTTTCCGCCGAAAATTGGCCATTTTTTCGCACAGCATTACATAACATTCCCTATACTATAAAACTATACTATATATACTGAGTGATATATTTCGTATATCACTCAGTGTATACGTACGTATACGGGAAAGTAAAAACAACTGAAATTCAAGCTTCTTCTCAAGTCATCTTTTCTCCCAACAGAGAAATAATGAGTTTAAAAAGTTCTTATGATCATAAATGTAATAAAGGTAGCAGCTTCTTCATGGGACTTCGTCAAGTTTGAATTGTTTCCCGTTGTTTTCGAAAACTTGAGGGATACGGCACGTTCATAAGATCAAAAAGCCTTGTGTTCTTAAAAACATACGCAAACACAATTTTACTTATACAAACTATACGTTTCAAGCGACTCAAATTAACACTCAGAATTTAGAAAATAAATCGAGAATGCCTTACACACAACAACATAATGGAGGTTAATACACATGTCGATTGGTAATGAGACGTATCGTGTCTCTGGGTCGTCCCCTTCCCCACATCACTTCAGAGGCCATTCTTTTTCAAAGACCCTAGCTTTTGTGTATAGCGGGGAGAGCCACTGCCGCCACCCCGCGCCTCCTTCAGATGGAGGTGTCATAAAACCCGCCCTTCGTGAGGTGCGCCAAGCTGGAACAGCCATGTCAGCTCACCGGAATGAAACATGTCTAATGATTTATTGCTAATTAATTGCCACATTTTCGAATAAATTGCCACGTATCTTCAGGGCGAAAACGGGTGTGAGCTGGCTTGACGCGACGCCAGCACACACATCAGTGAAATTCGGGCCGCAGGCCCACGGATACTCTCAGATAATTTTTTGCTAATTAATTGCCTATTAATTGCCACATTTTCGAATTAATTGCCACGTACCTTCAAGGCGAAAACGGGTGTGAGCTGGCTTGACGCGAATGTTTGTTTTTGACAATTTTTTTCTCATAAACGGCAACGGCAATAAATTCGTGTTTGTTATAAAAAATTAGTATATAATGTGTATTAATTATGTTCTTCGTTTGGTTCGATTGTGCTCGTTGGTTCTCTCTACAAACGTATTTGAATATCTGGCATGGTTGAATATTTTTCAGTTTTTAACAATTATTTTTCCATAAACGGCAACGGCAATTAATTTGTGTTTGTAATAAACAATTAGTACATAATGTGTTTTAATAGTGTTATTGGTTTGGTTCGATTGTGCTCGTTGGTTTTCTCTACAAACGTATTTGAATTTCTGGAATGGTTGAATATGTTTCAGTTTTTAACAATTGTTTTGAGTTGATAAATGAGGCGAACAAACTCCACAAATTTGGTTATGGTTGCGCCAGCCAAATAACCACTCTTTTAAATGTAATATCAACTACATATCTGAACTACTGTCACTCAGAAAGCAATTCGGGCACGTGCTAATTTTAAGAACTTTCGTCCACAGTTCGTACAGAACGCATTACTATATTTTAATTCAGTATAATTTAGGAAAATCGGAGTTAGCCGTGAAAAAAATGTTTAAAAAGTAGCTCTTGGTTTTTAAATTGCCAGTTCACAAGTTAGTGTGCCTCAAAACGCAAGACAGAGAGCGACTGAACTGAAATTCGTTATGCGCGTTTAGGTCAAGTAAACTTGCTGAGTTGAAGCAAGTTTACGAGATCTGCTGTCATTCTGTTGGTCGTTTGGCATCCAACGGAAAGGTTGTCTCCAGAAAAAGTGATGGGCGATAAGTCACGTACCCTTCTTCGCTCATGCTGGAGGCTCGAGATCTCGCGCCTAATGGCCACCCACCCACCCCACAGTGCAGATGTGTCCCTTGCCGTCTTTTGTATGCACCCGGAAGTGGAGGCTTAACGGACTACCGACCGCGACCTGCTCTGCCCAGCCGCGGCGTGCGAAAATATGAAGAAACATCAGAGCCACGCCGCCGCCGCCTCTGTTGCGACTTGCTTTGTGGCCACCGCCCCCCTTGGGATGGCTCCTTGGGAGGGCGACGACCTTCCAAGCGGAAGCGACTGCACCCACACAGGGCGCAGAGCTGTTCTCAGGAAGAGCTCCGTATAGTTGGAATCGCAAAGTTGTGATAAAAAATTTAAATTAATCTCCCAATTTGTCGCTAATTTGTTACGCAAAAAAATTGTCGCCCTTCATTTGACACTGCTATGACAAATTCTGCACTGAGAGAAATGTTGTAGTAGAATGTACTAAATATTTTTAGTAAACGATCGTATAGTAAATACAATTACTCGTGTAGTAAGATTCACTAAACTTGATTTAATTTCGTTTAGTAAATCAAACAATTCGTAATCGTGAGTGAATGAACTAAGAGAATTGTCAGTGGTACTATTCTTGTTTCGTAGATAAAATCATTTGGTGAGATCTACGTTTCAAGTCGTCACACTTACGAAACACTGTTTAGTAAGCACTGTTTACTAAATACTGTTTAGTAAGCGCGCGTTCTCAGCAACCTGACCAATTGAAATGGTTATAGAACCCATCTGATGTGTAAGAATTCAACGCTGTATATAGTATTATACGCTATATAAATGGCGTGTTTAGTATTTTATTGGTTTTCAATAATTATATTCTCTAAACAAACGGTAGAAATACCGTTGACAGGCTAAAACCACCAGCCTTGCGTCCGTAACTGCTCTACTAGACTAGGGTCTGTCAGGTTACCGTGGTTAGGCAGTTCAAGTTCACGCGGCCGTAGGATGTGTGACCGCTGAGGAACCCCAGTTACTACCTGTGCTTGGAGGGACAGAAAGAAAGTATATCCTTTCAAATTTCCTTTAGTTATTTTCACTGCACTGTTTAGTAAATATTACTCAATGTATTAGCCAACGCAAAGATTCGTTTAGTTTTCTTCACTAGTTGCCATTCATCCCGGATACGACCTGTTTAGTGAATATTACTATACGTGCATTAGTGTGTTTAACTAAACAGCAGTTTCGTGAACTTGACTAAGCATTTTGTTCTACGAAAATCTACTATACCGTTTAGTTGAATCTATTACGTGATTAATTGTATGAACTAAACATTTCTCTCCGTGTGCTTACTTGATATCAATGTAGAATCGCGAAAACAAGAAAACCAAGAAACTACACAGATTAATAAAAAAATAATTTTAAATAATTAAAAATTCAGCGATAACAGAGAAAGTTGGTCCTACTAACATATCAACGAATACTTAAGGCGTTAGTGTTATTCACAGATGGGCGAAAAGACGGACTAGCGGACGTTTAGTAAAAACGGTATCAAGGACCTACAATTCGTGAAATCTCACTGCATTCGAATAACATGTTAGAACAAGTACATATTGGAACAGCATTTATCCAGTTTTTCTCTACCAGGGCCCGATAATACGATTTATCTTGTCAAACTATCGCCATTTTCCCCCTGCATCATTACATACCTTTCTCTACACTACGCATTTTATTCCTCATGGTTAGAAAGAAAATAATACACGGTAGAAATATTAGAATTCCAATTTCGCGTTTCATCATTGTAGACGAAGTAATGTCGGTGCAGTACTGTATTTGCTTCCAAATACGAGAATGCCATCGCCATTAGAGAAATCCCTTTCAGAACTTATATATAAATATCAAGATAATATCATTTTGTGAAATTTTGACTGTTACTTAAAAAATACCATCATAAAATCTGCCTCTAATTTGTTTCATTCTTTCAATTTATGTCACCTACAAAAATTAATCTTAAATCCAATTCATAGCTCTTCTAAAATGGAGTCACATATTGAGGAGACTTCATTTAAAGTATCCTCCAAAATCAAAATTATGTTTCAAACACTGAGAGCCTCGATCGATCGGGGAATCGATATTTCTACCTGCAACATCCTCCAACCCTTTCAATCCCTCAATGCTACCTGTCGCGTACAAAGGAGCCCCCCCCCTCCCTTCGGCTGGGCGAATGAACTCAAGTACTCTGCTCAGGAAAAACCTTACAGAATAACGTTGCTCATTTAGGACAGCCGGCCGGCGAAAATTCTCCATTGGATTTTCCACACACAATTTTCAGAATCTTGATGAGACACTCTATCTGTTGATTGCTGCGTCTTTCGAGCCTCGCAAGATATTTCAAATATTGCTTGATTACTTAAAATTCTCCGCCAATGGTCTCTTAAATAGGTATATGAAAGTATATAGGTATATAGCTTACGTTATCGCACTTTAAAAGTGGAGAAGCACGTGCGTATTAATATGTAATGTTCCTTAAGTTATTAATAACATGACTGGCGCTTCTGTTATATACATTTGTTCTTTGATTAATAATGTCTGATATCGAAAGATTACAACAACTTGCAGTTTACATGCTGTTTCTGGTAAACAGTGTACATTACGTTGATGAATACAAGATGTTGAACAATTTGATGACATGATAAAATCAGCGAATACTAACATGGTGTTCCTTAATATTTTCAAATTGTACGGAAATGTAAGCAATAATTTTAGGACATATTGATTAATACAATAGATGAATATTTTTGCAGTCATGTTCACATTTTAAATACTTTATACTACCTGAATGTGGCGTCGCCGACGCTTTCAACTATCTTCGGTTATTTAACTTTTCTTTTTTCCCTCGGATCAGAGTCCTCTTACTTCAGTTTATGTTTTTTCAGCGTTGCGAACTAACCACTTATATCTTACCACTTACAGTTCTGGTTTCTTCTATTTCTTTTTATTATTCTTCAAATTCAATTTTAAGAATATTTACAAATTTACTTAAAAAATAGAGGAAGTCTCGATTACATCAGTAATGTATCAAACAGCATGAGTTGTTTATCTGAACTGTTTTTTATAACATTTTTTACGCCATTTTCTTTGCTTTTAGGGCATTTAAAAAAAAAATTAGAAGCGGATTATTGATGATTTTTGGCGACATTTTAGGTCATGAAAATTCGCCCCCAATCATAACTTTTGGCTTGTAGCAAGAGATGGTCAACTGTAAAAAAAGGATATTAAGAGCTTCCAGGCAAATTCACAAATATGAGGAGGCGAGCTCACCCTCTCCCACGAGCTGTGGGCTGTGTTCCGGCGGCAACATTATTATTGTGGGTATTCCCAAAGCATCCGACCGCCAGTCAACCTCCAGGAGGGTCTTGGCTATTTTCGTCTAGAGCAGGTACCACCAAAGCTTTGTGAATGAAAGCAGTCTCGAATACATTCGAATAGACTCGTATTTCAGAATTAAATTTCAGACTCCAACATGCAGTAATGTTACGTAATAATGAACTGAATACCTTACACAAAATTACAGTTAATCTGACGTTGGCTTTCATTTCGGCAATGGATTTTGTAGATTCGGTAGAACAATCCGGTACAAGCAATTAAGAATGGTCTCACATTTATTTACTGTCAAACTTCTAGGCTAGATGTTAGTGTTGGCGTGCGCCTCCGCGGCGACATAAAAATTGCTGTATGTTAACTATATTCTCTGGAACAAACGCATATTTCGGTGGAACAATCCCGTACGATCCAGGTACAATCGATTGTGAATGGTTGAACAAGTTTTTACGCTGACGGTGACGCCCTATGTTGTATTGTTGGTGTGGGCCTCCTCTCCGCGATCTTAAAATCGCTCTATGTTGACTAATGTTCTGGTACAAACGCATATTTCGGTGGAACAATCCGGTACAACCCAGGTACAATCAATTAAGAATGGTCTCACATTTGTTATTGTGGAACAAACGGGTGCACAAAACACAAATTAATTGCCGTGGCCGTTTAGGGAAAAATAATTGTTAAAAACTGAAACATATTTAACCATGCCAGAAATTCAAATACGTTTGTAGAGAAAACCAACGAGCACAATCGAACCAAACAAATAACACTATTAACACACATTATATACTAATTGTTTACCACAAACACAATACTTCTATCTTCTAATACTATGTTAAAATATTTACAATAATCTTGCATCTTATAATTTTTGTAATATAAGATAGAGCGATCTTGAAACTTGAGGTATCAAATGTGATTCCTCGGGACGCTAGTCGGTCGTTTTTTGAACAAAAGTTTTGAGATTATGTTTAATGTTTGAGCATTTAACTTTGTCTGAGGACAAACATTTTCGATCTAGTTAATTGGATTGATCCAGTTCTAACTGAAATTGAGTTTGACGATGGATAACAATTAGATCAACAATAAGAAGAGAAAATTATAGTCGCAGCTATGATTCAGAAGCATCTGTTCTAGTATTATAGTAGCGTAAACGTTCTTGTTTTGTGGAATTGTAAACGTTCTAGTTTTGTAGAGTTATAAATGCTCTAGTTTTGGAGGACTATGTTCTAGTTTTGAAGTTTTACTGTAACAATTACTTCGTGTTTTTTGTAAGTCAGTAAATTGTCAACAAAAATGTGCTACAATATTATAAATTATTTTTCAATAGTTTTAAATATTATAAGCATTAAAAGACCCAGTATTAATTATTATGTGCTTGAAAAGACACGGAATAGGAAAAAATTAAAGAAAAATAGTATTGATAAATGGTCGCCTTAGAGTCCTGAGGTATCATATATGATACCACCTGTAACAACAATGTAATTTATAAAAAAATATAATGCGAGTAATTTTGACTTATTTGACACAAAAACAACCCATTTATCACAAAAATAATTAATTTTGAAGATGATATATAGCACCATGTAGTGGAGTTATAACAGAATTAACAACACATAAACCTTCTGGGTGAAAAACATGTAGAAGTGCTAACATCGGTCCAACGGTGTCGGAGTTTTGCTCTTATATACTGTTATATATATATATATATATATATATATATATATATATGTGTGTGTGTGTGTGTGTGTGTGTGTGTGTGTGTGTGTGTGTGTGTGTAAGATAAACCAGCAAAAGCGTTTTCAAACGGAAAAAAATTTCCCTTTCCGAGACGTGATTCCAAATTCTCAGAATTAACTTGCCGGCATTCATACCACTATGCCACATGGATCGAATTCGGGGAAAGGCATAAAAACGTAAATGTCCCATTCATGAAAAAAACATAATTCGGGACAAGGTATAAAAAATTCCACCATTTTTTCCTTTGACATTCTTATTCAAAACGTCAAATTCAACACGGAATGCTAACAAACCACATATATATGCAGCACGCTTTAACCACCTGGGCTATTCGAGTGAGTTACGGACTGACTACTTATAGAACATGTAACACAACAGCATATGTTATCGCATTGTTCCCGTCACCTTATAAAAACGCATTGTTACTTGGTAACATGGTCACAATTTGGATTCTATCAACATCCCCTGGGTGTTGATTCTATATGACTGAGGAACATATTCTCCGAGCGTATAGCTTCCAACAAGGTGACGGGAATGGTGACAACCATATATTCGTACAAGGAGCGATAGTGCGCTCGTAAAAACTGTTTAAAGGGTTGGTTGACTCCGTAGGTTAGTGGTCAGAGCAGCTGGACGTAAACCAGAAGGCGCGGGTTCGAATCCCGGTCGGGCCGGCAAATTCTTTGAACAAATTTCTTTATTAAAACGCATTGTTACTTGGTCACAATTTGGATTCTATCAACACCCCCTGAGTGTTGATTCTATATGACTGCGGAACATATTCTCCGAGCGTATAGCTTCCAACAAGGATAGTTATATATTCCAACAAGTGATAATTATATATTAGGAATGTGTATTAGTAATATATTTAATAAAAAATAGATTATACATAAGTGCAATAAGTTTACAATGTAACCAACACAACAAAATTACTCGTATAGACAAATGTTTAAATGAATTGGTGGTGAATAACAATTATACCAACAATACTATAATAAACATTATGGAAAACATTCAGAATATATCCTGCAGGATTTTTCGTATTCAGTCCCCCTGTGTACTAGTTTCTCTTTCGCCGTTTCAGTGGGATGTTATGAGCCTTATAGTTGAAGCCCCGAGGTCGATCAATCAAGATAAAGATTTAGACCTTCAAATTCATCACACGGACGACGCACTAATCCAGAATGTTCAGCATTTTCGACATTCTTCATTTTTTCTACGTCACTGTTCCCCACTTCAGACCATGCGAATGTCGTCCGAGAAAGCAACCTCAAGGGGAGTCTTGTCCTCATTGTTCCTGTCTGTGATACTCGCTCCGGCGTCTAACAGGGCGCGCACGCACTCCACGTGGCCGTTTAAAGAAGCTCCGTGTAGTGGAGTGTTTCCTACACTGTTCTTAGCATTGATATCAGGGGCTCGCTGCAGCAGCTCCCTCACGCACGCTATGTGTCCGTTATAGGCTGCGTAGAAGAGAGCAGCACGATTTTTCCCTTCTTTGGCGTTTATATCGACGCCCGCGTCCAAGAATGCTACCAGTGTCTCCAAGTGACCACGAATCGCAGCTTCCCTGAGACAGTATTCTCCAGGTGGTCCTCGTACAAGGTCTGGCACACCGTTCAAAAAGGCCCACACCACGGCGGCGATCTTGGCCTTTTTGAGGGCGCACTTCACCTGCTCAACGTTCGTCGCGGCCACGCGGTGCAGCAGCTCTCGCACGGCGTCTGCCTGGCCGGCCTGCGACGCCCACACCAGCGCGCACTCCTCCTCGCCTTTGCACTTCGTTGCAGACGCCCCTTTCTCCAACAGCAGATGCACCATTTCCCAACGGTTTGCTTTGGCAGCTAGCACTATTAAAGGATCGCCTTCTTTATTACACATATCAACAAAAGATCTTCCGTTCCGCAGAAACAATTCCACTAAATTCCAATGACCATTTTCTGCAGCCATGGAAACGTCTTTTTCATTTGGTTTCGCCCCCTTCTGAAGAAGAAAGTTGGCTACATCCCTGCTACCCTCCCCCGCAGCGAGGCCCAGGGGCGTGGCGCCGTCCGCGTCCTTGGCGTCGACCTGCGCCCCGGCCAACAGGAGGCGCTGGGCGACCGCCAGGTGGCCTTGGGCGGCGGCGCAGTGCAGCGGCGTGCGCAGACGGTGGCCGAAAGCGTTGACCTTCGCCCCTGCGCCCAAAAGGACCATCACGGCTTTCATGTGACCTTTACTTGCAGCCAGGTGCGGCGCAGTGTCTCCCTTCTTGGTACGCTCTGAAGAACTTTGAAAATCAACTTGCTCATCTGCCGCGAACTGCAGCAGAGCTTCTCCGTCTCCTTGTTCAGCTAAATGAAGTATAGACGTGGGAAGGATGGAAGAAATCGAAGTAGAAGATCCGGATTCGGATGGGACAACTACTGTTCTTCCAGACAGCAGGGCATCCACTTTCGGCATCAAGGACCCCATTTCTATTTACACATTCCTCCAGGAGAGTCACTCTGGATTCCACTACATTCAAACGACCAAGCGCCTCAGTCAAATTGGTCCGAGTTTCATCACGTTGATCTGCCATGGTGTCAAAGAAATCACTCTGCAAGTAATAAAATAAATAATTATTGCTCTGAAATTACATGCACCAATACCGTAGATACTTTCAATTTAGTGGTGCTACAGAATGGCACACAGTTGGACAGAATGACGCAAGAATTTAATTGCAATAGGAGAAATTCGCCCAGAAAAGAAAATTGCAAACAAACGGTATCCCCATGACAAATTTCAGAAGGTAGAAAGTGCTATCACAGATACATTTTTTCACTCCGAAGATCCTTCGATGTCCATTGAAAAATCAGATAATAAAGATATTATTAAGAAACGTATCTATTATTTTCTCTCAACAAATGACAAGACTTTGAAAACTCTAATTTTTATAGTTTGAAATACAATAAAATTAAATGAGATTTTGCAGTCACCGAACGCATGATAAAAGTAGCTAAAAAGTTGAGTGAAGAAAATGGAATTTTGTCCAGATCTGAAAGCAAGTTCGGTAAGGTATTAGAACTGTGGATTGTGACGAAAGTTCAGAAATTCTAAGGTAAGCGAGTACGTTTATTTGAAGTGAGTTGTAAGGGGCCAGAATATTTCAAAATGACAGTCAAAATATGAGTCAAGAATCCGTCATTTAATAACCAAATACAACCTTGTTGTTTCACCACCCCAAGAATTACTGAAATTCCTGGTTCATCCAAAGAAATCGATGGCCAGTAACGCAAGAAACGTCTAATGCAGAAATCTACTACACACTAGTTCGTAAAAAATTAATATTTTTTAATGTTATTGAAATCCCACTTTGATTTTTTCTGGAGTTGTCAACAACTCTCTAGTGCGTTTATAAATATTCTTTTACAATATTTATAGCTTATCGAGTTTACAAAAATTTACATTTTAAAAATTTAATTTTTATTGAAAATTCAGGAAATTAAATATTTTTTTCAAAATCGCAAAAATTAAACATGTTTTTAAGTTTCGAATGCAATTTGAACTGAATTTCTGTAATTAGTATATTCAAATATTTTAAAGTTAGTGATGCGCGTCATATTTAGCAAATTTCATTATGCAATATTTCCGAAAATAATAAAGTTAGAAAACAATAAAAATACACGTGTTAACTTATTTGATCCATATAATAGAAACAATTAGAAAATAATTAAAAATACGAAAGTCAAATTTTGGCCTTTTTCGAGCGATTCGACGTGAATGGCAACTTAAATACCCCACGTAATGGAAGTATTGCAGTTAGGGATACGACTGGCATGCGTGCGTACAATTTAACTTTCTACCAACACCCCTCCTAGCGTCAAAAACACGGCTTTGAAAACCTAAGCGAGCGAGCTCGATACCTCATTTCTTATTTATAAGCTATTACATTGCAATTCCAATGCGCGATTTGTTTCCGAGGGGAACTTATATAGTATATTGTGGCATTATCATCAGTATCTTGTAATACGAGAAACAACTCTCGTATTAAGCAGAACGAGTGGGTAAAAACCTTCTGAAAGTGCAATAGAGGAAAAAATTCTGAAAAAAGAAATGAAACTTTCTGGGAGCAGCGTCGTAGCGAAAGTGGCGAAAATTGTGAGGGGTAAGCTATTAATGTCACAATAATATTGAGTTCTTATTGTATGTCATTAGAATTAGACCATGATAACTATGATATATGACCATGTCTATTGTCATAGTTACTTTTTCTTATCATATTACAGAGACATCATACACCGCTGGCTATTTTTTTTCATAATAAATGAAAAGAAAAGGAATTACAAAAATTTGTTACCATGTCACATCAGAAAGGTGGAAAATTTCAATGGAAGAAAGTTATGCAGAATTGTTGATATTGCAGAAACTGAACCTTAAAGAGCTGACACCTTGTAGCAGCCACCCACAATCAAATTAAGAGTACCTGTTGGTCCCCACTGTGATTTGTAGAATGTGAGTGCTGGAAAGTACTGGATTGGGAATTTAAGACAATTTTATTTAATTAAAAAATTCTGTTCTTTTTCAGTCAGTTGTACCTGACAGAACTTTATTTTGTCTGATTCAAGAACAGTTGCAAAGTGAAATAAGTGAATAAGCAATAAGGTTCACTGTGATTGTGATATACATGTGACAAATATGTAGATATTTAGCACTACATCAGTACTGCATATACTGCAATATTGTAGATGTGCCCAAAAATAAAAAGTCGTACCTCAAAGCAACAAGGAAAAATATAATTAAGATACGAGTTAATTTTATTTACAATTAATTTATTTCAACATTACTCATATTGTCAGCCGTTTCTGTCAGTACTTCTGTTTTTCTGTTCAGATGAAATACGGTTGCTTAGTGTATATGCTTTAAAGAGTTAACTTGTGAGTGAAACATATATTACATAACTACATGTTTCAAATATGCAATTATGGCCTTCTGGACTTGCGATATTTTATTTAGATGTTTTCTTTGAATGAAACTCAGTTCTTAAGTGGAATCAGTAAGTATTTCACTACATTTTTTAAAATGTGAGTCAGTAACATTTAATGTGCTAGGTTATTTGGAGTCAATTAATTTTCTTTTTTTTTATCTGAGTTTACTTGTTGTTCAATTGTACATAATTTTCCAGAATATCGAATACTTTGTATATATATTTTGCTGGAGATACCAGAATTCAATTATCAAAATTATTGATAATTATCATTTAGATTGGAAAAAATATGTGGAATAAAATTAGAAATTTGTTAGGTGCATAGTTCTTTTTAACATAAATTTGTGTTAAGAGAAAGAATTGAGAAGAAATAATTTAGTAATTTCTAAATTAAGTTCGTTAATCATTTTATTTGAAATAGAATCATTTCCTAAAGCTTGTGAATATTCATATTTTGTGAAGGGACCAAATAATGTGGAAAAGAGATTAAAAAAACTAAATTTCTGCATGAAAAGTTTGATCTGATTTGATTGCTGAAAATTGATGTAGGCAGATTCTAATGTAGGGTATTGTTTAATATTGGATCAAGAGAATAACATTTTGTTAATTTTGTAATTGTTGACGTTTGTGGACTGTGATCTGCTGTTGGGGTGTATTTGTGCTATATAATTTTGAAATTTTTCTAACATATTGGTTTACACATACTTTCATACTTTGTGATAACTTAATATCTTAACTTAATTCTTGTATTATCAAGGAGATTGTTGCCGAAAAGTCTTAGATTATGTTTAGCTTTAAAAAGATTTAAGTAGTATGTAGGGAGAGATACAGTATGAATGGGAATGTTTAATGTGTGTGTTGGAGGTGTAATGTATAAGCATCTAGAAATGTTTTAGTTAATTTTTCTGTTTCTATATAATTTTTTAGTATTTTCTATTTATTGTGTATTTGTTTTTTGGGAAATTAAAATTTGAATTAATGTTTGTTCATTACGTATCCCAGTTTATACAAATGTTATGAAGGGAATAACCCATAGTTCAGAATTCAGACAAATTAGACAGAGAGCACAAGTGAAAATTTTCCATCCAGTTTCTGAGTACCGCCGTCTCTGATTGGACGCAAGGGTTGCTATTGCGTAGTGAGTGTCAGCCAAACTCAAATGAGATTACTCCAGTTTCTGGAAAATTCCAGGACCTTTAGTGAGTTTTGGTGGGGCAAACAGGGCACCTGCTTAGTGACACAGAAAGAAAGAAAAAGACTCGAATGGTGAACGTTGGAGAGTGCGGAGCTTCGTGTCTGGGGGGTTCGCGCACTTCGGGATTTTTCCCAAGACGGCTAAAATAAACGCCGAATTGGACTATTATTGTTAATTGGAGAATTTCTTCTACAGGCAGCAGCGCCCAGAAGAGAGTTGGGTTAATTTCACTTAGAGAATTTGGGGCTGAAGTGTTATCTTTGTTTTCTGAGCCGTGCTTGGCCATAAAAAAGGTGACAGTGAAATTTGCATTATCAAAAAACGAACTTGAACGAAACATTAAGCCGTCGTATTTTGGTGCGGTTTCTTTCTCGCGAAGTGAACCAGAGCTTTGCCGTCGCCCGCCACGAGAGCCAACAGAGAGTTCAACGCAGCCGGCGCATACCTGCGTGGAGGAGAGAAGGGACTCCATTCATACTCCGCCCAGTGCCAGTCGCGGACGGTCGCCCAGCTGAATAGAAGACATTGACCTTTGAGGGTGACGTTTCTTCCGAGCCAGCCTGCGCTCGCCACAACCCTTCAGGTGAGAAAACCAGTTTTTTGTTATCAGAACTTTAAGTTATCCAAAATTCAGAAAGTTTTCTCATTTAAGTGTAATTGCAAAGAACGGTTGTTGGCCGCGCTTTGGCCCTCAAGAGAACCAGCGAAAAGATTGTTTAAAAAAACACTAGATTTAAGGTTCTTTGTAATTGATATTTTGGGGGACGTGAGATCGTGAGTGAGGTCTCTTTATGAGAAATTTTACATGTTATTTTATTTGAAATTAAATTCTTGTTTTTATCAGACCTCAACTAACTTTTTTTATTTCATTCGCATGCGACGTCACGGCCACCACCCATCAATTCTGTTCCAGCCGAACCATCTGCCATCTAAGGTAGCCCGGCAGGGAAGTCCGCCGCTCCCATTGTTGCGGAGAGCGACTGGTGTTGCAATATGTGTGTATATGTATATATATATATATATATATATATATATATATATATATATATATATATATATTGCAACGCCAGTCTTAGTTAAATAAGATATTAAAAACAACAATGCATATGGGAAGTACGCAGTAAGCAGTTTCACAACAATTTGGGAAACAAGAGCCATATCTAAACTATACTACATATCTTTTATGTAAACGTATGAACATGTTCATGATGTGGTGATGGAAAAGCAGGTGTTAATTATATTGATTTGCTGAATTTCACTGAATACAATATCATATAAACAGTGGACAAATTGTTTCCTCATGCATCCATTTTTCGATCATTTAAATATTTAAAAGCTTACATTTCCTTAACGCTGAAACACTAAGTACTGATAGATAACTTGAATACAACATGTATAAATTAATAACCTTCATATTATTTGACCTTACCTCAGTGCATGAACATACAAAATACAATGCTTGAAGACAAAGACCGCAAATGTTTGAGTAAACCCTTATATCACAGAAAAAGGTTTTCCCCAATAGAAAACATTAGTTTCTTACACCTTCACAATATCATTGCAGGAACAATTCTTGATACTTTTTAACAAGTTTTAAATTCATCTGGAAGAAAATATGCTGCATACATATGTTGGCCAATGTCATTTGTTGTGGAGAAACCATGATCATTCCGCACCAGATGGCATGCTTAGATTAGATAAACTCACGTAGCAAAATGATACATTGCACGATGTAAGCACTCCAAACACCATGGTGGGTCACATGGCCTTGTGAAATCACAAGGTTGCAGCTTGACCACCAAGCATCGCCACATTTCACACTTACATTTATATTCAGTGTCACATTAATGTTTGTTAAGCTTTAAACGTTTCACGCTTATTGCGTGCTGTCATCACATTTCACGTACAATACGTTTCACCTAACAACAGGCGCACCCTCCGCCATGATCACTGAGCTGAAACTGAGAAAGAGCAGGTCGAAAGGCAAGTGTTCTGAGCGAAGTGGGGGAGGTCATTGCCTTCTTGGTAGAGCTAGCGGGTGGAGGTAAAAACCACCTAGTACAATGAAGCTCAGACACCGGGATCGCCTTAAAAACATAATTGATTCTGCGCAACACAGTGTGATATAAGTTAAAATAATTTGTACGGTTTCTAGCCAGGCTGTGAGGCATATTGAAGTTTCATAATCCAGGAACTAATATAACTCTTGATGAACATCTTGTAGACTTTAGAAGAAAATGTCCATCCAATCACTATAGCCCAAGTAAACCCGCAAAGTACGGAAACAAAATATGGATCATGTGCGATAGTGCAAGTTCATATTGCTTTAATGCAAAAGTCTGTACAGGAAAACCTCAAGGCGGAACAAGTGAAAAAAATCAGGGAATGTGTGTAGGCCCGTGGGGCCGTGTGTGTTTCAGGGCCGTGTGTGTTTGGCCCACGAGCTATGGATTCAGAATGTTACATGCGACACTGTCATTACATTGTACATGTTGGGTCAATCTCTTCTCAAACTTAAAATTACGCTTTTGGGGCCCATGAGAACAAAACAGAACTTCCTAATCAATCAAAGAAGCCGTCCACCAATCAGGATTCCATTTTACTGAAGACACTACAGTAGTATCTTGTATCACAAAAAAGAACAGAAATATTTAGATGAGTACATCGCACAAAGTCAAAGAATTGAGCAATAGAGAAAATATACCAAAGATAATACTAGACTACAATGCAACAAAGGGAGCAGTTGACACGTTAGATAAACTTTTTCTACGTACATATGCAAGAAGAAATCTAATTGTTGGCTAATATTGTTATTTTACAATATTCTTGATACAGCAGCATACAATGCTTTCGTCATTTCGGCAGAAATCATCCCAAACGGGAACAATAATGTTCTCCACAAGAGAATGTGTTATTACTCGTTTCTCTTTCATTATCCTTTAAAATTATATTCTCTACAAGGGGTCGAGATGATGAGGTTGTATTTTTTACGGTATCCCACATTGCTTTAGTTTTGTTACTAGCGCTCGAAATGTCCTGACAATTTTTCATTATTTTTGCTTGAACTATTACTTTTCTTAAAATTCTTTTGTATTCTCGAAAGTATTCATGGAAACCGGGTGATACGTTATGATGTTTAGAAATAAAGTATAGCGTACGTTTGCTTTTACACGATGTTCTAATTCCTTGTGAGATCCAAGTATTACTTTTGCTTGAAATGTTTTATTTTCTCTTTTTAAGAGGAAAGTATGTGTTAAAATGAATTTAAAGCTCGGAGCAAAATAAATTATATTTCGAGGATGGAAGAGAAATAAGAGATATGGGTGGGGATGGGTCTTAGGCAGGACACTGCCGAGGTTGTGAAATGATGAGTTTTGCAAGCTCACTACCGAGTGAATGTTTTCCGACAAGGTTCAGTTGTAGACCATGCCGGGTGAAATGTTTTTCTGAGTGAAAGTTTAGCTCAAATAATTTAACATGTGTGCCTCTTAGATGCAGTTTCAATTGGTTATTTGCGTGACTAATTTCTTTGCACAGTGTTGGTTTGTTGTACCAGAAGGGCAGAGTCGAGACTGCAATATTCGTGTTTTGGGCGGCACGTTCTAATTTGTCAACATGTTCAGGCGTAAAGTGACCACCCAAATTAATGTCATTCTGCCCTCCTATGATGATGACTCTATCCCGTTTGGTAGGAGTTTTTGTGTGCGTGTCCAACTCACTGGTCACGGCGGCAAACCTCCCGTTAGGCTTAAACAACCCATGACAGAGAAATTGGATGGGAGTTTCCCACTGAGCAGGGAGGAGATTTGTCGCCCATGGCTTTCTGCTAAAATGAGTTCCTTTTTGATGGGCTCTTGTTCTTGTTTACTTGTGGGCCATGTTGCGCAACTCTACGTGTCTTTGTTTCTTTGCGCTTTCTAGCCTGTTTGCGTTGGTTTGTGGATGGACGTGTTGATGATGGCTGGGGGTGGTGAGGATTGGGAAGGCAAGGAAACTTTATTTGGTAAGGATTGGGAAAGCACGTAAATTTTATTCCCTTTTACTTTCCCGTATTCATACGTATATTCGGAGGTATATACGTAGTATAGGGAAAGTTATGTAATGCTTCGCGAAAAAACCGGCGAAGTTTCGGCAGAAAAAAATCATTGCTGGGCCGATAAAACGAAAAAGTGGATAAATCCAGTTGGTAAATTAAGAAAAACTAGTGGTGCTTCCAAGGCACATACTTTCTCGCTCTGCTTCTATACGGTCCTTATTGCTATTCCACTACTTCATAAACCAGAAAAAGTGTATTATACCAGCAAAACCTTTCGGTACCAAGGTCCGACAACCGAAACTCAAATTCAACGAACCGGCACTTATACCACTACGCAACACCAACACCGCCACTGTCGAACAGGACCATGAAAGAATAGAACCGACCTATAAAATGGTAAATGCATGATAAGAAACAATTGATACGATGGCAAAACGCTTTACAAATACAAGAGAAGTAAAAAATTGTTAAAAGTTAATTATTTGAACAAATCTCTACAGACATTTCCAGGACATTTATCGCAATTACTTATATTTTAGTCAAAACGTAATTCTATCGCTTTTATCATTAGGAACCGGTAATTTTCAACATGCGAAAAACGTGTCTATCAAACATGACCAAGCACGGCAGCGATAAACCGCATTACGAAGTATTCGCAAAGCTAGAAAGTAATCATCCTTTCGGAACCGTTAGGGATTGTAAGTTTATCGCATGACTTCTGGTTATACTGTATTACAATTTAACGTTAAAATTCTCATAATTTTATTTAAATTGGTTCATACATATATATACTAGACAACGGTTGATTTGACATGCCATTCGCTTCAGAAATCAATTGAGTTGAAAAATTGTTTAAAAGACGCAGTTAGGGAAACCACAGACAAGTCCTGTCTATTTATCTATATTGAATCTATTCGTGAGTAGAAGTACTTCAAATGATTTTCAATAAAGTATCTACACTCTTCAGTGTTTTTTTCCTGAAACATCACATCCATCAAATTAAAATTCCCCACGGGGGATCGAACTCTGTATCTTCTTTATTTAAGGTCTCAACCCGTAGGTGTATTAACCAACCGAGCTACGAGAACGACTTGCAGAACTTCTGCTAATATTGCAGTCATAACAATCTTGTATCAGTTCTCTTATTGAGAAGCCGGTAATTGTCAACATGAAAAAAACATGTCTTTCAAAAAACATGGCCAAGAAAGGCAGCATTGAACGGTTTACTCCACATAATTTATCGGATGATCGGCATTTGGAAAATAACTACTGCGAGAAAGTATGTGCCGTTCTATAGCACCACTAGTTTATTTATATATTTACCTTCTCTTCTTACACACGTGCAAAAAATTTAAAGAAAAAATTTGGAGCGGTTTATGAGAAAAGTTTTTTTTGTCAATTTGAATCGAAATTTACGCAAAAACTATTCGTTTTTCCAAAAAAATGGCACATGACCTTATTTGAAGGGCTACTTTTGTACAACCGACTTTGTCTGAAGCGAAAATCTCTATCTTCAATTTTCCAGTTTTTAAACAGTTTTTTGCAATTTTCGAAAAATGGAGCCTATGAACGAAAATGATGCCTGCGTCATTCCCTTCAACGTTCTTTGCCCTATTCAACAACAAAATATAATCAAAAAATTTGGAGCCATTTTTTTTAATTCATAAAATCTCAAAATGGGCTTCATGTAAAGTATCCTCAAATAATAAGACATCAGTTTCAAATTCAAGAGGCCTTGAGACGAGTCAAAACCATCGGTGAATATCAATTTTGAAGAAAATCGACCGAACGG
Source organism: Acheta domesticus (assembly GCA_031308135.1). Classification (NCBI taxonomy): domain Eukaryota; kingdom Metazoa; phylum Arthropoda; class Insecta; order Orthoptera; family Gryllidae; genus Acheta; species Acheta domesticus. The sequence goes on from JAHLJT010002630.1 coordinate 56,413,341, forward strand.
TTTAGGCGCTAGCGTTGACCACAGACGGACAGACGGACAGAATGTCGTCAATCGATTTTGAAGTATGAAGAAGCAACAAATCATGGATTATGACTACACCACGAGATAGAGGATTTTTTTTCTAAATTTAGCAACAGGTTTTATCCACTTTTCTGTCACCAGAGCCCTGCTATAAGAGATTTTCTGGCGAAAATTCTCCGTTTTCCGCCGCACGATTACATAACTTTCTCTTCTTACGAAGTATTCGTAAGGCGAGAAAGTAAAAAGACGTAACACGTGGTGTAGCCAGAATCTGTTTTGTGGATCCTTTATACCGAAAAACCAACTGAAAGCAAAACGTCCGTCTTTCTGTCTGTCCGTGTGTGAACACCACTAGCGTCTAAACCACTCGTAGGATCTTTTTCCGAATTGAAGAAACTGCTGTCCATCTGGCTCTAGTTAAAGCTCTGCGATTTTGAAAAACCTTCAATAATTTTTGAGGGTACTTTACATGAAGCTTCCAGGGCATTTTCAATTTTTTCTCAACGGCTCAAAATGTTTTCTTTAAATTTCTTGTAAGAATAGAGTCAAATACACTTATTACGGTGGCATAGGTCCTATTTTTACTGGCAAATCTGAAGTTTCGAATATTGAAAAAGCTTGAATTTTCTTTGGAGTCTTCCTTCAACAACAAATTTGCAGACAGAGAATTTTCTTTGAAATAAAATTTGTACTTCGTAATGAGTTCTTTCTTTGACGTCAGATTCATTGTTTTGAAAATTTAAGTAGTTTTCCGCAATATTGCGTGTAATATGTGTGATTTGAAAATAATACAAAAATACGATTTTCTCAAGAACGGAACCAAAGATTTTCTTTAAACTTTTGGTAGGAAGAGAGCTAAATGAACTCTATGAGATGACATAAGCGTCATGTTGCTATATCCTTTTGTTTTTTCAAAATTGTAAAAATGTAATTTTTTTACTTGTCTCTCACGTCAATATTGACATCAGCGACGATTTCTTCACATTATTATATTTTCGAGTTCACGTGCTGTCAATAATGTCCAGTAAAATTTCTCAAAATCTCAACAGTTTATTGTGAAAACTAGCTCGAAATTCCGCATTTTCAGAAGTGTTCCAACGCCATTTTCTCAAAAATGGCTCCGAATTTTTTCTTCACACTTTTCGAACAGATTACAAACTTACTTGCTACTTGATCTATTATAGAGAGCTAATTGCTCTCTATAATAGGTCATAAAGTTCATTTTGAGTTTTTTTTAATTACACAAATGTAATTTGTTTGAAAGATCTCCCACACCTCTAATATGCACTTTACCAGTAATTGGTATATATTATTCTATTTTTGAGTATAATTGCTTTAAATGATTTTAAAATGAAGTTTCCTGGAAACTCAAATATTTTCTGTGAAAATGAGCTCTAAATTTTGCATTTTTAGTAGCTCTTAAACGCAATTTTCATAAAAACGATTGGAAATTTTTGAAAGAAAATTGACATGTAGGGCAAGGTTTTTGTGTTGTTTAATATTCTCAAATTAATATTTCCGTTCTACTATTAGGAAACAGAAAAATTAAGAAAATGTCAAAAAATATAGTTTGGGCGGTGATAGGTGGCAGCTGGCAAGAGTTTGTGGCAATTTCGAATAACTAGCCCAGACCCAAGGAAGTAGAAAACTAACACGGGAAAGACTGTCCATTCTGTAGCATCACTAGTTTCGTTATCAGGGCCCGGCAATGAATTTTTTTCTCTCGAAAATTCGCGGTTTTTTCGCGCAGCATTACAAAACTTTCCTTATACTACGTATATTACTTCGTATTTACGTGCGTATACGGAAAAGTAAAAACCAGCATTTGTAGAAAATTTATAATTAAAATACATAGATATAGATAGATAGATATTTAGATATTTATTTGTCAAAAAACAGTAAAAACTGTATATGACGTGTGGGGAAAGAAATTTATCTTCGCACATTTTCTTGAGGGCCAGAATTTTATTAAAAAAACACGAAAAAATGAAATTAGAAAATAATTATTTTAGAAAATAAAGATATTTGAAAAATATTTTTTCCCGAGTTATAGAAAATCAATTTCAACTGTAAATGAACTACAAGCAAAAGGAGTGCTCAACAAAACGTGCGCACAGTGAAGCTACATTTACGTCCAGAAGCAAAACAAGGGGCCATCACAGCATTTGCTCAATGGATCAGGGAAACTGGACAAAAACCTGATCGAGATGGGGGTCATTGACCCGGAAGCTGAAGTACATTACTTGTTACAGACGTATTAAATATTTTTTTAAATGTATACAATGTATACAATGCAAACATAAACTAATTCATTATATATCTTTGTTTTGTTACATAAAACATTATTTTCCTTTTTCACGATCAGTATAGTCTCTAATTGTATAGAAACAGTTACATTTCATGGAATTCTAGTTTCTTGTTGACAGTTTATAAATGAGTACGAATTTTGTTATAAAATATGGGTAAAGTTCTTGCACTCCCAATATTTTTGGAAAACAATAGTTTTATTCCATATTTCTGTTAACATGCATGCGTAATATTTGAACACACTAAATTTGATTTCTCAGTAGTTTCCAAAATGAAATAAATGCCAGCCGTAGACTGCGAAGTAGGGTGTTGTGTTGAGGAAGTTAACACTAATTATATAACATTAATAATGTAACATTATATTTGTTAACTCAGTAACTTTAATAATGTAGATTCAAAACATTCATTAACAGTGTTTTGTATATCAAAATTCTAATAATATAGAAAGTCTTCATTCCTCTTTATATGACAAGAGGTATTTGTGAACCAAAAAACGCATTATACAACAAATTCAAAATTTTAAAAATTTATAATGTTTCAGTGCCAAATACATTTTTGTGTGTAATACATCAGACTTTTGTGATTTTAAGATGTAAGATTTAGGATCACAGAGGGCACATTAGCACTTTGTTTGTAAAAAGAGTGTGTGTGAAGTGAATTGTGGTGCAGTTGTCTCCAAAGCGTCCTTTAATTTCTTCTCTGCGCCAATCGGCGCTCGATCTCGAGTACGCAGTCTTGATGTCCGTTTTGTTTTGCCAAATACAGAGGAGTCCCAGTGGGAATACAGAATAAGGATATCGGGCCGACGTGAGCGCCGCCCTCCATCAGCGCGACGACGCACTCTCTGTTCCCTTTCTCTGCGGCTAAATGCAGAGGAGTATAGCCCCATACGTCCTTAATATTTCACTTCAGCCCCTCTCTCCATGAGCGCGACGACGCACTCTTTGTTCCCGTTCTCTGCGGCTAAATGCAGAGGAGTATTGCCCCAATTGTTCTTAACATTCACTTCAGCACCTCTCTCCATGAGCGCGACGACGCACTCTCTGTTCCCTTTATGTGCGGCTAAATGCAGAGGAGTATTGCCCCATACGTCCTTAACATTCACTTGGGCGCTGGCCTCCAGCAGCGTGCGCACACACGAGGTGTGGCCTTTAGAAGCGGCGTTGTGCAATGCGGTCCATCCATTCCCGACAGTGGCATTGGCATTGACGCCCAGTTGCAAAAGCGCGTGAAGAGCTTCCTGGCGACCGTCGGCCGCTGAAGCCAATAACGCCTCCATCCCTGCTCTCCCCAGCACCATGTCACGAGCCACGTCCGCGAAGATCCACACCACCTCCGCGCTGGCAGCCACTCGCAGGGAGCGCCCTATCTCAGCCCTCTCGGAGTGCTGGACCGCTTTCAGCAAAAGTTCTAGAATATCCTCGTGTCCGTCTCTAGAAGCAACAGACAATGGAGACTCGTCTTTGTTTTTTTGTGTGTTGGCGAAGCTCCATACTTTAATAGCAATGGTACGACAGCTATTTTATGATTTTTTACTGCCACTAATAAGGGAGTTTCACACCAAAATTCAAATTTCACACTAGCTCCTTTCTTTAAGAGGCATGTAACTATTTCGTGACTGCCATGTTGGCTGGCGATCAGTAGTGGTGTGTTCCCTACGTAGTCGCCTGCATTCACGTTTGCCCCTCTCTCCAGAAGACATGTTACTACCTCGGAGTTTCTGTGCTTGGTGGCGTTGAGGAGGGGGGTCTCGCCATTTTTTCCAACCGCGTTCACATTAGCCCCTTTCTCCAAGAGGTAATGTATGATGGCGGTTCTATCAAGTTTTGTGGCAATCAGCAAGGGAGTCTCCTCATCTTTGCCAACCGCGTTCACGTCCGCTCCCTTCTCCAAGAGGCACATCACTATCTCGAGGTTTCCGTGCTTTACAGCGTGCATGAGAGGACTGTCCTCACCCTTTGCAGTCGCGTTCACGTCCGCTCCCTTCTCCGCCAGCAGAGCGACCACAGAGAGGAAGTTGCCCCTGACGGCGTGCGAGAGGGGCGTCCTTCCGTCGACGTCCTCTGTCTCCGCCGACGCGCCCTGCTCCAAGAGCGACTGCACCGCGGCCGCGTGGCCTCCTCGGGCGGCGAGGGCGACGGCGGTGGCGCCCTGGGCGTCCCGCGCCTCCACCGCCGCCCCGGCGGCCACCAGGCGCGCCACCATCGCCGAGTGCCCGTTGGCGGCCGCGCAGTGCAGCGGGGTGCGACTCTGGTGGCCCAACTTGTCAACTCCCGCTCCGTTCGCAATCAGCACGTCCGCCACCTCCGTGCGGCCGTTGCTCGCAGCCAGGTGCAGCGCGGTGTTGCCGCACTTGTCTCGCGCATTTACTCTTCCTCCGACGGCCAGAAAGCGCCGCAGTGCTGCCGCGTCTCCCTTCTCCGCGGCGTCCAGAAGAGACTTCGGGGCGTCTTTGGAGGGGCTGGAGGAGGCTGTGGTTGCCTGGATGGAGTGGGCTGAAGGACCGACTGAAGCTTGTGGTAAGTTTCCTTCCCTGTTTTCGGAGACCTTTGCAGCGCCGGTAGGAGATGCAGGGGTTTGCGGGTGGAAGGTGTGCGGTTGTGGAAGATGCAGAGGCGAGGAGGTAGGGGCTAGAGGAAAGGGCTGAGCTAGAAGGAATTGACTTTTGGAAGTGGGAGTGTAAGGCGCTCTTGGTGGGATCGGTCTACTGCTGTTTGCAATACGTTTCCTTGGCAGCGTTGGTTAAACGTTGCAGCGGCGGTGGTAGATGCAGGAAGCGGAATGTGATGCAGGATGCGGGAAGATGGAGCAAGTGATGGAGTGGGGGTTGGCGAGGATGTTGTAGCGATAAGAAAGGGCTGTGCTGCAGGGAATTGGCTCTGGGTACTGGGAGGATATGACGCTCTCTGATGGAAGGGGCCTACTGCTGTCTGCAGTACGTTTCCTTGGGAGCGTTCGTTAAACATTGCAGCGGCGGTGGTAGTTGCAGTGAGTTGCATGTTAAGTGATGGAGTGGTGGTTGTGGACCAGGTCGTGATTGGAGCAGAGGGCTGTGCTGCAGGGAATTGGCTCTGGGTACTGGGAGGATATGACGCTCTCTGATGGAAGGGGCCTACTGCTGTCTGCAGTACGTTTCCTTGGGAGCGTTCGTTAAACATTGCAGCGGCGGTGGTAGTTGCAGTGAGTTGCATGTTAAGTGATGGAGTGGTGGTTGTGGACCAGGTCGTGATTGGAGCAGAGGGCTGTGCTGCAGGGAATTGACCCTGAGAACTGGGAGTGGAGGACGCTCTCTGGTGAGATGCGAGGAGCTCCTCCACTTTAGGCAGTAAAATGCTCAGTTTGCGCTGCAGCGATTCCTCCTCTCCAGTGTCTCTTTTCTCCACCACCCGCTGGAGCACCTCCTCTATTTTGGTGAGTCGTTCCTCCATTTTCATGACTCGCTCCTCCAACGCGGCCTCGACCTGCGGCTTTTCGGAGTTTTTCGTCTCCATGGTCACCTGCAAGCAGAGCACAAAACCTAAATTTGAATTCGATTGGCTTTCCTCTAATGCAATTATTTGATTTTTCGATTAGTAAATTCAAACTACTCGTGAATTACACGACAAATCGTTGATTACCACTACATTAATTGCAATCATGATTTAAAACTCTCCAACTTCCAATCATAACTCAGGAAAGGGTAAAAATCATGCAAATATGTCACAAGGAACAAAAAAATAAATGCACGTCACAGATTACGTAAAACATCAATCTAAACATTTATAAACAAATAGTTAATTACTACTTCAACTTAGAGATATTAATATTTAAGGTACCATTACCTAAATTGGAATGTAATTCCACTTAAACTTGGCTGTGATGTGAATTATCAACAATGTCTTTCATATGCAATGCCTTCTTCAGCAAGGATACCAACAGAAGCCCGTTTATTTGACACTATACTGCTATTAAAACAGAGTTTCTTGAAGGTCACGTTCTCAAAAGATAGGGAAACACTGTTACCGTATCGGGAGCTTCAATACCCCGTATTTATGATGTAACGACGCTCGTGATTGGATCGGTAGTGGCAGTGACCTCCACTCCTACCAGATCGTGAGCTTGAAGAGACACTGTTTTAATCGAAGTATAGCTGACTAATGCACCCTAAAATATTTATTATAAATAAATGAAATGTATAAATGTAAAGATATAAGTATTTGGTGTAAGCATATTACAAACGTAAAACACTTACACGACACTTGTATGCTTCTCTTTTGAATTACAATTCACTTTTCCTTTTTTCAAGACATGTAAATATAATACCTTTTCTATGTGTTGTAACGACACGCCGGCTCTGAGAACGACGAGTTGAATTCGCCCGCTCCATGACGAGCAAATTGAACCGTTAGGCGCTAGGGGTCGGCCGGCGTTCCCCGGGACAAGGATGCCGCCCGCAACTGCGTGGTTTTTGAGCTATTCAATCGCGTGAGTGGCCTGATGGCCGCAGTAAGGGGAGGGGAGCTTAGTGCGAAGCAGGGCCGACCGACCACACCGGAAACAAAGAGGGGCGGGTCGGCACCCCCAGCCCTCGGTAGGGAGGTCACCAAAAGGACAGCTACTTCGCTTTTTATGTTGCCCCATCCCGCCCATCACACTCGACGTCGGCACCAGTCGAAACGTTTCTGCCACCCAAAAAGTTTCCAAAAACCACCGACCGCTGTAGCCACCGACCACTGATGAATGGACGGAGGGCGCCCAGCACCGCGCATATGCCCACTGTCCAACCGTACCCTTAGAAATGAGATGCAGAAGGCCGCCGCGTCCCCCGTGAGGAACTGAAAACCAAGCCGCGAAGGAGAGTCCTGTGTCGCACTCCTTTGACCGAGAGAGGGTGCATCCATCGGGTGCGTGGGGACCGAGTGTTGCCACCGGAACTCCAAAGGCAATTTCTTTTGTGTAAACGTTTTAGCACCCCATTGAAGCGAGAGCACCCTCGCCAATGCTCTGCGAAGTCGATGCTGAGCAATCAGAGGGTGGGGTGCGTGCGGAAGGAGGGAGTTCCGAGCTCTCGTGATTCGAGAGGTAAGGCCGTTGAGGCAGATGGGTAGATGAGATAGATGGACATCGAGTTTGAGTCTCACTAGGAGAACTTGGTGAGTGCACAGTTGAATTACCGAAGTGACTCAAGCTCGAACATTTTAGGCGAGGGATCAGATAAGTTCACTTGAACTTCGGAAGTGATCGCGGCCTGGAGTGACCTTCGAGTAAAAGCATTATTTCATGCGCTTGTGAGAGCCCCTAAATTACCGCTACCTTCATGAAATCCTCGTGATAGGCGCGATCGCCGCATTGCCTTCGCCGGTTCATGCGTCCGGGACACTGTCGCATCGAGGACGGGCCTTCGCCACGGCGTGACGAGAGGGAGAATGGTTGCATGCGCGGCCGAGGGGCCCGGCCGTCAGCGAGAGAACCGAGGCGCAGCCTGCTGGAGGCGCCTGCGAGATCGACTGACAACCACCCACTACTGCCACTACTGCGGCTACACCCTCGCCACTACTGCGGCTACACCCTCGCCACTACTGCGAATACACCCTCGCAACTATTGCGGCTACACCCTCGCAACTATTGCGGCTACACCTTCGCCACTACTGCGTCTACACCCTCGCCACTATTGCGGCTACACCCTCGCCACTACTGCGGCTACACCCTCACCACTACTGCGTCTACACCCTCGCCACTACTGCGGCTACACCGTCGCCACTACTGCAGCTACACCCTCGCCACTACTGCGGCTACACCCTCGCCACTACTGCGGCTACACCGTCGCCACTACTGCGGCTACACCTTGCCACTGCTGCGGCTACACCCTCGCGACTACGGCGGCTACACCCTCGCCACTACTGCGGCTTCACCCTCGCCACTACTGCGGCGTCGGGTGCTGCCGTCCAGAGGTTGCGGGGCGTTGCAGCTATTCAACACAGCAGGAAGGACGTAATCGGTTATATTAGTTGGGGTCACCACCCTTCCTTTTGCCCGCTAAGAACGCTGGCGAGACTGCAAATGAATAGTGTAGTTTCAATAAAGCGGCAAGTTATTTTTTTGTGTGTGTGGCAAGGACAGTGCCTGTCAGTTTCAGACCCAAGTCAGAAGTCAGACCCAAAGAAAATAAATGTAAATTTTCTTTAACCAATCATTCATGTGAATGCTCACATACATTCTCATAATGATGCTAATTGATAATTAAATATGTCATAAGAGTACTTTTTACCGTCTTCAATTTTTCTAGGAAGAAATGTTAGCTTTGTTTACTCAGCTTCGTCTAACAGTAATATGTTGTATGATTATCATCTTCCATAATAATACCTAGCGCTCGAACTTTTAGGTGTCGCAAAATTTTTATTTTTTATTTGCTTAAAAGTGAAAAAAGTATGTTAAAACAACGAAAAATTAATATATTAATCATATGAAACCCAGTAACCAAGATCGAGAGAAATCTCAAGGTAAAACACCGGGAGAGATCGCTCAGTACATCAACCTGATGTCACTGCAGTCCCTCTGACCGGGAGGTCCTAGGTTCGAGTCCCGACGGTGCGGCGGCAGGATTTTCGACACTAGTCTGTCTGTCTGGAGGAAAATTCTAGAGGCCGGCTGCTCTGATCGGTAGCTTTCCGTGGTTTCTCCGATCAACACCAGGTGAATGCCGAAGCAGTACCCTAACAAACGGGCCACGGACCGCGCGCGATCTTTCCTTCCACTTCCTTGTCCTATCCTCTCCTCTTACACACACACACTAACATGCACTACACTACCACACATGTCGGGAGACCGGTCGGGAGCTTACAGCTTGTCCCTGCTGAAGCGGTGCCCCGCTGATGGGAGATACCTAGTTGAGGGGAAACCTCGCTAGTCGACGGTAGGTCAACGCCATATCTCGCCATCCAGCGGGGAAAAGATCATCGCCAACTCCCGAGAAAAAAACGCATTACACTTACGGGAATAATGGCCAAAGTAGTTGACGCGCCCCGAGACACCAATCAATCAATCAAGGTAAAACGTGGCGTCATTCTCTTGAACACAATGCTTATGCTATATGTGCAATTTAAGGAAGTTTGGAAGCTACTTGAGTTTACGAGTGTACGTTATCGCTCGGCATTGATTGAATCACCTGTATACTCCGATTTAGCGTACTTAGAGGCGACTCAAGGCCACGAGATGGACGAAGAGGGGGTCCCTGTCAACCAATCGGGAGCTTCGTTACGATTTACATTTTTGGTATTGGAGTTACCGATAATTCATGAGGCTGAAACCAGCCTCCAACCAGCAATTCCCCCACGCCGATTGGAATTCAGCCCCTTAGAGTTAACACTCTAACTCGTTACTTGTTCACTACCAGCCGCACGGTTAGGATTAATCTTCCCAACGCGAAAAAATTCGATCATTTGCATTTGCAATTTTCAAAAATCAGTGATTTTCATTTATATTATTCCAAGATTTAGTTTTAAAGAACATGTCATTAAGGAAAATGTCTCTATCAACAATATTTTTGCAAAGTGAAGTTTTTGTTTGAAATTTTTGAAAATGCAGAGTTCACCGTAAATGAGACCTACTCCAATCTGAAAGCGTAATTTACTCTCCCCATTGAAAAAATTAAAGAAAAGATTGGAGCCGTTTTTGAGATTTATAAATTGCATTAACTTCAAGTAAATTTAAACTAAAACTTCATGTATTTTTTCAAAACAAATTCTACATGACTTTTAAAAAATTTACGCCCTTGGGTCGAAACGTTGATCGCCGGGAGCTGCTTTCATAGGGCTCTGGCTTTGCTTCCGTTGCTCGGCGTCTGGTGTGACGTTTCCAGAAACTACTCACTGAAGGTATGCTGACGGCACAATGTATTTTTTTCACGCAGAAGATTCGCTAAAAATAATTTGAGTACTTCGAAATAACTCCAGTTTTAATTTTCATAAGGCTTGGTTCCTGTTCTGCACTCCGTTGTTACGCCGCTACACACTCTGCAGATTTAATTGATAATGGAAATGCAATTTAAATGGATTTAGTAGACTTAATAAATAGTAGACATAAAATAAAGATTTTGATAATGTACTCAAGTATGCGTTTTCCTCACTAGACAGTTCATCGAAAATACGAAAATATGACGCAACGCCTACAGCCGTTGCAGACGCCGTTGACGTGGCAGCTGATGTCTGGGTGGCGCCATTTTGAATTGGCGCGCACGCGGCGTGGCGGCTCGTGTCGGGGCTCGCCGCTTCTGTATCTGCCACGGTGTAAGATGTATACAAGTGTGTCTACTTGCCGCCTTTGGGGCAAATTTTCTGAATGGTGCGCACAATCGGTTTGAGTCACGGTGTAAGTTATACATCTTAAGATGACATTTTAAACTGTGGCTAATACACAGTTTTACAAAACATTTCCTAACCATTTTCGTAACTGTTCGCTCTAGACTTTACTATTTCCACCGCGAAACCACAAATCACTGATTTGAAATTAGCAATCAGCTGGCACAGATCTGTCGAATGGATCACGACCAATCACGACGTTGCCCAAATGAGACGGAAAGATCGCAGCGCTCATATGCGAGAACTGTGAGAACTAGCCTCACATAAGCTTTAGTTTAAGACTGGGAGTGAACACGCACGCACGCTCGCACACACACACACACACACACACACACACACATATATATTTATATATATATATATATATATATATATATATATATATATATATATATTGCACAGTGGTGTCTGCAACCTCCGTAAACAAAGGCGAGTGGCGAGCCACCGGCGTGACGTCGCTATTAAAAAAGAAGGCCGCAAGCGCTGACAGGGCAGTCAAGATGTCAGCCGAAAAGAGTCAACCGCAGGGAATCAGCATGCAGCCAGCATCGGAGAGCTCCGAGCAACGAGCTGGAGAGTCTCCGAGGAAGAGAGAGAGTGAGGGAGTGACGTCGCCGTGACGGGTCCCGCAACGAGAAGCTGCAGCGAGAGGCGACTCCGCGGGAGTGAGCGAGCCGCTTGCTCTCCCTGCAGGCGACTCGCCCTGGGCGCCGGGGCCCGTGCTTGGGTAGCGGGGGCTGCGGAGGCACATCGCGAGACATTCACTAAACGTGAGAGAGAGAAAGAGAGAGAGAGAGAGTGACGTCGCCGTGACGGGGCCGCGTACGAACCGCACGGGAAGCTGCAGCGAGAGGCGACTCCGCGGGAGTGAGCGAGCCGCTTGCTCTCCCTGCAGGCGACTCGCCCTGGACGCCGGGGCCAGTGCTTGGGAGGCGGGGGGCTGCGACAGAGGCACATCGCGAGACTTTCACTAAACGTGAGAGAGAGAAAGAGAGAGATAGAGAGAGAGAGAGAGGGAGAGAGAGTGACGTCGCCGTGACGGGGCCGCGTACGAACCGCACGGGAAGCTGCAGCGAGAGGCGACTCCGCGGGAGTGAGCGAGCCGCTTGCTCTCCCTGCAGGCGACGCGCCCTCGGCGCCGGGGCCCGTGCTTGGGGAGCGGGGGCTGCGACAGAGGCACATCGCGAGACTTTCACTAAACGTGAGAGAGAGAAAGAGAGAGATAGAGAGAGAGAGAGGGAGAGAGAGTGACGTCGCCGTGACAGGGCCGCGTACGAACCGCACGGGAAGCTGCAGCGAGAGGCGACTCCGCGGGAGAGAGCGAGCCGCTCGCTCTCCCTGCAGGCGACTCGCCCTGGGCGCCGGGGCCCGTGCTTGGGGAGCGGGGGCTGCGGAGGCACATCGCGAGACATTCACTAAACGTGAGAGAGAGAGAGAGAGAGAGAGAGAGAGTGACGTCGCCGTGACGGGGCCGCGTACGAACCGCACGGGAAGCTGCAGCGAGAGGCGACTCCGCGGGAGAGAGCGAGCCGCTTGCTCTCCCTGCAGGCGACTCGCCCTGGGCGCCGGGGCCCGTGCTTGGGGAGCGGGGGCTGCGGAGGCACATCGCGAGACTTTTCACTAAACGAGAGAGAGAGAAAGAGAGGGATAGAGAGAGAGAGAGGGAGAGAGAGTGACGTCGTCGTGACGGGGCCGCGTACGAACCGCACGGGAAGCTGCAGCGAGAGGCGACTCCGCGGGAGAGAGCGAGCCGCTTGCTCTCCCTGCAGGCGACTCGCCCTGGGCGCCGGGGCCCGTGCTTGGGGAGCGGGGGCTGCGGAGGCACATCGCGAGACTTTCTCTAAACGAGAGAGAGAGAAAGAGAGGGATAGAGAGAGAGAGAGGGAGAGAGAGTGACGTCGTCGTGACGGGGCCGCGTACGAACCGCACGGGAAGCTGCAGCGAGAGGCGACTCCGCGGGAGTGAGCGAGCCGCTTGCTCTCCCTGCAGGCGACATCGCCCTGGGCGCCGGGGCCCGTGCTTGGGGAGCGGGGGCTGCGGAGGCACATCGCGAGACTTTCACTAAACGAGAGAGAGAGAAAGAGAGGGATAGAGAGAGAGAGAGAGAGTGACGTCGTCGTGACGGGGCCGCGTACGAACCGCACGGGAAGCTGCAGCGAGAGGCGACTCCGCGGGAGTGAGCGAGCCGCTTGCTCTCCCTGCAGGCGACTCGCCCTGGGCGCCGGGGCCCGTGCTTGGGGAGCGGGGGCTGCGGAGGCACATCGCGAGACTTTCTCTAAACGAGAGAGAGAGAAAGAGAGAGATAGAGAGAGAGAGAGAGGGAGAGAGAGTGACGTCGTCGTGACGGGGCCCGCGTACGAACCGCACGGGAAGCTGCAGCGAGAGGCGACTCCGCGGGAGAGAGCGAGCCGCTTGCTCTCCCTGCAGGCGACTCGCCCTGGGCGCCGGGGCCCGTGCTTGGGGAGCGGGGGGCTGCGACAGAGGCACATCGCGAGACTTTCACTAAACGAGAGAGAGAGAAAGAGAGAGATAGAGAGAGAGAGGGAGAGAGAGTGACGTCGTCGTGACGGGGCCCGCGTACGAACCGCACGGGAAGCTGAAGCGAGAGGCGACTCCGCGGGAGTGAGCGAGCCGCTTGCTTTCCCTGCAGGCGACTCGCCCTGGGCGCCGGGGCCCGTGCTTGGGGAGCGGCGGCTGCGGAGGCACATCGCGAGACTTTCACTAAACGAGAGAGAGAGAGAAAGAGAGAGATAGAGAGAGAGAGAGGGAGAGAGAGTGACGTCGTCGTGACGGGGCCGCGTACGAACCGCACGGGAAGCTGCAGCGAGAGGCGACTCCGCGGGAGAGAGCGAGCCGCTTGCTCTCCCTGCAGGCGACTCGCCCTGGGCGCCGGGGCCCGTGCTTGGGAGCGGGGGCTGCGACAGAGGCACATCGCGAGACTCACTAAACGAGAGAGAGAGAAAGAGAGAGGGGGAGTGACGTCGCCGTGACGGGGCCGCGTACGAACCGCACGGGAAGCTGCAGCGAGAGGCGACTCCGCGGGATGAGAGCGAGCCGCTTGCTCTCCCTGCAGGCGACTCGCCCTGGGCGCCGGGGCCCGTGCTTGGGGAGCGGGGGCTGCGGAGGCACATCGCGAGACTTTCACTAAACGAGAGAGAGAGAAAGAGAGAGATAGAGAGAGAGAGAGAGGGAGAGAGAGTGACGTCGTCGTGACGGGGGCCGCGTACGAACCGCACGGGAAGCTGCAGCGAGAGGCGACTCCGCGGGAGAGAGCGAGCCGCTTGCTCTCCCTGCAGGCGACTCGCCCTGGGCGCCGGGGCCCGTGCTTGGGGAGCGGGGGCTGCGGAGGCACATCGCGAGACTTTCACTAAACGAGAGAGAGAGAAAGAGAGAGATAGAGAGAGAGAGAGAGAGAGAGAGTGACGTCGTCGTGACGGGGCCCGCGTACGAACCGCACGGGAAGCTGCAGCGAGAGGCGACTCCGCGGGAGTGAGCGAGCCGCTTGCTCTCCCTGCAGGCGACTCGCCCTGGGCGCCGGGGCCCGTGCTTGGGGAGCGGCGGCTGCGGAGGCACATTGCGAGACTTTCACTAAACGAGAGAGAGAGAAAGAGAGAGATAGAGAGAGAGAGAGAGAGTGACGTCGTCGTGACGGGGCCCGCGTACGAACCGCACGGGAAGCTGCAGCGAGAGGCGACTCCGCGGGAGAGAGCGAGCCGCTTGCTCTCCCTGCAGGCGACTCGCCCTGGGCGCCGGGGCCCGTGCTTGGGGAGCGGGGGCTGCGGAGGCACATCGCGAGACTTTCACTAAACGAGAGAGAGAGAAAGAGAGAGATAGAGAGAGAGAGAGAGAGAGAGAGTGACGTCGTCGTGACGGGGCCCGCGTACGAACCGCACGGGAAGCTGCAGCGAGAGGCGACTCCGCGGGAGTGAGCGAGCCGCTTGCTCTCCCTGCAGGCGACTCGCCCTGGGCGCCGGGGCCCGTGCTTGGGAGCGGGGGCAGCGGAGGCACATCGCGAGACATTCACTAAACTTGAGAGAGAGAGAGAGAGAGAGAGAGAGAGAGAGAGAGAGAGAGAGGGAGTGACGTCGCCGTGACGGGGCCCGCGTACGTACCGCACGGGAAGCTGCAGCGAGAGGCGACTCCGCGGGAGTGAGCGAGCCGCTTGCTCTCCCTGCAGGCGACTCGCCCTGGGCGCCGGGGCCCGTGCTTGGGGAGCGGGGGCTGCGGAGGCACATCGCGAGACTTTCACTAAACGAGAGAGAGAGAAAGAGAGAGATAGAGAGAGAGAGAGAGAGTGACGTCGTCGTGACGGGGCCCGCGTACGAACCGCACGGGAAGCTGCAGCGAGAGGCGACTCCGCGGGAGAGAGCGAGCCGCTTGCTCTCCCTGCAGGCGACTCGCCCTGGGCGCCGGGGCCCGTGCTTGGGGAGCGGGGGCTGCGGAGGCACATCGCGAGACTTTCACTAAACGAGAGAGAGAGAAAGAGAGAGATAGAGAGAGAGAGAGAGGGAGAGAGAGTGACGTCGCCGTGACGGGGCCCGCGTACGTACCGCACGGGAAGCTGCAGCGAGAGGCGACTCCGCGGGAGTGAGCGAGCCGCTTGCTCTCCCTGCAGGCGACTCGCCCTGGGCGCCGGGGCCCGTGCTTGGGGAGCGGGGGCTGCGGAGGCACATCGCGAGACTTTCACTAAACGAGAGAGAGAGAAAGAGAGAGATAGAGAGAGAGAGAGAGAGAGAGAGTGACGTCGTCGTGACGGGGCCCGCGTACGAACCGCACGGGAAGCTGCAGCGAGAGGCGACTCCGCGGGAGTGAGCGAGCCGCTTGCTCTCCCTGCAGGCGACTCGCCCTGGGCGCCGGGGCCCGTGCTTGGGGAGCGGGGGCAGCGGAGGCACATCGCGAGACATTCACTAAACTTGAGAGAGAGAGAGAGAGAGAGAGAGAGAGAGGAGAGAGAGAGAGGGAGTGACGTCGCCGTGACGGGGCCCGCGTACGTACCGCACGGGAAGCTGCAGCGAGAGGCGACTCCGCGGGAGTGAGCGAGCCGCTTGCTCTCCCTGCAGGCGACTCGCCCTGGGCGCCGGGGCCCGTGCTTGGGGAGCGGGGGCAGCGGAGGCACATCGCGAGACATTCACTAAACTTGAGAGAGAGAGAGAGAGAGAGAGAGAGAGAGAGAGAGAGGGAGTGACGTCGCCGTGACGGGGCCCGCGTACGTACCGCACGGGAAGCTGCAGCGAGAGGCGACTCCGCGGGAGTGAGCGAGCCGCTTGCTCTCCCTGCAGGCGACTCGCCCTGGGCGCCGGGTCCCCTGCTTGGGGAGCGGGGGCTGCGAAAGAGGCACATGGGGAGAATTTCACGAAACGTGTGGATAGTGCTGACTCGGAATGCCTGTTGTGTTGTGTAACTCTTGGGGAACAAAATGTAAAAGTTTCGTCCTGGAGAGTCGAGGTCACGGCGTCGAATCCCGCCTCGTGCGTGGACGTTTGTGTGTGCTCGTGTTGTCCTTACGTGTCGTGTTCCCCCATTCATTTACACCGGTGCAAACAACCAAACGTGGTCGTTACATGACCTACTAGTTAAAAAGCGACCTTAAAGAAATTTTGAAAAATGTTCAGTGGTACACAATGTTTATTTATTGAACATAACAGTAGCCGGCTTAAATCTGGCGCGAGGGAAAATATTTAATCTCAATTTTTTCTTCCTATATTGAAAACTGAATTAGTTCAACAAATACAGGATTTTAAATGGTTGGTATTGGTATAAAATTGAATTACTCAAAATGACATTCGAATAAAACTGTTTTTTTTCATTAAAAGGTTTTAATTGGAAAAACTGCTGCTCTGCACCACTGAACATTCAACCGATATATTCATTCACACCTGACAATTCGAAGTAGGGGTAAGGGCGGCTACTACGGACAAATGTGTTTATTCGATGATTAACACACGTAGACCATCAAAATTGTTTCTTAGATATTATCCACACAGTCTTTTTTAATTCACACGTTTGGCCGGTGGATCTTCAGTTGTGAAACGGTGGAAAGTGTGTTTTGTGTCTGAATTCGAAAAAGTTGGGATTCCATTTAAAAAATAAATACGAAATTTTGATAGTAAACTTTTACGTTGAGAACGTAATTTACGAAATCAGATGAAAGGTTCGGCATTCTTAGCGTAGTTGATAGGCGCGAACTCTGCCGAACAAAATCCTAGTAGCAGCGCGGTGCCCCCCCCCCCACCTCCCAGTACCCCCACTCTTCCTCAGGCTTCCATTGCCTCGTAAACACCGGCTACGGGCGTACTAACGATAGTCCACGATGTGACCCATTCTGAAAACCTTAATTTTTCATTGCAGCTGACACAAAACGCAATTGAGCTAGTCCTAAACAATTGCACTGGTGATATGCACAAATTACACGAGGCGATTTATTGCAAGTTTGACACTTTCTGAAACTTTTCCTGAGGTTGGTTTTACGGGGGAGGGCGCCGCTGTAGAGCTCTGCAGCTACCACTGGTCCACACTAACCCCACAGTGTTAAAAAGCAAAATTTTATAGCTTTTGTTCAGAGTGTATCTAAATACAATCACATATATGCAAACATTTTTAATTACATGACCAACACAACACTGTTTAGGAGAGCTTAATATATGATTCTTTCAAGTTACAGGCACAATAACATAATGTGCAATGCAGCCCTGAGGTCAAATATAATTTTTCTGAAAAATATTGAACGAGTAATAAACAGTACCTTGCCCACAATAATTGCTAAATAAGTAAATATTATTTCTTAATTAGTTACCTTTCTTCTTTCTCATTTCAGATGTTCAGAACTGTGCTGGGAAAATCTAAAGATGCAATATGAGTGAAGAAATAGTGAAGAATGCTTTACATTACGTAGATAAGCCTTCTGAACTCTTTCTAATAAAATAATGTTATGTTAGAGTATATTAAAGATACACATGAAACAAAAAATAACTATTTTTCTGTGTGTTCACATTAGCTCATATAAGTGTATTTAAAATGAATTTGGGAGGAAAATATTAAATTTTCTTACATTCTAATATATGTAGCATTCGACTCGTGGATTCCGTAGGGACAACATCGTTCTCGCTACGTGTCCGCACCGTCTGTGATACGAGTTTAGAAGCGTAAAGTGTAAAGTGTCAAGGTATCTATTTATAGGAAAAATCTACTGTACTAACTACAAGAATACAGTCAAGCCGCCTGCGTGTGCAGCTGGCTGAACTTATTATGCCAAATGGTGACTACAACAGCAACATAACAACAACCAACATGACGAACAACCAAGAAGGTAAGAAGTCATATGCTAGTGTAGCTACAAGAGATGTATTCCCCAACAAGGATCAAGCTATAGTAATAGAATCAAAAGAAGGACTCACTATAAAAGACTATTTAAATAAGCTAGCCACAATTGGTGACTCTACGAATATAAGGTTAATATCAAGGGTTTATAACAAGTATGTGTTTTCTTAAGCAGTAAG
Source organism: Acheta domesticus (assembly GCA_031308135.1). Classification (NCBI taxonomy): domain Eukaryota; kingdom Metazoa; phylum Arthropoda; class Insecta; order Orthoptera; family Gryllidae; genus Acheta; species Acheta domesticus. The sequence goes on from JAHLJT010002630.1 coordinate 56,431,501, forward strand.
GAAATTGCTGACTATATAGCTGATAATCATAGTAATATTAATATCCAAAACCATATCTTAACAGTCAGGCTCCTAATAAGTAATCAAAAGAGAATTATCATCTCAAATGTCTGTCCTATCATACATCACGATGTAATTGAAAGAGAGCTAATCAAGAGAAACATACAAAATCACTCTAACATTTCTTTCATCAAACAGGAGTTACAGAACCTGGTTTCTCACACATTATGAGTTTTAGGAGGCAGATTTTTATTGATCCAGAGGACATTAACAAGGTACCAGATTCAATGACCATATTTTATGACAATACAACATATAGGATTTACTTTACAAGTGACACCATGGCATGCTTCAATTGTAGACAAGCTGGTCATCTTGCCAACCAGTGCCCTACCAAAATCTCCACCTTAAATGCTCACTATATTAACCAAGAATTAAAAGAAAGTCATGAACAGGAGTCAGTGATAACACAAGAACTGTCACAAAACACACTGAACCAGATAGAAGAACATAGTATGGTTAATAACAAGAACTTACCAATTATCAATAAAGGAACTTTATCCTCTGAATCTCCCTCTCAAGCTGATGATGATAACTGCACACCTAAAACTACTAATAATGACACTTCAAAACAATGTCAAGGACATTGTTAATTGTCGTCTCAGAAATTGTCAGGAAATTGTTAATCAGGAAATTGTCGTCAGGAAATTGTTAATCGTCGTCTCAGATGGTATCTCGATTACAAGAATATAATATCTAGCAATCAGTTTGGATTTCGACCAGGACACTCAACGACCTCCCACCTGGTAAGCATAGATACCTATATTCAAGAAACTTTTGCCAAAAAACAACATGTGTTAGCTGTCAACTTGGACATCGAAAAGGCATACGATATGGTATGGATGCATCGAGTCCTACAGAAATTGAGCGAAATTGGAGTTCGAGACAACATGTTTCAGTTTATCAAACATTTCACGGAAGATCGAGTCATGCATGTGAGAGCAAATGGAACATTATCTATGAAGAAAAGAATAGAGAACGGTGTACCTCAAGGATCCATCCTAACTGTTACACTTTTCCTAATAGCAATAAATGACGCGGACGAAAAAAATCAAACCACCCACTATCATTAGGAAATACGCCGATAATATTACTATGCTTTGTAAAGGAAGAAATATTAACTTAAGCCAAGAAATTATGCAAATCGCATTAAATAGTATTTATGAATTGTCACTCAAATCAGGGTTTAAATTTGCACCTTAGAAAACGGAGTGTATTATATTTTCAAAGAAGAAAATTAACAACTTACCTACGCTTAAAATTGGTAATCAGATCCTGAGCTTTGTCACCAGTACCAAAATATTAGGAATGCACTTCGACACTAAACTGATCTGGAAGTTACACATATTGAACACTATTAAAGAATGTAAAAGGAGAATCAACATACTTAAATGCCTGGCACACAACAACTGGGGAGCAGATAGACAATTGCTATTATGAACATACAAAGCACTTGTGAGATCCAAAATAGACTACGGATCAATAATATACAGATCTGCTTGTAAAAGTGACCTCAAAGAACTGGATACAGTCCATAATCAAAGTCTCCCAAAATGCACCGGATGTTTCAATACCAGTCTCATCGGAAGCATACTAATTGAAGCAAATGAACACACATTATCTCATCGCAGAGGAACTAATAATCAAATATGCTTTAAAAGCAGCCACGTCCATCAATCCAATCATAGTACAGGACATATATCTTAAACAACAAGAGCACATAGAGCATTCGCGTTTTATACCTTTGTATGAAAACACTAGAAGAGTACTTAGAGAACTTAATTTCGATCACAGAAAAGTAGAAAAGAAGAGAAATTACAAAATCCCTCCTTGGATAATCTCGGATATCTCAGTAGACTTATCACCTGGCGCTCATCAAGGAAATGGAACATCTGAGATAAACTCTGCACCGACCAACAATTACGACATGTGTTATCCTGTTTATGCCAGAGCAATTAAAAATACACATGGAACAGAAGCAACAGTGGTAACGAAAGATGTATCGGTGAAAACATCAACTTAACTACTATGCCAGCCATCTTACTGCCGAATTATGCGCCATCTTGACCGCCACGAAACTTATTAAAAATATTAACCACTCAAAGTTCATTTTATACTCAAATTCCCGCACTGCAATAAAAAGCGTCAACAATAACGAAACCTTGAATGAAATGATTATTACAATTCCAGAACTGTATCATGACATTACCACATTAGGTAAAGAAGTAATATTGGTATGGAATATGATCAAGATACAGAAATGCAGACGGAAACTGACAGAGTAGTTAGTGGAAGTACAACTGATATCCCAAACACTGTACTGGCAATTTCGAATACACTCCAAGATCTAGTGAAACATTTTGGAAAAATATTAGAAGAAAAATGGTTCTCCATATGGACTACGCTTAAAAGAAGCGACCTTCATAAAAACATAACCAATTTTCAAAGTCTGAAACATAATAAAAAGCTCAGCAGAAAGGAACAAGTGGCCATAACGAGAACACGAACAGGTCACTGTAAGCTAAGCCATCTATATCTGATTGACGGATTCAATCCTCCATCATGTGACCTGTGCAATACGGCTTGGTCCCTGTCTCACATAGTCAATCATTGCCCTACTTTCCAACATATCAGGCAGAGGTATCTTCACGACACAAGTTTGGAATGTATACTTGAATCTGAGAAGTATCAAGAAAGAATTTTACAATTCTATAAGGAGAGTGGAATTTTCAGCCAAATTTGAACTTTGTTTTGATCATGTTTTTTTTTGTTTGCATATCTCTAAGTATTATTGTTACTACTCTTCAGTTTTTTGCAATCCTGTAAACAATTATTGTGAGTTACTGTATATTGTACTGAATTTGTAAACCTCAATTAATCGTGTATGAATTACTGTTATACTGTATTTTTTCTGAGTCGCTAATGACCCAGTTGTCGATAAGTAGACAGATGACTAACGTTTTGTTATTTAACAATAAACAGACAAACAAACAATAAGATATGTAGCTATAGATAAGATACTAAAGTATGTAGGAGGAACAGAATATATTTTAAAATAAAGAAATAAATAAAATTATAGCATTTTGAAAGGAAACTGTCCACTGAAGCCCCCTTTCCCCAAAATTACTTCCTTTAACACATTGTTTAGTCAGATCGACATTTTGTGGGTCCTTGATACCAAAAATCGATTGACGGCATCTGTCTGTGCGTTCGTCTGTCCATCTGTTGTCAACGTTAGCGCCTAAACCGTTCAGCAGATTTTCTCCAAAATCGATATATTTCAATAAATCGCGGCTCTCTGAGTTTCAAACGGATATTTTCATTTTTGGAGGCGCTTTGTTCGAAATCTCGACGTCATTCGAAAACTGCAACAATATTTTTCCGAAATTGCACAAGTTCAATTTTTTGGGCGTCTTCTTACAACTATAATATTGAAGAATGATATTTTTTCCTGAATGAAATCTGTTGCACATACAGAAATCTTGAAACAAAGTCATGTACGGACAAGATTTTCGGAATATGAGCAGTTTTTGCATAATTTTGGGTAAAGTACACGCGATTTTTAATTTAATTTTTTTTGAAAAACTGCTCCAGATTTTTGTTAAAAGGGTCCCCTCCGATAAGATGGCAAAAAGTTCCCCTCAACCAAATTACATATGAGTGGTTACACTATAATTCTAGCGTAAAAATAATATTTTTGAAAGGTTTCTTAGCCACCGTCCCACCACCCTCACCCCTGTACAGCCAAAAACGTGTTTTTTTAATTTCAATTTTTTTCGACAACTTAACACTATTTTATCAGACTGAAAAAATATGATAAATAAGAACACAATTTGAACCATCAGAAAAACATTTTTCAATATTTTCTCAGGCCCAAATTCAAATACAAAAAAATATTTTCGAAAAAAAAATGTCAAGAAATATTTTTTACTGTGTCTTAGAAACCTGAAACAGGCTCGAAAAAATGTCAAAGGTTCCTCTTAAAACACAAGTTGTTGTGCATTTTTTTCCAGATTTTTTCAATTGCTGGGCTGCAGTTAAAAAAATAAAAAAACATTTTCCCGCCTTTAAAACACCTGGACTTTCCATGTACTTTGAAAATGACTGCAACGGTTCTGTGCATTTAATTGAGTGTTTATTATACATTTGTATACATTGTTGTAGCACCTAATAAAGTTTTGATTTTGGATTATACTTACAAAGTATCATTTTTAAAGCTTTCTAATCGTTTGCATAAGTAATCGTATACTACGGAAAGACGATAGTTTTGGCAATTTATAAGAAACAATCGATACAAGGTCTTGTAAGTGTGATACTGATGGATAAAGAAGTAAACCCCATCCTACATCAAACAGATTTTAGAAGAAAAAATATAAGTTTGCAGATTATGACATACAAAAAAGATTATTGCAACACACATTATAGTGGCAAATAACTCGGAAGCGATGCTTCCTATGCCTTTTAAACCAGGTTTGCTTGCCTCGTGGGGACACGACTTTTTTTAACAAGTAAATTCTAACAGACGACATGTTTTGGGGGGCGGATAGATGACAAATGGGGAAATGATAAAGGACATTTCCGGTGCAGTTAAAGGATAGACGGGGGATAGTGGGGGAAGTGAAGAGGAACAGATTAGGCCCCGATTATGTTGTTGGGATGTGTTTTTCAAAATACCACTTTTATGATCCTATTTTACCATTTTGCATATTAGTTATTTTGGGTGCCCCCTTTCCGTAGCACAGGTGGACAGAAAATAGAAGCCGATATCAATGTAAAACTAAATTGAAGGAAAATAATGAAATTATCTTTCAGGATAAAATTAAGGGGACTATTTTACTTTCTGCGAATTTTTATCTCAACGCTCAGCAATATTGGAATGAATTCTCTCGCACAGTACCGGGTCCATAATGCCGTAAACTACTTTTCGTGGGATGGGAGTTTGCAGTTGGGTGCTACATTAAATCAATTTTCAATTTTTGTACAATTATTATTTACAAAGTGCAGAGTTTTCGCACGTGTACAGATTGTACGACTGTCTCCATATTTATTCGTATTCAAGAACAAATACTAGGTAAAGGAAAAGACAACTTTTTATCTAGTCTGAAACCTCTACAGGCGTGAGACCACAGGCTTCCGCAGCCAATGCGTTACTATTTTTCTGTAACTGCCGAACAGCCAAGTGGTTGACTACAAATGTCTTAGTTTTTTAAAAAACTATGACCCAGCTATCAAAAAATATGAAAAAATTCACAAGTATTCTGAAATGAAGTTTCAAGATTATTTTCGTGCCAGTGTCTGTGTTCTAAGACAAGTAAAACAGTTCTTGTAAATCTGGGTCTAACCTCTTCCCCTTCATTTTTCCACATGTCCCCCAATTATCCCTCAAATATGACCGAATTATTATTTAATAAACTGCCAAACACTTTTATCTTTCCTTAGCGTATGATATTCTCATACAAAGGATTAGAAAGCTTTAAAAAATGATAATTTTTAAGTATATTCCAAAATCAAAACTTTATTGGGTGCCACAACAATGTATACAAATGTATAATAAACACTAAAATAAATGCACAGAACCGTTGCAGTCATTTTCAAAGTATATTGGAAGTCCAAGTGTTTTAACAGGTTGAACGCCATGAGGGTCAAAAGTGGTACTCAACAGATCTGGTTTCGTAACGTGTGAGGGTCGTATGTGACCCTCATTGACTTTTGTTTTTGCCATGAATGTTATCTCTTGCATCCGTTGCATCCTTTTGCAATACTTTGTGAATATTAGTTCGTCAGTAAACGGAGACATCCTAACCGAAACATATAAGCAAGATTTTTCATCCTTGAATGCCAGATGTTGGTTTAGCCGTGATGGTTCAAATTGTGTTCGTATTTATCATATTTTTTCAGTCTGATAAGTAGTGTTAAGTTGTTGAAAAAAATTAAAACAAAAAAAACACGTTTTTGGCTGTATAGGGGTGTGGGTGGTGGGACGGGGGCTAAGAAACCTTTCAAAAATATTATTTTTATGTTAGAATTATAGTGTAAACACTCATATGTAATTTGGTTGAGGGGAACTTTTTACCATCTTATGCGGGGGGACCCTTCTCCTGCTATGTATCAAAGGACGGTAAAAAATATTGTGATAGCCGGCAAACTATCTGTATTTTTGAAAACTGCAAAATTTTAACTTTTGAAAACTACAAAATTGAAGATAGAGAATTTTGCTTTTGAGAAAATGTTCTAAAAACTAATCTCTTTAAAAAGATCATGTATAATTAAAAAACAAAAAGTTTTGCGTTATTTGTGCTTGAAATTTACACAATTTATAAAAAAAATGATTTTCTCGAAAACCGCTCTAATTTTTTTTCATTCTTTTCCACGGATATAACAAGGAACACTTATATATATGGCGCAGATCTAATTTTCATTGAACTTTCAATTTTCAAAAATTGCAATTGTAGAAATAATGCAAGAAAGTATGTGCTGTATTAGCTCCACTTGCTTAAGTATCAATGACCCAGAAAATACGGATTCTGATTACCCAACGTGTTGGAAGAAATAATTTACAACATATAAGACGATTTATCAACTTTTTCGTTGCCAGAGTCTGACAACAAGAGTTTTACAGCGAAAATTCCCCGTTTCCCGTGCACGATTACATAACTTTCTCTTCTTATGAAATAAGTGCGAGACAGTAAATATTGTGCATCATAAGGTAGATGCTTTACATGCTATGGACGTAAAATTTGAAGAAGCATTTATTTTGTAATTTAAAATATCTTATAAGATATAATGTATAGTAGCAATTAGGCACATTATAACCAAACTTCTCTTTTCATCCTACGTAAAGGAGGAGGTTTTAGCCCTCAAAGGGCTCCTTATAGGCTCCAAAAAATAAATAAATACTATAATAAGCTCCGCCTTTGTTCTAGCATATATATCAGGTTGGTTAATCAGCCTGCTCCGTGAGATACAAACAACAGCCTTGCATATACAGTAGTGCTAAAAAAGCAGCATCACCTCGCTGACATTCGAAATCTGCGATATAATCCTGAAAAAATACCACCTGATTTGCAAACATTGAGTGCGTTATGAAAGTAATAAAATCGGAAACATGATAGAATCCACATAAAACATTTGATTATCAATTTCTACTATTTTTTGCTTAAAATGTGAAAGATCTGTAAACCAAAGAAAATACAGAATGTCCACTTTCTTTAGGTGATTTGGTTTAATTGAGCACTACTGTAAAATTAGCTTATTTTACTTCTGTTAAAACTTGGAATATTCATTATGATAAAGTTTGCTACACTTCTTTGGAATTAATGCATTTTTTGTTTTTACCGATGCTTCCCAAATTTGTAGTGACAACGAAACCATACTTTTTATAAAATAATATTTTCAAGCTAATTACCATTTGTAAACATATTCGTTGCTTAGCTAGCACGCATGGCATAACATGAGTTCGATATTGTAACTTAACATCCAAATTTACATCTTTTCGTTCAATAATTTTAATACTGTTGTACAACAAACAGAGTATGCAACTTGTTTATAATTTTTTCTGCACTCACAGAAATTACCAAACTTATTCTTAAGGTTGTTTGTTCGGTATTATTTTCTTATTAAGACAACGCCAACATTATAAACTAATTACTACTATGTTTACTTAGGTACATCTCGAGTTTTGCATCAAACAGCAATTACTACTCTCAATATAAAAATATACGAACCCAAATTGAAGGTATCCAGATGAAGCGGTATTCCGATCAGGACGGTTGCGGGGACTATCTTGATATGTCGCCAAACGACAATTGCGAGCTGATAAAAGGGACTGATAAATGCTGAATCAGCTATCACGTTTTCAAAAGCAGCACCGTCTGAACAATTAGAATCTTTTTTTGATAAATTCCGTTTATCTCCAATTTAATTTTACAGAAATATGATTTAAGAATATTTACATGAGTGGAAAAGTTACTCAATAGTATCACTCCTATTAAAGCAAATCCGCACGTTATCTAGAAATACCGCTTAACAATGTGTTATATTTTTAGTCATCGTTGATCATGTTTGCTATTCTGTGAGCTTGTTTAATGTCGTTGGAAACTAAATTGGTGGTCTGTGTTCTAGTCGTTTTCTTCTAAGGTTGGTAGTATTCATTTTACGATGAGTTTCTCAAGTACCTTGTTAGAAAATTGGTAATATGATAATGGGTCGGTGAGAAGTGAGATGGAGATCTTTCCCGGGTTGAGGGAAAATAGTGTATAGGGATTGCAATACAGCACTGTTTTCAATCCAGCTGGATTGACTTCAACCCAGCGGGATCCCGCGTAGTTAAAGTTTTTTTTATGGAATGAAAAAAAACTATTTTCTACGGTAATAATCAAATATTTATTAAAAATTGCAAAAATCAACACCTTACTGTACTTTATTTATTTGTCAAAAAACAGTAAAAACTCTATATGACGTGTGGGGAAGGAAATTTATCTGCGCACATTTTCTTGAGGCCCGGAATTTAAAAAAAATTGAAAAAAAACTAGAATCAAGAATTTAGAAAATAATTATTATTTTAGAAAAATAAAAATATTTGAAAAATGTTTGTTCCCGAGTTGTAGAAAATCAATTTCAACTGTAAATGAACTACAAGCAAAAGGAGTGCTCAACAAAACGTGCGCACAGTGAAGCTACATTTACAAATTATAATTTAATATTTAATAATTTAAATTATAATTTGAAAAAATTATATTACAGTTCGGCTACTCGCCTACTTATATATTAATAAAAGCTCCAAAAACAATATCAAATATAAATATTTGGTAGTACTTCGTTGTAGGTTTTATAATCTAGCTTACTGAAAATGTTAATTCTAATCTTTATTTAAGGTTATTGTTATCAGATCAATTTTTTCACAAAGTGTATCATAAATATAACTTAAGTGTACTAAATAATATTTTAATTTTCTGTGACTAATTAATCAATCAATCAATTAAGTAATGTAATAAATTTAGAAATATCAAATAAAAAGTCACTTCTCTTTTTTAAAATATGATCTTAAAAAACAAGTAGCATTAATAGTGTTGTATCCCAACCTCCTTACGGAACTACTTATGTAGCGAGCAGCTGAAAAGGTTCTTTCTGCCTCCAGACAGGTTGGTTTCACACATAATAAATACAAATCCTGCAACAAAGTCCAGTACTTCCCTTAACTCCACCAATTCTAAATGCTGCCTGCAGAATACTGCGACACAAAATATAAAGGGCTGCAAGTTTTCAATTTCGTTTTTGGTTTTGTACCATTCTCCTTCCGTAAATTTTGTCAGATGCTATATCGATGAGAGGCTTCTCAAAGCACATTTTGAGATCGTAAAATCTTTCTAACATATCAAGCAAGCTATTCCAGCAAGTGCGGCAATCTAGTGTTAAGCATAATTCTTTTCCTGTTTCTTCTTTTGCCATATTTTTGGCATATTTTTTCAAATATGTATCATTAGTTCGCGACCTCCGGAAAATCTTTAACACTTTTCGAACTTTCGAATCTTTACCACTAATCGAACTGTCATGCCGATAATATCGGTTTCAAAATCGAGATCAAAACTCGCCAAGCGTTCTTTGATGAATCCAATGCAATGTTCATCAGTACATGAACCGTATATTCGATTCAGACCAAGATTAAAATGGGTGTCTTTATAATGAACATTTAAGTTCAATAATTGGCGGAAATTAAAGGTTGCATATTTGAATGAATTTACGCAATTTGATGATTGCGGATCCGCAAGCTGTTGGTGGATCTCGCAGGGCCCAAAATTATGCTGAATCCTGCTGGATTGCGGGATCTCACTTTGCTGGATTGCAATCCCTACTAGTGTACAATTTGCGCTATTTTCCAATGGGACAGTCTGGATATTGCGGTAAATATTGATGAAACAAGTGCAATTGGTTTTCTGGGCAGGTTTTGAAGGATTTCAGTTGTTATAAAATCGTACCCAGGTGGTCTATAGATTGCACTAGGGTTGCCAACCGTCCTTCCCTTAGAAGGACAGTCTTCCATTAACGTCAATCTCTTGTCCTCCTTTGTATTTTAAATGTCCTCCTTTTAGTACATTTTTAAAATTTATTTTATACCTTGACTAGCATTGCTATGTTGTATCGTTTATTATTTAATTTGAAATAGAAAACATGAATATCCTTTTTCTAAACGCTGACACGCATACGTGATAATGTCTCTATCTAGCGACTAAAATAAAAGAGATACGCACAGATCATTTTCAGCTGCATTTTGTGAACGAATCTTTGAATCACGATGGAGAGAAGAAATAAATGGAGCTGATGTTAGTCTAAATTAAATATTTATAAAAAGAAATGTGTTGATGCGTTTTTTATCTTTTTTTTCTTACCGACTGCTCTCCCTTTTACATGAACTTTGTTGGCAACCCGAGATCGTTTTTGGGTTACACACTGCTGACGTCAAGAAAGAGTGCGCCGTTGTTGGAGTATTGCTTTTGCGTCAGCCAAATTTAGACACTTTTTCTCCAGCTAATAATTATTTTTGCAAAGTAAAAAAACAAACAATTAATTACCCTTACGTACATTTTCTTTCTTCTAACACCTCATTTGGCAACATTGGTGCAAAATCCTCAAAATATTGGTACCGTAAAAGTACGATTTGTATGTACCGTAAATAATAAAAGTGTTTTTTTTCGCAGTAAAATATTAACCAATTAACGTTCTTCCTAATTAATTCTAGAAACCGTCAAACTGATAACTTGAAAATGGAAGGTGGAGGATATGAACAAAGTTCCAAATAAAAAGAAAGTTATTTATTATTTTACTTTATTAAGAAAAGAACAATACATAATTTTACTTATGTTCTCGTATAATACTTTTATCGAAATGCACTTCTTAAATTTCTAAAATATTGTACTTTGAATGGACGGACTCGTATTTATATACACATATTTAACTAATAAAATAACTGGCGAATTGTTAGAAGTCATTAAAAAAATACGTTCGCTTTGAAGGGTTGGTATATTTCATCGCTGTAACAAAGGCGAAGAAGGGGATGGAAGTAGTTAATAAAAAGTAAAAGTTTCACCTCATTTTTATAACACATTTTTGTATGAAGTTTTGAAGCCAATATTAAATTATTTGAAAATGTAGCTTGTATTTAAATTTGTTAAATTGAATTAAAATAATTATGAAATTTCAGTAAGTTTTTAATTAAATTAGGTACTTTTATTTTATTTGGTAAGTGCAAAGTAGTAGGGTATTCCAATTGATACGTTTATCCCAGTAATGGGGGTGTAACTGTCACAAGTTGGTTCACACGAGGCAATTGTTAATATAAACTTTTGTGAACGTATTTTTTTGATAATTATTTCAAACAAGACATTGGACAAGAAAGTAAACAAGAAGTACAAACAGACGTTTTTAGACCAATAAAACGTATGTAATTGTGAAATTAAATTATGTGCACATTTATTGACATTTTCATTGTTTTTACTCCCAAATACATTCTTGTACTCCTATACCTAAAAAATCAATCCCATTACTTAAAAAAATATTTTACATAAGTTGTTATGAATAAACTTACAAATAGTTATTTTCAAGAGTGAAATTTTTCATCTACATTTGTTATTAAATCACTCGGTTTTAAACATACGATACATTTATTATTATTAGTGGCCTGCAGAGGCAAAAAATGCTCCCGAACGTAACCACACATAATTGCATTCCAAAAAGTAACCCACACACTACTCAAGAACAACAAACAAAATACTCCCTTATAACATTGCCACAAATTAAATATTTTAACGAAAACTGTCTTTATGAATATCGTTATAACGTAGTATAGTATGTAAGGACACTCGACACAACAAATCGTTACATACCAAGAATAAAAAAAATTGATGTTCTGTAACGCAAGTCGTGGATAGCAAATATTTAGTAGTGAGCGGGCACTTTCTTGGATACTTGCACTCTCACAACTTTAGCTTTGTCATAAGCAGCGCTCGAATTCTGATGACCTAAACATTATTTGAAAATGACTTATAAAATGGCTTAAAATAAGTGGAAACTGAGCTATAAAATTACTTAAAAATAAGAGGGAAATGCCCTAATTTTTTTTAAAATACCAAAAAATTTGTACGAAAATGTTTATTCGATGCATTTTACAATTTTAAATAAAATTTATTTATATAAAATTATAATAATATAAAGTCCTTATTTTAGGAGGAAATGTAATCCTTAGCTTTGATCTTCCAACTGTCAGTTTTGCAACATCGAGGAAGTTACTGAATATCCGTTCGAAAGAAAGAGTTCGAAAAAAAGGGGCTGCAGTAGTAGAGAATTTCGTCATGAACGGATGATACAATAAAAACGTTGTTTAAGCGTGTCATTGCAAATTCATGAAACATTCTCTAACAAAACGCACGAAAAGGAAATAAAATCCGTAAAAATGACAAAAATGAGACCAAGGGCCAAAATTGAACTAAAAATCGAAAAATGGCAAAACGGAAAAAATGGCCCAACTTTCTAACACTTATATGTCGTGATAAACATTCATTTGAAAGTTATCTACGTCTAGAATCCACCACAGAAAAGATGATATGTCATCAGAATCCGATCCCTGGTCATAAGCATTGCGAAAGAATATTCAGTTGGAACGTATCTTATGAGATAGGTGGAAAAACAGAATCAAATATTTACATATTTCAGTCAAAATAGAGATTGTTTCATTGTTCTTGGATTTTTCTCGCGTTCCTGGTTATCTAGCAAAACTATAAGCACTTCGCAGATGGGCGGCGTCTGCACAGATTCCGTCAATTTATGACTTGGTAATTTAGAGTAATTTATGACTTAGTAATTTAGAGTCCTGGGACACTTCGTGCTATGGCAGAGCCTGGGGGCGAGTTTCCCAGAAAAGTTTGAAAAGCGCCCCATAACCTAAAATAATAAATCACTCTATTTCCATACTTCAGTCCCTGGTTTCTCCCTTTTGAACCTGACAATTTGGGAAACTTTTATGCTACATTTGGAGAAAAAGCAAATGCCAAACATATAATCAACTCTGTATATTAATTAAAGGGGGCAGGGAAAGTAGTTGCCCGTTTTTGTTATAGGGTGCAGTAGGGACATGTTAGCAGCAATGTTGTAACAATTAGCAAAAAATGTCATATGTGTAATTTAGTGACATGAAATTCCACATGCTCGCTGCCCAAGAATGATCCGATAACGTGTGTTGCATGTACGTCTGCTGACTTAAAATAATACATATTATAAAAATCTAAAATGTTTGTAATAAGCATGCCAGGAATATGAGAAGTTATTCTCTATCTAACATCAAACTGATGAGGTTTTGAGTTGACCAACTCTTGTAAACATACCCCCGAACCGTCAAGTTATACACTTCCTCTTGCCCTAGAAGATTGCAACATTTATTCTGAAATGCTCTCTTTACGCTTGATAGTGAGCGTGGATAATACTATATTATGCAACTAGTTTGTAGTGTTAAGCTTTATTGCATGGGTTTTGAAAAGTAGCGATGTTAGGAGTGAGATTTTTAATTTGTATGTATGCAATAAAGCATCATTATAAATGAGTTGCACTTATTATTTTTTTGTATAACAGCATTATAAGCTTATCAGAGAATCAAAGTTAATTTTTGGAAAGAACTTAATTGCCACGGGTAGATGACACCTATAGGGAAAAAAAGGCGAACGGCTTTTTGGTTTACCGCTACCATCCCATGATTCTCTCGCTGCGATTGGCTTAATGTGTGATGACGCAATTGTTCGTACTATATGCAGCAAATACGTAATACGTCATAATCTGTGCCGTAAGATGTCATTTTATGATTTATTGCAACCTGAAAGGTAATTTATAATTCTGGAATACAAAAAACATTTTAATATTGATAAGCGTTTATTAATAATCACAAATACCTTATCCATGTGCTGAAATCGCACTGATTATCAAGAAGTTTTTTTAATTTTACATATATTTCGAGATTTTGTTCGTTTGTAACTATGTGTACAACGGAATGGAAGTACACAGAAGAGTTAAACGTAAAAAAATTCAATGGATTCAAAAAGGCCTCAATTTGTTGATTTCGATCTAAGAAACATCTCGTGCTCCCGGGTCTAGAAACCAGGTTTGACAGCCTTAGGACCCAGCATTTCCCAGTAATGCTCGATGGATATGCCAGGAAACAGATGACGTGTGGTGCATATGCACCAGCTCATTATTTTAATGTGTTGAATAAAATTCTCCTTTCTTCGTCTTAAATGTGTTTGACACTAATCTGGGAAGTAATTCTCTATCCAGCTAGCAATTATATACAGCGAAAGATCTTGGATTGAACATCAATGGATTTTGTTTGCCATACAAAAATATTAAGAGCATCAGTCGTCTGGAGAGAATACGATTTCAGGGCAAAATGGTTCATATATCCCTATCAATTATTTAAAAAAGTAACACTTTTGATTTAACCCAACCAGCCTTTCGACTTGTTTACAGGTTTTTATACGAAGCTAGTTGTTGTCTAGTGGACCTATGCCCACCTGGCTATCTTTGTGCACATGTTTTGCTCTTTACATATGTTAGATTGTGGAATGTTTATGAATCTCATATGATGAGCGATCTTTCACACTTGGCAATGTTACGTATTAACTGTACAGTTCCACCTCTGTTGTATTTTTCAGCTTTCAGTGCAGTCTTCGCAGCTTTGTGGTTAACTCGTCTACCCAGTTTTGCGCCTGAAACAGAATATTCACATTCACAGGAGAAAAAATAACATTCAATTCTTTTACATTTAATTCAATTATTTTACATTTAATTTCTACTTCTTCGGCATTTTTTCTTTCAGAGTTATGTAAAATCAAAATAAAATTGAGTTCGTCATTCCCATCAAACTACCCCTGAAGACAAGAACATTATAATGCGAGAATTTATTGAAATTCATCGATTTATTAAAAAAAATAATATGAATGGATATATAATTTTTTATATACGATATTAATTTTTAAGTGATTATAGTACATCACTGTCTAAGCGTTTCTTTTGAAAATTTTGGTGAAATTCTGCAAAGAAATGGAAAAAGAATGGCGTAAATTAAATATTGTTTTGTTAGAGAAATGGTTAAATAAAATATCATTTTGTATTTTTGATAAGATTTTAATTTTTCTATATTAAATTTGTTATATACAAGTAGTTTGGTATAAACCAGGGCTCATGTGATATTTTTCACATTTTTTGAATCATTTGAAGGTTGTTACTCCTACCAGAAGTATCAGCAGTTGTATCATATTGGACTAATCGCTACTGTTCATAACCAATAATTAAAAACAACAATCCTACCAACAATCCATAACCAACAATTGCTTGGTACATAAAAAATGCACATGAAAATTAAGGAGATTGATCATGGAAGATTGATCATTCAATTTCAGTTGATAATTGACTTAATGTTTGTCAATTTCTCTAGTTTTGTTTATTACCTTTTTACATGTTTATTTGAGGCAAATTTTGTGACAATGATATTTAACTGAAGTATTAGACAACCAAAGAATAGTTTTAAAATGTTAAAGAAAGTGGTGAGTGATTTGTGGAGAGTGAATATTTCTTGCGTACGTATGTTGTTCATAATAAGAGGAATTCGCTGTGTGTACTACCATAAATTTTAAAAGTTTGTAAATAGTTTTGTAGTTTCATTTAAAACCAAATCGTGTTTTGGGAATTGGGGGTACTGCTCCGGCATTCGCCAGGTGTTGATCGGAGAAACCACAGAAAACCCCCGATCAGAGAAGCCATCCGCTAGAATTCTCCTCCAGACAGCGACTGAATTCGGCGTAGCTGACAGGCTAGTCTCGCAAATCCTGCCACCGTCGGGAGTCAAACCTAGAACCGTCCGGTCAGTTGTTGATCGGAGAAACCACAGAAAACCCCCGATCAGAGAAGCCATCCGCTAGAATTCTCCTCCAGACAGCGACTGAATTCGGCGTAGCTGACAGGCTAGTCTCGCAAATCCTGCCACCGTCGGGAGTCAAACCTAGAACCGTCCGGTCAGTTGTTGATCGGAGAAACCACAGAAAACCCCCGATCAGAGAAGCCATCCGCTAGAATTCTCCTCCAGACAGCGACTGAATTCGGCGTAGCTGACAGGCTAGTCTCGCAAATCCTGCCACCGTCGGGAGTCAAACCTAGAACCGTCCGGTCAGTTGTTGATCGGAGAAACCACAGAAAACCCCCGATCAGAGAAGCCATCCGCTAGAATTCTCCTCCAGACAGCGACTGAATTCGGCGTAGCTGACAGGCTAGTCTCGCAAATCCTGCCACCGTCGGGAGTCAAACCTAGAACCGTCCGGTCAGTTGTTGATCGGAGAAACCACAGAAAACCCCCGATCAGAGAAGCCATCCGCTAGAATTCTCCTCCAGACAGCGACTGAATTCGGCGTAGCTGACAGGCTAGTCTCGCAAATCCTGCCACCGTCGGGAGTCAAACCTAGAACCGTCCGGTCAGTTGTTGATCGGAGAAACCACAGAAAACCCCCGATCAGAGAAGCCATCCGCTAGAATTCTTCTCCAGACAGCGACTGAATTCGGCGTAGCTGACAGGCTAGTCTCGCAAATCCTGCCACCGTCGGGAGTCAAACCTAGAACCGTCCGGTCAGTTGTTGATCGGAGAAACCACAGAAAACCCCCGATCAGAGAAGCCATCCGCTAGAATTCTCCTCCAGACAGCGACTGAATTCGGCGTAGCTGACAGGCTAGTCTCGCAAATCCTGCCACCGTCGGGAGTCAAACCTAGAACCGTCCGGTCAGTTGTTGATCGGAGAAACCACAGAAAACCCCCGATCAGAGAGGCCATCCGCTAGAATTCTCCTCCAGACAGCGACTGAATTCGGCGTAGCTGACAGGCTAGTCTCGCAAATCCTGCCACCGTCGGGAGTCAAACCTAGAACCGTCCGGTCAGTTGTTGATCGGAGAAACCACAGAAAACCCCCGATCAGAGAAGCCATCCGCTAGAATTCTCCTCCAGACAGTGACTGAATTCGGCGTAGCTGACAGGCTAGTCTCGCAAATCCTGCCACCGTCGGGAGTCAAACCTAGAACCGTCCGGTCAGTTGTTGATCGGAGAAACCACAGAAAACCCCCGATCAGAGAAGCCATCCGCTAGAATTCTTCTCCAGACAGCGACTGAATTCGGCGTAGCTGACAGGCTAGTCTCGCAAATCCTGCCACCGTCGGGAGTCAAACCTAGAACCGTCCGGTCAGGTGTTGATCGGAGAAACCACAGAAAACCCCCGATCAGAGAAGCCATCCGCTAGAATTCTCCTCCAGACAGCGACTGAATTCGGCGTAGCTGACAGGCTAGTCTCGCAAATCCTGCCACCGTCGGGAGTCAAACCTAGAACCGTCCGGTCAGAGGCACTGCAGTGATATCAATAGATGTCATGAGCCACCTCTCCCGGTGTGAATAATTGAAAATGGCTTTGTTGAAATCTCGAGAGTTATGCCTCGATGAAAATATGTATTTAAAATAGAAAGTACGAAGTTGCAAATTGAAAAGAGTGGATGCTAGAAACGGACAGAATTGCATAAAAATAGATTGTGTGTAGCTCTGAAAAGTTCAAGCAATACATTGACAAAACGTTTAAAAATGTATGAGCTACGAGTATATAAAAATGGTTTCTTTAAAAAACTCCATTACCAGCACAATTTCTTTCCACATCTTGGTAACAACACGTCTGTTCAGTTGGTGTTTGTACTTTACGAAATTGGCGGCCTCGAAAACAATTAACTAACAGTTAACTAACAGTAGCTAACCATTGACGATTACAAGCTGGCAAGTTCAGATTGTACATAGTTCGCACAAAAAAAAGAAAATCAAATTGATAGTTCCAAATCGCGCCGCTCGGTATGCGCTCGTGTAATTACCTATACATATACTGCGATTTTTGTAGGAAGAGCTCTCAAGATAACTCAAATCCCATCTTCGCGATGGAATATGTCACGGCATTTCGTATCATTCACAGTCGTTCCGCTAGAATTCGCACGATCGCGACCGTATGAAGCAGTGCTTGCGATCATGCGACTTCTACCGGCAAGACCGAGAAAAGACGCGAAATGCCGTGACATATTCCATCGCGAAGATGGGATTTGAGTTATCTTGAGAGCGCTTCCTACAAAAATCGCAGTATACTTTTCTTGCTTCGCCGCAGTGTCTGCCCTAAACAAGACCAAGTGGATATGTGGATAGACATCACGACCGAGAAACGCCCAAGCAACATGTGCGACACACACAGATCATATATTCCAGGAGCGAGCGCTGCGATGGTCGCAGAACGCGACCCTGGCGTCAGCCGACAGTAGCTCACAGCGGGTCAGGAAAGGGGGCTGCGACGCACGCCAGGTCCGTCGGGGAGGGAGGTGACGTGGACTCACCCCTACTTCGGTAGGAAATTGCATAAATAGCGCGGACGACGGATTGCGTGCTTCTTGTCTCTCAGCTCTCATGTCTCGCCTCTCGTGTCTTCGATTGCTTGAACAGCCGCCTGATAGAGTTACATGTCTCTCCAACGAAAAGCGCATTGCATCCAGCTCAGTAGACCCACGTATTTTAGTAGAGGGGATCACAAGCACAAAATACAGTTCAGGCCACAGAGAACAGATGTTGGAAAATTTTCCTTTACAAATAGAACTACAACGGACTGGAATAAGTTGCCTGCGACAGCCTTGGAACCCTTTCCTCTAGGTGTTCAAAGATTTAAAAGTAAATTAACTAATGCTATTTGTGAATTTTATTAGTTAGTAAGTTAGGTTCATTAGAATTGTTTATTATTATTATTATTAATTATTGTTACCATTATTAGTATTGTGATAATTATTAGATGCATTGGTTTATAGTCTTCGTATTGACGTGTGGTGACGTGTTGTGAAGTGTGGTGCTAGATAGAAGTAGAAAGAGAAGTGAAGTGAAGTGGAGTGCAGTGTATAAAAAGTCGTATATGTTAGCATAAAGTATCTGTACAGGATCACCATAAATGTAGAAGTAATGCGGGTATTGTTATTTATACATTTATTGTTAACATTGTTATCTTATTATTATCATCTTCATCTTCTTCTTCTTATTATTATTGTCTTAAAATAATTTTAAGTTACATTGTATTTAATTCATAATTATAATATGTAGATATAATATGTAAATTTTAGTGCTCCGCCACCAGGTTGTATAAACCTACCTGCGGAAATAATAAATATCTATGGCTTTCTAGGAAAGATGACTCCAGTAGCATAAGTCGCGAATTCGCATCTGAAATGTTCTGTTTTGACGTATAAATAAATTAAAATGTAACGAAATATGTAGTAATAGAAAAATATGTGAAAATATGTAATTATACTAAAATATGTAAAAACATGTAAAATAAAAATAGTTCTAATTCATTCAAAATGTCTTGTTAACTCTAAATAATATTATTGAATACATGTATTTTGCACGTGTAAAAATATATATTTACATGAAAATCCGTTCCCTCTACCAGGGACTAGCAATAAGATTTTCTATTTTCTGGCGCATGATTACGATATTTTATTTCCTTACGAAGTAAGACGAGAGTGTAAAACGACATTTGCAAATGGAATTAATGTTATTAAAATAAAAAAATATTAGTTTGTTGAGAAAGAAATGTTTACTTTCTCTATTAGAAGTAGTTGGAGAACAGTGAACAAAACTAAGACAATGGACGTGACAAACAATGAATTAGAAATCACAATCACTCGGCACAGCGACAACAATGAATGAATTAGCAACAACAATGAATTAGAAATCACTCGGCACAGCGAACTTGGATGAGGGTTCACGTCCCCTTCCGAGAACGGCTGATGGGACATATCAAGGTCACTATCCGTTCAAAGGTGATAAATGTATCTCTTAATTTCTTGGTATAATGGCGACGCCGACGGCAAACAGATAAGACATGCTAAGTGGCAAACATATTACTGCAGCTGCTATGTTCTTGCGAAATATAATTCTGATAAGATTGTGGTGTCTGTAATGAACAAAAATACGATCAACGATTCAAAGTTTAAAAGACTTTAAAGCAACGGCTAAAGCTTATGTAAGATTTTAAAAATTGCAATCAATCGGTAATTTTCGAACATCATTAAGGGGAGTACTGATGTACAATCATGTTTAAGGCATTAACATTAGAATGTGTCATAAAGGAGAACGTGTATCCAAGTAATATTAAACCGTTTCAAATCGATCAAAATATAATCTTAAGAAAAATGACTTAGTAATAAATCATGAGTATTTTTGTTCATAACTCGCAACAATATAGTGAGCTCAACGTAGATATCTTAGACTTAGTTACAAACATTATCTATCCGATTTAACTCCAACTACAGACCCAGTTGCCGATCGGAATTCAATCTCGGTAAGATTTTGACTAAACTTCCTGTTAATTCTCGATATATTTATTTCGCTCGCCGTAATTTTCACCGGAAGCATTCAAAATCAATTTTCTAAAATGCTATAAACCAGTAATTAATATTTTACTTTTCTTAATAGACAATCAGGTTTTGGGTTAATCTCATGTAGAATGAGGATGTTCTGTTCTATATGTTAGTTTAAGTAAAATATTTCACATTTTTGTGAGAAAAAAATTCGACGAAATAAAAAATCAATGATCTTGTTCAACAGCACATGCCTGTTAGATTATTATACAGGTCTCTCAGAATAAATGTTAGAAAACTTGTAGGATATAAAGGTGTGAAATGATCTCATTTTGACAAAGGGTTGGGAAATTTCATATAATTTACAAGTGTTATTTGCCCGTAATTAAGGTAAATTATGACTTAATAATGTTCGTCGCGTTCTGGTGCGAGCAAAGAAATTTCGTTTACCTGCCCTACATGAGTGCATGATGGGTTGCCTAAAATCCAATGGTAAATGCCACATGTATACTTTCTATAGACATATGTATCGTCCACATGATGATTGGCAAAAAGTGATCATGTTCACATCTACACACGTTCTACAAGTTTATAACTTTTATTTTATGACACTTGTATACCTAGCCTCTCAAGCAATGCCTAAGTTTCCTTACCTTACGGTAGGCGGCGGATTGGAATTCTCCAATGAAGAACGGGCAACGGAGGGACGGGTGCATGGAGAAAAGGGGCGGGGAGGGACGTGGAGGGACTAGGAAGGGTTGGGAGGGGGATGATGGGTGGGAACGCGGAGGGAGCAGGAAGAAGATGGAGGAGGCACGTGGAAGTGTGTGTGGAGGGATGGGAGGGGACGGGATGGTGGGAAGGGGCGGAGGTGAAACGGATGGTTGGAATTGATTGATTGATTCGTGTTTCCGGGCGCGTCAACTATGGGAGGTGGCGATGATCTTCTCCCCGCTGGATGGCGAGATCTGGCGCCGACCTACCGTCGACTAGCGGGGTTCTCCCCTTAACCAGGAATCTCCCACCAGCGGGGCACCGCCCCAGCCGGGAAAAGCTGTAAGCTCCCGACCGGTCTCCCGGCATGTGTGGTAATGTAGTGTATGTTAGTGTGTGTGTGTGTGTGTGTGTGTGTGTAAGAGGAAAGGATACGACAAGGAAGAGAAAGATCGCGCGGACAAGGAAGAGAAAGGAAAGACGGTCCGTGGCCCGTTTGTTAGGGTACTGCTCCGGCATTCGCCTAGTGTTGATCGGAGAACTACCGATCAGAGCAGCGAGCCGCTAGAATTCTCCTCCAGACACCGACTGAATTCGGCCTAGCTGACAAGCTAGTGTCGAAAAAATCCTGCCGCTGTCGGGACTGGAACCTAGGACCTCCCGGTCAGAGGGACTGCAGTGACATCAGGTTGATGCACTGAGCCATCTCTCCCGGTGCGGATGGTTGGAGGGAGAAGGGATGGGCAGGAGAGGAAGGGCTGGGATGGTGTAGGGTTGGTAGGGCAGGGAAGGGCGGGGATGGAGAGGTGGGAGGGACAGGCGTGGTGGGAGGATTTGAGACGGACTAAGAAGGGCGGAGATGTGTGCGAAGAGTCTTGGGAAGAGAGGAACGTTGGTGAGGTGGAACTTGAGGAGGGGTGGAGCTGCACCAGGAGTGAGGAGCTGGGGAGAGTCGAGGGCGAAGATGGGGCTAGGGTTAGGCAGTACTGTGGCTTTGCCGGGGCAGTGCAGTCTCGGGATGCTGAGGCGGCGATCAAGCCGAGCTGGGCATGCGCTGGGACTAGGGAAGGAACAATTACTATTTTGACAATCACCTGAAGCATATGAATCACGATGTAAGATATATAGGTGTGTTAACTAGCCGTCATACGGGGCAAATTTTCTGAAGCCAGTTTGAGGCTAGTTCCTCGATTGTACATAAAATTGTTCCTCGATTATCCGCACTATCGAGGGGAAGTAAAGCCGGCTGACCCATGTTAGTAGATTTACTTGCATGTAAAAGATCCTCAAGCCTAAATGACGCTTCTGAGCTAAATTCAAATCGCCTGTTTTGTCGCCCGAGATAATACCTTCTTTCTCCGCTAGGTGGTGAAAGGAGCGTAGTAGAAATTTGCGTGGTCAGGCGGAAGAGCGGGCCTGATGGCCCGAGTCTCGCCACGTAAAATAAGGCATTAACTAACTAACTTAACTAACGATCGGTTTCGGTCACGATGTAAGATGTAGTACATCTTAAGATGACATCTTAAACTCTAGCTATTACACAGTTTTATAACACATTTCCTAACCGATTTTCGTAACTGTTCGCTCTAGACTTTACCAATTCCATTGCGAAACGACGTATCTCTGATTTTCAATGTGAAATCGGCTTGCCATAGATCTGTCAAATGGATCACGACCAATCATGACGTTGCCCAAATGAGACCCAAGGATCGCAGCTCTTATATGCGAGAATTGTGAGAACTAGCCTCACATAAGCTTCAATTTTAGATTGGGAGTGAAAACACCTATATATCTTACACCATGATATGAATATACTGCGAATAATACTTCTGTCGACTTGACATTTCCAGGCTCACAGGGGAGACGGAGTTCCGTTATCCAATCAGCTGAAAATTGAAGAACGCCGAGCGCCATTACTTGTTTGGTTATGTGTCGTGTGTGAGGTTCTTTGTCAGGTGTTGTGTGCTCCCATTGCGTACTTAAACCAAGAATGTCTGGAGGTTCAGGTCTCTTATAAATCTCTTTTAAGGTTAAATTAATACTATTCATCTTTCTTCTAAAAAGTATCTAGCTATACTTACTTTTTATCTGCTTTGCACGTATTATGCAAAAATATTTCGTTATTCCTTGTATTGACGGGTTTAGTGTACGATACTGCGATACATTTGCGCAACAGTACTTCATCAAATAAACTAGTGTCTACTATAAATACAGTAAGATGGACGTGTATGCCTCAACAGCTGGTACAACGCAAGAACGACCATGTGACTACCACCAGAGTAAGTAGCAATATCGCTCTCCCACACTCCCGGCTGTCAAGTCCACAGAAATATTATTCGGACAATAAATAGAACACGTTTGGACAGAATCGTATTTATTTAAGTAGAAACGCTTTAGTTACTAGGGGTTTTGAGACTAGATACGACGCCTTTGGATTTCGGTGTAAACAAAATTCGAAATTTTGGGTTGGGTGGAATCAACAAGGTTTTATATCAATCACAGAGGCCGAAGGCCATAGACTAGCTTGGAAATTAACGAAGTAGGTTTTGGCGTTAACGAAGTAGGTGTAATTGCCGTACCGAATTGTTTTGCTAAGCTAACTTAACTAAACCACCTTAACATGCACAAGTTTTTGAATCAACAATTACACATCGTATTCGACGCGTGTTCCACATTCCCATTCGCTTCAACTGTGTGACAAATAAAACTAACAGAGCCAAAACACCACGTACTTTCTCGTTCGTATTTTCACGCAAAATTACGTGAAAAGTACTGAAATTATGGAAAAATTGTAAATGGCCTTATTTCAAAATCTATATTTAAGGGCAATATTTAATTCGGAGAAAAATCTATATCTTCATAATTATATTTGTAGGAAAAAGTACAAAAAAATTTAGTTTTTGCAATTTTCGAAAAATCAGGGCTTTTAACGAACATGAAACCTGCACCATTCTCTTAAACATTCTTCATACTAGCCAACAAAAACAATCGAAAACGCTGGAGCTATTTTTTTGGAAATTTTGAAAATGTCCCAGGGGCTTAATGTAAAGTACCTCCAAAAGTAAAATATCGGTTTCAAGTTCAAGGGACATCGTCATCAGTCAGATCGCTTGGGGAATATAAATTTTGGAGAAAATTTGATGAACCGTTTAGCCTCTAGTGTTGTTGACAGATGGACAAACGGATGGACATATATACATACGGACGGGCGGGCAGACAGAGACGTTTAGCCGTCATTCGATTTTTTTGGACCAGGGACCCACAAAACATAGATTCTGGCTACACTACGTGTTGAGAGATTTTTGTTACAATTTAACATGCAGTTAACCCTCAGCATATACTAACATAATATGAATTTTGCCGAAACACGGATACAATTTGGGCCCGGCAATGAAACGTAGTAAAACTGATACATGCGTTTGCTGTAAAGTGTGTTATGTTCAAAATAAAATATTGAGAAAAACGGATTTTATGAATTTATTTTTATACATATTTTTGAGTTTTAAATTAACTTTAACAAATGTCGACACATGCAATACAAATCCAATCTAGCTATTGTACAGGCCCCCAAATCAATATATTTCCAGCAAAATACTGGACAATTCCATCTTTCTACTGCTTCAAGTAGTATGTGCAGTTTCTAACTTACCCAAAATTCACATCTCAGTGTAAAAGTAACCTATGTTTTAGCTGTTTATTCCCACAATCAGATTAACGTTTTTATTCACACCTATGACATCTCATTTTTGGACAACACACTATTTATGCAGAAGAAACACATAACAATCGAATAACTCAAAGTTTTATAATACGAACATTGGTTTTTCCCGTCCCTTGGAACTGTTTACGAGGGTTTGCTAGAGTGCACGCTGGCCGGGCTGAACCGCAATGACAAGGTCATGAGGGCGTGCACGAGATGCGGCGGGGCGGATCGGCGCAACGTGGCGTGGCATGGCGGAGCGTTTCTGTGGAGGCCAGAGCGGGCCAGTTCGGATTGATTCGGGTTGGTTGGCATTGGTTGGGGTTGGTTGGGGTTGGTTCAGTTTGGATGATTTTGGTTCGGTTCGGGTCGGTTCGGATCGGTTCGGGTCGGTCCGGGTCGGTTCGGGTCAGTTCGGGTCGGTTCGGGTCGGTTTGGGTCGGTTCGGGTCGGGTCGGGTCGGTTCGGTTCGGGTCGGATCGGTTTGGGTCGGGTTGGTTCAGGTCGGGTCGGTTTGGCGCGGTTCGGGGCGATTCGGGACGGTAGAAAACGGTTATATATGCGGGCCAGGGCGAGTCAGACGGGCCGAGGCGAGTCAAGCGGTCCAGAGGAGCGTTTCGGGGTAGTTCGGGGCGAGCGGTTCGGGGCGGCGATTCGGGGCGTCAGCAGCGCGGGAGAAGCAGCAACTTCATCATCATCATCACCATGATCATGATCAGCGGCGGGGGCAGGCGGGCGAGCGGCGCGGCGGCGTTGCACTCGTCCTCGGCGCACAGCGAGCAGTGCAGCGCGGCCGGGTGCGGCGAGCAGCCGAACTCGGGCGTGTCCTCCGCCACCAGCACGCACGTGCGCAGCACCACGCTCGCCGTCTCGCTCACTGCAACGCACGCGCCGCCGCTTAACGCCTAACGCACGCGAGGCAGCACCTGGCGCTTGGCTCTGCCGGGCATGGTTCGGGTGCTGCGTGCTTTTGGGAATCATGATGTTTGGGATTGTATTCCAGTGATGGGAGATCTCGGAACCCGTTTCTTTGAAAGACTGTATTTCGGGTTTCTGTCTTTGACACCTCTGTCCACAATAATCTTGTCCCGAAGATTCCTGTCCTTGAATTTCTGCCTTTGAGACTCCTGTACTACAAACTCCTATTCTTGATACTCTTATCCTTTAAATTTATATCCTTGAGCACCCTTTCTGACAATTATGTCCCTAAAGCTGTAAAGACTTTGAGGATCCTTCTGTCGTTCCAAATATTTCTCTTGGTTGGTCTATCCTACGGAATACTAGCTCTGGAAGTTTTAAGTTTGCATCTATATTTGTCATTCTATTGTTCGGCATATTATACTTGGCAAGCCTATCCTTTGCCATCATATCCTTTGGAATGTATTCTTTGGAAATTCTGAAATTTAATCAATCATTTGGGATACGGTCTTTCAGAATCGTACTCTTGGCAAATTAACTCTTTGAAATCATAACCTTGGGACTCCTACCCTTGAGAATCCTACCCTTGGGAATCCTATCCTTGGGAATCCTACCCTTGGGAATCCTATCCTTGGGAATCCTATGCTTGGGAATCCTACCCTTGGAAATCCTACCCTTGGAAATCCTACCCTTGGGAATCCTATCCTTGGGAATCCTATCCTTGACAATTTTGTGCTTGGGAATCCTATCCTTCAGAATCCCACCCTTGGGAATTCTATCCCGGTGAATCTCATCCTTCCCAATCACACGAGCAGCTAGGAATCGCGCGGGAAGGCCGGCCGCGGCGGCGCCCGTACCCGCTCGCTCCTCTTTGAGGCACCGCACGACGGGCGGGGCGTCCGCGTCCAAGTAGAGGGCGTCGGCGAGGGGCGTGGCCGCCGGCGGGGCGCGCGTGGCGTTGGCGAGGCCCTCCTCCAGGGAGGCGTCGAAGGTCTCGGCGTCGGGGTGCGGCGCGGGCGCCGCGGGCGGGGCGGGCGGCGCGGGCGGAGGGTCGCACGCCAGGGGCTCCAGCGCGTCCGCGTCGAACGGGTCGGCGCAGCCGGGCCGCCCCGCCGAGTTGCAGTGGAAGCACAGCAGAGCGCGCCCTGCGCAGCGGGCAACACTCAACTGCGGAACGTTTGCCTGTCTGAGAGCGTAGGTTTCCGCGGCCGGAGGCAGCACTTACTTGGTTGTCCGGGAGACGCCGCGTCCAAGGCACAGGTGCCAACGTTTCGGCAGCCATGCTACGACCTTCATCAGGGCGTAGTATTGCGCTTACTGCGCCCTGATGAAGGTCGCAGAATGGCGGCCGAAACGTTGGCACCTGTGCCTTGGACGTGGCATCTCCCGAATAGCCATGTAAGCTATCTCCCCATATAGTATGTATATATATATATATATATATATATATTAAATTTGTACTAATATATATATATATATATATATATATATATATATATATATATATATTAGTACAAATTTAGCGTCAAACAGTTGCTAAATGGTTTCTAATTACTGAACTTAACATTAATGAATTATAATTATCCAATCATCAATAAATAATACAATTTCAAACAAAAATACGATTAAGATTTGCTAACATTTTCTTGAAAATTACTTTTAAATTACTTGCAAAAATTGCAAGTAATTGCAGTTTACTCTAGTAATCAGATACGCGCGTATTTCCAATTAAGGACAGGAAATCTGGAGTGCACTGGTGACGTAACCTGTCTTACAGAAACAAAACGAAAACAGGGCTCTGTATTGGTTTTAAGAGATCAAGCGGCTCAATAAGAGAATAGAATCGAGAAATGTCATGACTTGCAGTTCACTCGCGTACGTCTTCTTGAAGAGTTTAGATAACATAACGGGCGAGGCCAACATCACTCACGTATTCTTCAGATAGGGAGTGATTTTACGCTATCAAAAGCGATTTTTAGATAGTAACTCACAAGACAATCAAATCAAGAAATTTCATAACTTGCAGTTTGTTCGCGTATATTTTTGTGAGACTTTTGTAAACTTACTGGGCGTGCAGATATCACTCAATGATTTTGAACTGTGAAGTGTTTTTAAGCTTTCATACATTTCAAAGCATATCTGATCTAATAGTGATCCTACGTGAGAATAAAATCAAGATACGGATGTGTCGACGCGTACATCTTCACCTACGTGCACATGCATTTTTAAAAAAATCGTTTTCTTTTCAACGTCTTCGCTCTCGAGAGATATCATAGAATTATTCTTCTAGCTCTAATTCAAATTTTGTTCAATCCGATTCTGCAAGTTATGCTTGTTTAACCTAGATGTCTACCTGAGAAAAATCTAGAATTTTGGGTCTAGTTTGTGTTTCTTTGTACATTTGATTTATTTATAGAGGTCAAATAATTTTAATTTTTTGCTCTTCTTTTTGTTTCTTAATAATTGTCAAAAACGCAAGTTTTTACTTTAAACTTTCTGACTACAACAAATTGACATATTTTGTTATTTTTTAAATTAATGACAATATTCTAATGAATGAACCACAATGGTGACGGTACTGTAAAAACTAAAGAGTCAGGATTTCATTATTTGAAAAAAAATGTTTATAAATTTATTCTAAAAATTTCAGTTCATAAAACTTTATCTTTTAGTGACATTAAATATTCTAGTTCATTCACTAGAACAAATCATGGGTCGCATGCTGCAAAAATAACTATATGATTATCTTTAATAGTTTCTTATTTATGAGGTTTGAGACGCAGGATAATGCTGAAAATTCCCAATTCGGGAAAATGCATCTGAAGTTCACTCACTAAGGGCTTGAGAGTTGCCACAGGCATCGAAAAACATTTTCTCAAAAACTAAAATACTTAGCAAGAAACTATTTGAAGCATTTAAAAGATGATAAAACAGAGCATACGATCCATTAAAAATTGAAGAACAGGATATTTCACGTTTTTTTCATCATTCCTTAAGATGGGAGCTGCATTACATGTTCCTCGGAAGTAATGTGTTGTGATAGAATTCCTTGACTGTGAGAATGAAACAATGACAAACATTCACAAGAGGTTTATTTATTTATTTATTTACGTCAAAAACAGTTAAAAACTGTGTGTGACGAGCTATGGGGAGAAGTGAATTTTGTGCACGTTTTCATAATTCTGTGATCTCTATCCTAAACCATATTCTAGTCGAATTTTGAATACAGAAAAGATAGTTTTTTTTCGAGTTTTGTTGACAAAATATTCGCTCCTATATAATAAAATATATTTTCAAAGGTAAATTAGTTATAAATTTGTGCCCTGAACCCTCATGTTCTTCATGAAAGAATAATACTTTTTGCCGCGATAATATGGAAAACGATAATTTGAATAACTATATTTCCCACTGAAATTCAGAAGACGTGCACAAATAATGAAGTTACATTTATGTCCAGAAGCAAAACAAGGGACCATCTCAGCATTTGCTCAAGGATCAGGGAAACTGGACGAAAACCTGATCGAGATGGGAGCCATCAACCCAGAAACTGTGGTACAATACTTGTTACAGGTTCTTTAGAATTATACAGTCCAAATGATAAATAATTACATTAACTATCACTGTTAAAATTAATGCTACTTTCCTTTTTGATGCTCGGTATAGTCTCGAATTG
Source organism: Acheta domesticus (assembly GCA_031308135.1). Lineage (NCBI taxonomy): Eukaryota > Metazoa > Arthropoda > Insecta > Orthoptera > Gryllidae > Acheta > Acheta domesticus. Next base: position 56,461,008 of record JAHLJT010002630.1, read on the forward strand.
TATAGAAACAGTTATGCAGCAGAAAAGATTTTACTTGGGACTTGAACTTTTCTATCGAATTTAATCGTCTAATGTCTTCTGGCAAAGTGTTGTAGAGTAATGTACATGAATTGTATGTGGATTTTTTGTAGTGAGCTGTTGATACTGCCACCTGGTGAATATGATTTCTACGTCGTGTGTTATACTTATAGACATCGGCGTTTGCTGAAAATATATTCCCGCCCTTAAGTGAGTCATTTTTGACAAAAACTAGTGATTCGTAAATCAGGAGACAAGGTAATGGTAAAATTCTTAGATTAATAAAGAGAGCCTTACAAGAATCACGTGGGTTAGATTTGCTTATTATTCGTACAATTCTTTTTTGTAATCTGAAAGTCTGGCAGCTATAAGATGTGTTTCCCCAGAATAGTATGCCATATCTCAGGCGGGAGTGAACATTGGCAAAATGTACACAACGAGCTGCATGAAGACTGACGGAATTTGAAAGAATTCTGAACGCGTAGCATAATGAACTTAATTTTGTGTTCAATTCATTTAAGTGGGCATTCCATTTGAGGTTTGACTGAATTGGTAGACCTAAACATTTTGTTACATTAACATCAGTCAATGGCACACCGTTCATTTTCAGTGGAGTACAGATTTTTTTTATTTGAAATGGAAAACTGCATTGAAACAGTTTTATTTTCATTTACTATTAATTTGTTATTACGGAACCAATTTGAAACATCTGATATTGCACTCTTTACGGTTTCTTTGTTGCAAAGAATATTTGTATTATCCGCAAAGAGAACTGTTCTTCCGTTTCGAATCGCTAAGGGCATGTCATTTACGTATAATAGGAAGAGAATAGGGCCCAAAATCGATCCTTGCGGGACTCCACGTGCAATTGGCAAAGAATCGGAAAGGTGTGTACATAAAGTTCCATCATTCCAATAAGGTATTTCTACTTTCTGAGATCGTTGTTTAAGGTACGAACATAGCCAATCTAGAGCAATACCACGGATTCCATATGAAGGTAATTTTGAAAGTAAAATGTTATAATCAATGACGTCAAAAGCTTTTGAAAGATCTAAAAATATTCCAATAGTTGCTTCGTTTTGATCCAATGATGAAGCGACATCTTTAAGAAAAGAAAAAATGGCTGTTTCCGTAGATTTTGATTTCCGGAATCCATGTTGGCAATTTGAAAACGCGTCGTGTTTATTAAGAAAGGTTTCCATTCGCACATAAAAAAGTCTCTCTAATATTTTTGAAAAAACTGACAAAAGAGAAATTGGCCGATAATTTTGAATTTTATTTTTGTTGTCTTTTTTGAAGAGCAGCTTAATCTTAGCTGTTTTAAAAATATCTGAAAAAATTCCGGTGCATTAGGATGCATTAAATATGTGAGTTAACGGTTGTATAATGGCTGGCGTGCACGTCTTTAACAAACAATCCGGAAATTCATCTAAACCAGCCGAATATTTATTTTTTAATTTACCGATTATTTTGAGAATTTCATAGGAAGCGGTTTCGGAAACGAACATAGTATCTAAGAGTTTTCGGGAAACGTCAGATGTTGAATTTTGTGGCTGAAAACCCTTAGTGAGATCGACAGCAATTCTCGAAAAAGTATTGGTTAAAGTGACTAGCCACTGTTGCCGGATCGTTCACATCCCTATCGTTATCTTTTAAAATAACATTCTCTACAAGGTTTCTAGTTGGTTTGGTCGCATTTTTTACTATATCCCACATTGATTTTGTTTTGTTATTTGAGTTCAAAATATCCTGATCGTGTTTCATGATTTTAGCCTGCCTTATGACTTTTCTTAACAATGATTTGTATTTTTTAGAAAACAGGAGGAAATCATGAGATACGTTATGATGCTTAGAAATGAAAGAAAGAACTCGTTTGTTTTTACATATGTTAAAAATGATCATGAATATGATGCTGTTGATTTCAGTTGATGGGCTTCCACACTCTCTGGTAAACTAAGTAAGCGAATACTTAGAATCTCCCACGCCAATACTTAGGATCATCAAACCATGTGCTAATTGTAGGAAATGGCATCAAATGTTCATTAAAACTTAGCAAGCAAAAGTTACTGAAAACACGTTTGGTGAAAAATGCGAACATTAAAATCAATCGAGATAACACAAGTAATATTTTTAACCCGTGACTTGATATTGAAATTCTGTCATCAATATTTGAATTTACCACAGGAAACTGCAATAATTTTTAAAAATATGATATAAAGAAATGTAATATATATATATTTAAAAAATCATATATTTCTTATAATAATATTGAACAATTAATACGTTAAATTATATGAAATTTTGCTTGACTTAGTGTTGAAAGTTTCTCTCCTCTGTGAAAAAATAGCAACTTTTTTAGATAGATTATGAACATTCTAGATTTTTTCGAGAACGATTTTTAAAGTTTAATGTAGGTAATATTTCTCTTAATGATAAAAAACTAGGAAAACCTGGCAGACGTTGTTCTTCCCTTCATCTCCCTCTTTCCCCTCCAATCTCCGTTTCTCACCGTCTCTCCCTCCCTCTCTCACTCTGTCCCTCTCTGTCTCTGTGTGTCTCTGTCACTCTCTGTCCCTCTCATTAACATTTATTTGCAGATTCGGCATGTCTCTTGAGCAGGTGAGGTAATATCAAGAAGCGCCGTACCAGCAAAAATTATGAATTGAATATAATTGAATGTTCAGGAGGAGTTCATTCTGTAGATTACGGTGTGAGAAACGTTTCTTTGAGATTTTAGTTTTTAAAGGCCTAGAACGCCTCGTTTAGGAGTTATTTAACGATATAGATTCAAAATGCTGCCGAATATGTTGCAGGTTGCATTTAACGTGAATATGTAGGGGATATGTAGTGAATATGTAGCGCCATGTAATGGAGTTACAACATAATTAACAACAGAAAAACATTCTTGGTGAAAAAAAACAAAAAACAAAAAAAAAAAAAACACGTAGAAGTGTCAACTTTCATGGAGATCGGTCCAAGGGTGTCGGAGTTTTGCTCTTATATACATACCAACATCCTGTTTTATGTATATATATATATATATATATATATATATATATATATATATATACAAAATACAATTTTCTAAAATAATTTTTAAAGCCACCAGTTTTTCAATGTACACGGAAGGAGTCACTTCCACTGGAATATCACAGGGGCCCGAAATTCGTTGATACTTTTCATATCCGATGAAAGGATATATGGATCCAAATATTTCATACTTTTGATTTGATTATAAATTAGCAACTTAGATTCATCGCTAAGCCCATTATAACATTTCGAAAGATTTTCAAAAAGGAAATTAGTGACTTGATATACGTCTGATAGAAAATGGCTTCTTTAAATTGTAAACGAGATATGCAGCGAGAACCTAAACAAACCGAAAGAAAGCATTGTTTATATGTAGAGGTGATAAGAAATACAAACCTATATAACAGAACAATGTAGAAAAAACTTAGTAACTCTGTAGGAATCGCTTATGCGCACAGCAGAAGTTGCCATCTAACACAGTGTTGTCAAGGTCGATGCCACGAGCGGGAGTCCGTGACACGACGAAATCGCCTCTCCACGCAGTTCATCACCCCGTCACCAGCGACAACGCCAAAACGACGGGGTGACTAATAGTTCCCTTTCCCAACGCTAGTTGCGCAGAGAAGCTCGTGGCACGCTACGGTGCCACGGCCCGTGCCACTGTCACCAGTAGAAGACCTTGACACCACTGACCTAACACTTTCCCGCCAAACGCTGTGACGTCATTCTGGATATCTGTATACCAGAAAATAAAATCGAGAAATGCCATGTCATCTAGGTCTCCCGCGTGTGTCTTTTTGAGACTTCAGTGAACTTATCGGGTATAGCATACATCAACCTCGTGGTCTTAAGGTACGAAGTGGTTTGAAGTTACCACGCTGTTTTAGCTACTACGCAATCCTACAAAAGAATAAAATGGCGCAATGTCATGTCAAGCAGGTCCCTTGCATACTTCTTATTGAGACTTCCGCGAACTTTCCGGGGGTGGTAGGCATCTTTCACGTGGTTTCCAGCTATCAAATTATTTAAGCTATCAAGTGATTTCAGGTAGCATATGGTTTTAACCTATCAAGTGGTTTTAAACTATTAAGAGACTTTACGCTATCGAGTGGTTTTAAGCTATGAATTGGTTGTAATCTATTAAGTGGTTTTAAACTATCAAGTGGTTGTTAGCTATTTGGTGGTTTTAAACTATTAAGAGGTTTAAGCTGTCGGGTGGTTTTAAGCTATCAAGTAGTTTCAAACTATTAAGAGGCTTTAAGCTACCGAAAGGTTTTGAGCTATGAACTGGTTGTAAGCTATTAAGTGGGTTTAAACTATCAAGTGGTTGTTAGCCATTTGGTGGTTTTGAGCTACTGAGAGGTTTACGCTGTCGAGTGATTTTAAGCTATCAAGTGGTTTTAAACTATTAAGAGGCTTTAAGCTACCGAGTGGTTTTAAGCTATGAACTGGTTGTAAACTATCAAGTGGCTATTTGTTGGTTTTGAGCTCCTAAGAGGTTTACGCCGTCCAGTGGTTTTAAGCTATCAAGTGGTTTTTGGCGTTCAAGCGAGAGAATAAAACCGGGGAACGTCCTGACTTGCAAGTCTCCCACGTGTGTCTTCGCGGGACGTTGATGGACTTACCGGGCGTGGCAAGCATCGCCCACGTGGTGACCAGCAGCAGCGGCAGGCTCGCCGGGTGGCCCGGCCCCGCCGCCCGGTGCAAGCGCATGGCGCTCCGCGGGCACTCGGGCTGGCGCCTGCGCGCGGAGCGGCCCCGGCGCGCACTACAGCCTCGTGCCCGTGATTCACGGCAGGCGCTGCGTGTTAGCACCGATCCGGCGACACGTCACAACCTTGTAACAATGAGACCAACGACTGTTACGAAACGCAGTCGCTTCGAGGGAGCTTCACTCACACCTGTGTGTCATGATTAGAGACCGGATTTTTATGTTATGACATATTTTTTGTCTTTCTACTTACCGTTCTCAAAATTGTAATCTTAGAGAATCATAGCTCTCCTAACACAAATCGAATTTTTTCGTTACATATTTTTACGTATTTAGTTCTATATTACATAATTTACATATATTGCTGTTTTCACAATATATTTTCTTGTTTTATCAATTTTCTTCTATTAAATTTTTTATGAAAATATGTATTTTTTTTAAATATCAGCATTTTTCCTACATTATTGGGGAAATCTGGGTGTCCAAATCATCATTGACACTGCGTTTTGTGATTTGAAACCTTAATTTCGGAGAAAAATTTGCAATCACGGACGTGTAACACATCGATGGAGATGCTACAGTGTAAGTTTGCTGGTCGTAGATCTCGCCAGTTTGTGCGATGACTTCTATTGCGATTAGTCTGGCTGCCAAACTATGGTCCTCGATTACAATAGATGAAGCTTTTATTACTGACGAGAAAGTTGTATGATGTGAAGTGAGCAGTTTTTATAAATCAAATTTCGTATTATGTAAATGTATTTTATTATTAGTCTATTTTAATATTACATATTATATCCGATTTTACATATTTATTACATATTCTTAGTATTTTCATTACATATTTATGTACATATTTTCACGTTTTATACTACATATTGTTCCGGTCTCTAGTCATGATTAGTGGTCGGGTATTGACGACCTAAAACATCGCCAAAAATGATCAATAAAATGCTCTTAAATTGTTTTTAAAATGCCCCAAATTCAAAGGAAAATGACGTAAATAATTTGATCAAAATCTCTTCTGATGAAGAACTCAAGCTGTTACTAATATAATTCAGGTTTCTTCCTTTCGTTCAAATGAACTTAGCTTGCGAACTTTTGGTTTGGCCTGTTCTTTACCAGGAACTTTTGGTTTGGAAGTTCCTTTGTATTATCTCGAAATTGGAAAACCGACAATGGCGCTGATAGGCGTCACAGGAACCTTAGATTACATACTCACAACGGTGGACATTACAATTTTTGAGCGAAGGAATCGAGTATGCTACCCAGCAGTGGCGGGATTTCGGATCTTTTATTGGGGGGGCAAATTTGGGCGCTATTATAAATATCAAAATATTCGTTTACATGCTTTAAGTTAATTAATTGTGCTGCAATTATACACATTGCTTTCAATTTTGATAATTATAATTGAATGTTATTAATTATATTAGTTGCACACAGCGGAGAGATTCCGCATTGTTACTTGAACGGTCCGAACTGTTAATTCAACGATGCATTTTTCTCAATGAATCATTTCTCAACAAATATTGCTTACAAGCATGTCTAGACCTAAACATACTTAAAATAATGGCAGCATGCTTGTGGAGCTTAGGAAACAGTAAAAAGCAGTAAAACAGAAGAATGTTTTATTAAAAATGAAGTAGATCTTCCTGGTGTTGGAATTGGTCTTTCAATTCTGTTTCATTTTGAAGATCCAATATTTTCAAATGTAAATTGTGATTTACGCTGTCAACATTGAAAATGGTAAAGCAAAAACTTTGTTATCTGACTCCATATCAGAAATTTCATGAAATCTGTTTTCAAAATATACGTTTATCAGTTTACTTGTACTCAGCTGCATGATTCACCTTGTAGATTATACTCTTTAACATGGTTAAAACATTTCTGAGAAACAAATCATTTTGAATTATCTCCTGTATTTTTTTAAGAAAAAAATGTTCTTCCTATTTATTTTTAAAAATTATCGGACTATTATTACGAGAGCCTCTTGCTTCCTTTTGCCATGACAAATTTTGTATTACGTCTTGCATGAAACGGAACTTTCCTACTTATCGCTTCTACCTCTCAACGCGCCCCCCCTTTTCAGCAGGAATCGCCCGCTCAGGCTGCTGCTGCCCCCATACGCTCCGGCTGTTGCCGACGGCCCTTTGCTCTCGACTCGTCTTTTTGATGAACCCTGATTTACACTGTAGTACAAAAGGCGTTTAATAAACGTAAATATATTCCATTTTAATAAACGAAAAGATATTAAGCGAGAGAACAAATGGCTATCTTACAAGACGCCTTACCATTCAGCCCATGTGGGTGTGCTCATTACAGCGCATACCGTAGAGGAAGCACAACGTCACCTAAATGAAGCAATGCGACGCGTAAAAAGATGGATGAACGAGCACTCCCTGTCACTTGCAGAAGCAAAGACCCAAATCGTTGTTTTTACAAGGAAACGTATACAGACGAGTGTCACACTCAGGGTCGGAGAAACAGATATTCAAACTGCATCAAGTGTGAAGTATCTGGGGGTCATACTTGACACGAAGTTGAGCTACTGGCCTCATATACAGCGAGCAGCAGACAAGGCCGCGGAAGCCACAAAAGCACTAAGCCGATTGATGGCAAATACTAACGGGCCAAAATGTAGTAAGCGGCGCCTCCTTGTGTCAGTAATGACATCAATTTTACTTTACGGAGCAGAAATATGGGCCAAAGCTCTAGAAATAGAGAAGTACCGCAAACGAATGGCGGCTGTGCAAAGACGTGGAGCACTGAGGGTCTCGTGTGCATACCGCACAGTGTCTGAAGCAGCGGTATTAGTGATAGCGGGCACTCCCCCAATAGATCTTCTCGCTCAAGAACGCCAAGACATCTGGCGCAACCAAATAGTTAACGGCAGGGGCGAAGCAAAGAAGGTAGCTCGCCAAGTACTTCTCGAGAAATGGCAGCAAAGATGGGAAGATGGGAATTATGGAAAATGGACGAAAAGACTGATCCCCCGACTGGACACATGGCTAAACCGCGAGCATGGGGAGGTTACCTATTACCTTACTCAGCTTCTGAGCGGCCATGGATGTTTCAGAAAGTACCTACACAGAATGCAGAAAGTCAGCAGCCCTAAATGTCTCTACTGCAATAATGATGATGACGCACAACACACTTTCTTCATGTGCGAAAGATGGGAGGAAGAAAGAATTCGTCTCGGCAACGAATTAGGCGCAGAGCAAATAACACCAGGAAACATCATCACTTTGATGCTGCGCAACTCCCAATATTGGTGTGCAGTAGCAGCCTTTGCGGAGTGCATTCTGAGACGCAAAAATAGTGACAGTGACGAGTTAATAAACTCAAGGCGAAACTAAATTGAAAGAGAAGCCCGGAAGGGCACTTAGAATCGACACTGCCCTGAAGTAATGCTAACGCGGTTCCGGGGCAGTAATCACGTCGATTAGAAAGGGTTAGTGAGTTTAGTGAGTAGGAGTCTCACACTACTTCGGGAGAGCGGTGCCTCCCAAGTGTCCAGGATGGATTCTCACAGTTTCCCTCGTAAAAACTAAAAACTAAAAAAAAAAAAAAAAAAAAAAAAAAAAAAAAAAAAAACCATTCAGCCCATTCACTAAGTTCATGTGCACGAATAAAGAATATACACAGAATATTACAGAATATAAATCGATTCAAGGGAAAACAATGATATCAGAATATTATCGGAAATATTATGTTGGTATTGTCTTGGCCCAATTCATTTTTCTTTCGAAAGAGAAATACACAAAAATTACTGACTTCGACACACTTCTAGACAAAAACTAATATACGCCGGTAGCTCTTAGCGATCTCGCACCGAAGGATCGCGGGTTCGACTCCCGCCTTGGGCATGGTTGCATTTCTATTCGTTCTTTCACCTCCTATCATCACCATATCACTTCATCTTCACAGTTACCATAACATCACAGTTAACAAATAACAAGAAACAGACATGCAATTCCATGAAATCCCGCGGTCTAGTTATTAGAATCGAATAAAGATACATAATTATTAATGTCAAATTTTGTGTGACGGTACACTTAAACTTTACTCATTAATACATTTTTTGACAAAACATATGTAAAAATTTTGCTTTCACTATTTTGTTCTTGTTTCTGAATAAAATAATTACATGAATGTAGCAATTTTTCACATGTTAAGTATAAAATTGAATATTGAAATTAAATTATTTGAGGAAAGTGACGATCAAACAATTTTCTTTACTAATAATGATTAGTGTTAAGTATTAGAATTAAATGATTGAAGTATTTGAATCGTAATTAAAATTTACAGTTTTAATGACATACAAATTGCGTGCATTGAAGTACATAAATATTAGCTACGCAATGCTAAATCGACGAGATAAAAACATTCGACATTCTGGAAAGTGGACAAAACTGTCAGTTTGCCGAACTTTACCATGCACGAACTGTAACGATTCATAGCAATTACAAACCTTTTTTTAAATTATCGTAGTAAAAATTGCTCTGTTGTTCAAAAAAGAACCAAAAAACGATTTTGTTATAAAAACCTTTTTGTTATAATAATACAACCGACATTAGATTCCCATAATAATATATAACAGAGAAAGGAAGTTATTATCAGTGGCCTAGCGTGATCATCATTTTTCCTGGGTAGGCTGCAAAGCAGATTAATGTATTATTTGACACTCCTCTGTCGTCATTAACGAAGAGATGTTATTCTCTAGATTACCCAGAGGATACTAGAATAACGTGAGTCAATGGCCACCGAAGGTTTTTTATTTTGCTATAACTTCTAGAATAACAAAGTATCTATGAGATTGTCGTCTGGTAAAGTCACATTTCCTTCAGTAAACAATAACATTTGTATTATTCATCTGCTATTAATTAAATTCTAATTTGAACTAAACGCGATGAACTAACATTAATTTCTCACCTGTCAGATACAAGAGCTGAAATCTCCTTACTTTCTTGACCTGGCTCGTTTCACTATAATAAAAGCTCGTGCGTTCGCCAGTATTGCAAGAACTCAACTGAGCTCTTATTCTTATGACGTCGCAGAGATGTCATCGTTACCTATACCGAAAGCCCTCTGCCTGACGACCAGGACAGTGGTCCGCATTCATGTTAGACAAACATTTATTTCACAGCCCACAAAAACAATTTAAAAATGAGAGAACCAAATGGGTGGACAACAGGCTTATTATAACTAACGACTGATTTATTTTGCTCTCTTTTGTCCCTGTCACTCACAGCTGTCGTTAAGACATTTTTAATTTTATTACTAATAATAGAGTATTCATTTTGGTCTATAAGCAAAATACTAAGAATCAACTTTCCACACCATTTACAAGACATTTCTCTCCATAAGTGTGAATTAAACGAATTACGAATAGTACCGATAATAAAACGAATAGTACCGATTATAATGAATCGTACTGCAAGCCGCCCACTGTTTCCTGACACCTCTTTCAGCGCCTGTGAGGTTGGTCATTCCGATAAGCTGGGCTGATTAATGTGGTGTGTGTGTGTGTGTGTGTGTGTGTGTATGTACGTGTGTGTGTGTGTGTGAGTGAGTGAGTGTCGTGGCGAGAGAAAGCCCGCCACTGGCCCCACTCATCTACAGTGCCGAAAGGACATGCACTGTGGATGCGTTGAGGGCTCCGAAAGAACAGAGACTTCGTTCTCTCTTTCGCGTAAGTTCGCAACTGAGTAGGAAGTACAAGATGTCAAACCTACCATAATTTTTGCGCATGAAACTGTTTAATTTCTAAGTAAATATCATTTAAAAGTAAAATGTAGTTGAAGGATGTTTTTTTTAATACGGGATATTCATAGTAACGCTGAACATTATCCCGCCCGTTTTATAATATTAAACTAAAGTTTGCCAATTTATTTATGCAGTATGGTATTATCCTAGCTTAATAAAATTATTATTCCCTTAATTATTATTAAAATTCTTATGAAAATACAGAAAAAAGTAAATCTTTTTTAACATAAACTTGAATGCAATGTCTAAATATATTTTTATATGTCCCAAGGGGGGGCAGTTGCCCCCCCTTGCCCCCCCCGAATCCCGCCTCTGCTACCCAGGAATTCTGTGGAGAATATTTGTTGCATCTCGTAAATATTATTTGAATCAAGTACAATTAAAATGATATTACAATTTATGAAATCTGAAAAATGCTTTAAAAATCGTAGAAAAAGGAAAAAAAATGACTTATTAGTCGAAATCGACGAAAATGCAAAAATGTCGTATAAAAATGGGCCATTTCTGTCTTTCATAATGCAAAATTAATGTCTATACTGAAAGGCATTGTTCTAAATTGAAAAGAAAAAAATGACATTTCATTAAAATCCACCATCTAATCGCGAATTAAGAAGAGCAGATTAGATCTTTAAGAGAGCCGTTGAGAGCGGCATTGGGGATATATTTACTGCTCTCCGTACATTTTGGTTTATAACTCGTTGAGATATATATGATAATGTATGGTTACTTACGCCATTAGACCGATGTAGAGAAAATAACTGACAAGATTGAGGATTATAAAAAAACAAGTCTGTTATTTGTCATGTCTGAGAAATAAAAAAGCAGTTGAATTGTGTAAATTGGGTGCTTTTTTTAATTTCTGGGTTATTTTTACTTTCCCGTATACGTACGTATACACGGAGTGATATACGTAGTATAGGGAAAGTTATGTAATGCTGCGCGAAAAAATGACGAATTCTCGTCGGAAAAAAATTCATTGCCGGGCCGTGATAACGAAAAAGTGGATAAAACCAGTTGCTAAATTAAGAAAAAAAAATCCCCTAACACATGCTGTCGCCAGAAACCCGGTTTTCTAGGTCCTTGATACCGAAAACCCAATTGAAAGGAAAACGTCTGTCTGTCTGTCCGTGAACACTGCTAGCGCCTACACCATACGTACGATTTCTTCCAAAATGGATATTCCCCGATCTGGATGGATCTGATTCTAGTCGAAGCCTTGAGATTTTGAAAAATATTCTTCAAAATTTGGGGGTACTTTATACGAAGCCCCCCGGGGATTTTCAAAATTTTCTCAAAACCGGCTCCAAATTTTTTTTTACAATTTCTTGTATGAATAGAGTAAAATACGTCTATTAACATGGCATAGGTTCGATTTTCACGGATAACTCTGAATTTTCGAAAAATGTGAAAGTTTCAATTTTATTCGGCGACTTTCTCCAATAACAAAATTGAAGATAGAGATTTTTTTCTTCATATAAAATTTGTTCTACATATTGAGTTCTTTCATAAAGGTCATGTAAATGTTTTTCAAAATTTTAGTAGTTTTCATGCAATATTGTGTGCAATATGTGCAATTTTAAAAAATTACAAAACCAAGATTTTCTCAAAAACGGTTCCAAATTTTTTCTTTGAACTATTGGTAGGGATAGTGGTAAATGTACTCTATCATATGACATAAAAGCCAAATTGCTCTATAGGTTTTCAAAAATTACAAAAATGTAAATTTTTTCACAGTTTCTTACGTCGATAATATTTACATTAGCGGCGATTTTTTCACATTATTATATTTACGAGTACATGTGGTTTAAATAACGTCAAGTAAAGTTTCTGGAAAACACAACCGTTTTCTGTGAAAAGTAGCTAAAAATTTCGCATTTTCAGAAACGCTCGAACGCCATTTTCTCATATATGGCTGCAATTTTTTTCTTCAAACGTTTCTAACGGATAGTGCTAATTACTCTCTATAGTATAGCGTAAAGTTTATTTTGAGTTATTTTTTTGTTTTTTCAAAAATTACACAATTGCAATTTTTTGAAAGCTCTCTCACATCTTTAATATGCACATTACCAGCAATTAGTAAACATTATTATATTTGTGAGTGTAAGTGCTTCAAATAACTTCAAATAAAGTATTTTTAAAACTCAAACATTTTCTGTAAAAATGACCTTCACATTTCACGTTTTTAGTAACGCTAAAACGCCATTTTCTCTTAAACGGCACATACTTTTTAAAAGAAAATTGCCATTTACGGCTAGGTTTTTGTGTTCTTTAATATTCTAAAATTAATGTTTCCGTTCTAGCCATAGGAAACCGAAAAATTAAGAAAATGACAAAAAAATGTACTTTTGGTGGTGATAGATGACAGCTGGCAAGAAAGAATTTGTGGCAATTCCGAATAGCTAGCGAAGACCCAAGGAAATAGAAAACTAATACGGGAAAGTCTGTGCCATTCTGTAGCACCACTAGTTTCTTTCTGAACAAATATATCCATTTCTTTTGTAAATAATAAACAATTTGCATGTTTTTGGAGTGTTTCTATGCTTCTGCAATGCGAATTATTTACTAGAAAGTATTTATTCAAACCAATATATATATATATATATATATATATATATATATATATATATATATATATATAAAATAAGCGTTTTAGTAATGATGGCTGATTTCTTTTGATGTAGTATCACTGGTTTAGAGGGCAGGGCATCAACTGAATGTCACTGCAATCCCTCTGACTGCGAGGTCCTAGGATTTGAGTCCCAACGGTGGCAGTATTCTTGATATTAGCTACATAGTCGATTTAAGCCGCTGTCTGGAAGAGAATTGCAGCGGTCGGCTGCTTTGATCGATAATTTTCCGTGGTTTCATCTATCAACACCAGGCGATTGCCAGAGCTGTACCTAACCAACGGGCCACGGACCGCGCGCGGTATTTCCTTCATCTTCCTTGTCCTATCCTCAACCCTTACCTATACCCACTTACACTGACATGCACTACTCGACCACACATGTCGGGAGCTTAGAGCTTGTTCCGGCTGAGGCGGTTCCTCGCTGGCGGAATATATCTGGTTGTGGAAAACTCCGGAAACTGACGTAATGTTGGCGCCGGATTCCACCATTCAGGGGGCAACGAAACTACCACCTATCGTGATAAAATATGCACTTCACTAACGGAACTAATGATCATTAGGCGTTGACGCGCCCGAAACAACAAATAATCAATCAATCTTTTGATATATTTAGAGCGTCATCTTTTGTCTATAGATTGTCGCCATTCAGAGGGTTTTCCTCTGCCGCACCATATAATTTATCAGAGCTTTAATGCGGTGGTGGAGAGATCTTTTGGAGTGAAAGTGTGATTTCCCGAATTGGAAAATGCTAGATGGAAACTAGATGTTTGTTTTTGCAACCGACGAGATAGTATGTTCCAATAAGGTCTCATCAAAAGAAATTAAAGAAGGAACAGATAATTCTGGAGAATGTATGGGCGAGAAGAAGTTGGAAGAGAAAAGAGACCCCGGAGAAGCAGTCAAGGAGAAGAGAGAAAGATCCGACCTCCTCAGCAGCTTATAAAACATGCATGCTCCCGGAACGATTCCCGCTTTCCCCTTATTTCCCCAAGGAGGAAACTTCCTTTTTATACTCGCAACGAGAGATGCGTTCTTTGTGAAAAATGCAAAACTTTGCCTCCTCTTTCAATGGGGAATATTTACTCTCATGATCCACACTAATTGCCAGCTTCAATGGTTTGGTGATATGCTGCACACGATAAAAAACAAACATTAAAATTGTGTTTTGGACTTCTCATCTAAAAATGTTAATTTTTGACTGACAGTAATTTGTTATCAATGACTATTAATTCTGAGAAACGTAAGATTGTATGAAATAGTCAGGTTATTGAACTAAGATATGCTCTGCAATAAATGAAAATTGTTAAAAACAAGTGATGGTTATTAACAATAAAATGCTGTTTCGTAACCCGTGACTTAATATGTTCTAATACAATTACTATTTTGTAATCGTATAGAATTTATTTAACGTACCACATGAAGAGACTGTATTTATGCAAAGACCCACTAAAAAACATATATTAGGATTGAAAATAGAAAAATAGTCATAAATATTTTTTCTACATTTAGTTTGTGGAAGTAAATTTCTATTCTGAAATCATATGCTTCTTGGCACTGATATATAAATGACAATAAACCATCGGAAATGTTTGAATGAAAGAATTTCTTAAGAAATTACTTCACACTACTTGTATACAATTGTTGTTCATTCAAAACTGTTTCTTGTAATCCATATAAAGTCCAAAAATAATAACTTCAATCAAAACAAATCTTTAAACACTTCTCTCCAACATTTATAAAACCGGCATATTTTGTTCCATTTTTTATGCAGTCTCCTTCTTAAAGCGTTTCACGTCTGTTTGTTTTAAGGCTACCGCAATGTCAAGGCCCCCTTATCTCTCGCACCGTAGCGCACTGTGAACATTAGCAGATAAGGAGTCTCCTTTCAGCATTAGCAGATAGTAAAAATAATCTCGGTGCTTTCCTCTCTCTCTCTCTTTCTGTCTCTCTTCCTCGAGTACATTGAAATCGGCAAAGTAAAGTTCCTGAATCCATTGCAGCTATGCAATTCATCATTTATTTCGTTATTCATAGTAACGTGAAAATATTGACATTTTCCCTCATTTCCGATTGACCCATTAAAATTGATTGATTGATTAGTGATTTCGGACGCGTATAAAACCATTATCCCGTAAATGTAGTGCAAGGTTTTAACGCGGGAGGTGACAGTGATCTTTTCCAGCTGGATGGCGAGATGCGGCTCCGACCCAAATGTTGGCTTGCGGAGTTTCCCCAAATCGGAATCTCCCACCAGCGGAGTCACCGCCTCAAACTGGGAGTGGCTGTAAGGACACGACTGTCTTCCGACATTTGTGGTAGTGTAGTGCACAAAAGTACAAGTGTGTGTAAATAAGGTGTGAGGATAGAAGAAGAAAGAGGAAGGAAGGATCGCGCCCATTCCGTGGACCCATTTGTTGCGGTACTCGTCCGGAATTTGCCTGGTGTTGATCGGAGAAACCACAGAAATCTACGGATCAGACCACTTGGAAGATCATTCATTTCTCCTCTTGAATTCGACCTAGCAATACTGTTAGTGTCGAAAATCCTTCTACAGTCGGGGCTGAACCCTAGGATTTCCCGGGCAGAGGCAACGCAGTGACATCATTAGATGCACTGGGGGAGGTGGCTCAGAGCATCAACTTACGTCATTTCAGAGCCTTTGTCTGAGAGGTTCTAGATTTGAGTCCCGACTGTGGCGGGATTTTCGATACTAGCTTGTCAGCCAGGTCAAACTCAGTCGCTGTCCGGAGGAGAATTCTAACCGTTGCTCTTATCGGTATTTTCCGTGGTTTCTCCGATCAACGCCAGACGAATGCCGGAGTAGTACCCTAACCAGCGGGCCATGTAGCGCGTGCGATCTTTCCTTCCTCTTCTTTGCCTCCTATCCCACCCCATACTTACATAAACCCAATAACATGCACTAGAGCATAACGGGAGACCGGTAGGGAGCTTGGAGATTGTCCTGGCTAGGGCGGTGCGCCGCTGATGGGAGGTACGTGATTGAGGAAGACCCCGCTAGCCGACGGAACGGTAGGTCGGCGCCGGATCACGCCATCCAGCGGGAGAAGATCAGTGCCCCCTCCCGAGGAAAAATATACACTACACAGACGGGAATAATGATCTACGCGTCCGGAATCATGCCAACCAACCAACATTTGATACCCTTAGCCGCCTCAGCCGGTGCGGGACCCTCGTCTTCAACTTGACCACTCATAGCGAAGCTCAGTCAATTGAGTCGTAAAGTATACTTATTTGACATGTCTGTCAGCCAATTGAGCCCTAAAGTACGGCTATCTGACAACACGCCGTTCGCGAGATCACGTTGCCGATTCCCATGTTCTCGTGATTCTGAACAGTCAGAACAATACAAGATACGAGTAGGATTGCCAGATGTGTTCGAAAGAAAATGGGACAATTTTTTAATTTTTTTACTAGCTCATTAAAAATTGCTGAAAATGAAAAAAAGCTTAAACTATACATTTTTATATATTTATCAGTCGACGCCACTGCTTTTAATAAATTTTGTGACAATCCTTGTTCGGGTTTCTAAGATTCTCTTGCCCGGACAGACAAGAAGAAAACCGGACTGTCTAGACGAAAACCGGACAGTACCATAGAGATATGAGCCGATTTCTTAACCGGCCAGTGATTGGTTTCGTTTCTGTTGTTTAGGTGGTGTCGATTCTGATATGGTTATAAGGGAAAACGGTTGCTTTTACAGCGTTCCTGCCCGAGATCTCATGGCGTTCGAGTCCCGTCAGAGGAAGAATTTCGACATTAGCTTCCTGCAGGAGAATTCATGCGGCCTGCTGCTCTGATCGGTAGTTATCCGTGGTCCCCGATCAGTACTAGTAGCAGTACCCTACCTCTACAAAATATTAAATAATAAAAAGTAATGTCCGGATCGCGAACGTATTAGGCGACGAAAGAGAGAAGTGAGAAAAGCATACAATATGAAGAAGGCGGGAACAAATTATCAGGAAAGTTTTCGCATCTTGGCAAACGTACTGTTCGAGGCAAAGAAGATAGCACAAGAAAAAATTCGAAATTCGGTTTTACAAAATAAGGAGAAGAGCAGGGAGAATTTTACAAGTACGTGAATTGGCTGGGGAAACAGAAAAAATACAACTGCATTCAAAACAGAGATCCATTTACAAAGCTATGGGGAAATCAAACACAATTTGTACAGTGCGTCAGTATTTACGCCTTCGAAGAATGATTCTGTAGATAACTTCTGCTCTCAAAATCAATCTATGGGTAACCTTTTTACAATTATTATCTTATTATGGGAACATCGCCGTACTGGATAAAAATTTACCCGAGAGACCTTAAGAAATTCGCGGTAAAATTCTGCGATTGAGAGGGGAAGTCACGATTCCACGAACAAAAAGTTAGAACATCAAATTGTCGAGTATTTGCGGCATGTATTAAACAAGAAAAACCTCCTAGTTGAACACCAACACGGCTTTAGACTCGGTTATTATCGCGTAAGTCAATTAGCTACCGTTTGTCAAGACTACCAATTCAAACGACCGAAGAGAAAAAAAATGGTGCAATCTTTATTGACATTTCTATAGCTTTCGATGTAGTTCCTCACGATAGGCGTTTTAATAAAATTATCGAATCGGAAGTAGACTCACGAGTAGGAATTTGGGTTAAGTCATTGCTCCACGATCGGACAGGAGAGAGTTCAAATTGATGACATTGTATCTGACGAGGTTTATGTGATTTCCGGCATCCCTCAGAGAAGCGTATTAGGGTCGCCCTTTATTATTATGTATATTAATTAGTATCGGCATTTATATTTGATAGACAATCAGAATTTTCGGGGACGACTTCATCGTGTATGGGAAAAAATATAGGTAAATCCGACATTGATGATTTGCAAAAAGATTTTGATAAAGTGTTGAAATGGTCCCAGGAAAATAAATCCAGATAAAAGCAAAACTATTTACGAAGCCTCGAACACAGGAAACACTCCAATGTACAACTGGTAAAAATAGTTTCTGAGGTACGTAGCTGTAAATATTTGGACGTATTAATACGAAGAGAATTCACTGGGGTGATCAGGTTAGATATACTCAATGGGTTTGGAAAGCTCTTTATTTTGTTACGCAAATATTAGGGAAATATCTCGAAAATACATGCTTACACTCTTTTGTTTCGTCCCATAATGTAATTCGGGAAAGTCTGCGCGAACAGAAACAACGTAGCTAATGCCAATTGGGAATCAGAGAAAGGCAGCAAGGTTGGGTGTCCTCTTCAAGGTGAACGCAGAGCAGGTTGGAAATGGTGGTATGGAAAGCATTAAAAGACAAGAAATGCCATGCCACTCTAACTTTAATACGAGCCACCACTCACACAAAATAAAGTGGAGAAAGCAAAGAAAGGTTATAGGAAAATTCAGCTTTGTGAACAGGACCATCGTTAACCGAAACAATTTACTGATAGAGGTGCTACTGACTCTTCCCAGAAGAACGCAAGTTATGCACTCGAGAGTTCCCAAAAGCGGAAGTGTAGACTGCAGTGTTGTGCGGTTATATGCAGTGTTGTGCAGTGATTTGCAGTGTTGTGCAGTGATGTGCAATGATGTGCAATGATGGGGCAGTGATGTGCAGAGAAGTGTAGTGATGTGCAATGATGTGCAGTGATGTGCAGTGATGTGCAATAATGTGCACCGATGTGCAGTGATATGTTGTGATATGCAATGGTGAGTAGTGAAGTACAGGGAATCGAAGTGAAATGCTATGACGTTTTCAGGATAAAGAAAGGCCAGAAAAAGTACGGGCGAATTGCGGTACATATACTTACCGTTAATGTATAAATGACTAGGAACCAAAAGGATATGCAGTGAAGTTGACTGAATTGATAAGTACGGACTAAATATGGACACCTTTTATCTATTTTTCATACTTGCTTATTTGTCTTTCAATTTTATTTTTTGTTTGTTTATTGGTATTATAAATCTGTTTATTTTTAATATTTGTACGTAGTTTCTTTTAATTTTTATATTGTCACTGATTGTTGCTGAGGCCTCACTCCCACCAAGCATATTAATTTAAAGTAAATAATAATAATAATAATAATAATAATAATAATAGTAATAATGTTATTTGCCGATTCAGGTAATCGAGATCGCTATGTCAGTAGTGCCATGGCTGTCTCGGACCGAAGGATCGCGGGTTCGCGCCCCGTCCCGGGCAAGGTTGTGTTTGTGTGTGTCTCTGTGTGTTTGTGATTGTTCATTTCATCCTTCATCATCATTATCATTTCATTTCACCCGCCAGGGATAACAACCCTGGGTTTAAAAACGGTTTCAGCATGAAAATGCTGATCCCCCCATAAAAGTTATGTGCGTCAATCTTCGATAAATAAGACTGAGCCCCGGTGAGTGGCACGTTCACGTGGTCCCGAGATGGCCAATTCACGACGAAAAATTATTAGTTATTATTATTATTATTATTTTTATTATTATTATTAATGTTACGTAGTTAAGTCAATAAGTATCTGCAATTTTGCTCTATTTGTCATTAGTTTGGCTCTACATCAGTGTTGTCAAGGTCGATGCTATGAGCGGGAGTCCGTGGCACGAGTGCCACGACTAAATCGCCCCTCCACGCAGTTCATTACCCCGCCACCAGAGACAACGCCATCCCTATTGTAAAACAGCGGGGTTACTAATAGTTTCCTTTCCGATCACTAGTTGCGTAGAGAAGCGGTGCCATGACGCGTGCCACTGCCACCAGTAGAAGATCTTGACACCATTGCTCTACAGCTTTGTGAGCTCCCTAACCACTAGATGGGACAGTTGTCGTTACCTGTAGGAGGTTTCAGCGTTATCTGATTAGTCTGTATTGCGCTGTTGTGGTGTAAAGAGAGCTACAGCACTCTTATGTTTGCAAAGAAGAAGAGCGTTCCTTAATCGGTTTTTAATGGTTTGAAGGTGTACCAGGGGTGGAAATCCTCATCAGGTTTTCAGCACAATGCGGGGACACAGTTTTTTGCCACAGAGAAGTGTTTGCTAGTTACCACAACAGTTTAAAAGATGCCGAACGAGTGTCAAGAAAGAGGAAAGAATGTGGCGTCCAGCTACAGCTGCAACTGATCCCAATATTGAACAATTACTTGTATTGATCCTGAATAACATACTGTTAATGAAATGGCAAACCATATGCACAATCACGCCCCGTTGGATTACCATCTGTTTGGTCCGTCGATTCTGCTCCGATGTACAGTTCAAAGAAGTGGCATACGTGCTTTGCTGCACAGTCAAAACCATTTTTTCAGAAGGTTTCGGATAGCTTGCGCAAGGTGGACCAAGTGCTTCCTTTACGCAATTTATGTAGAGGCGGATTGATTGATTAGAGATGCCGGGCGCGTCAACTGCTCTGTACATGAGTCGCATAAGTGTAGCATGTTTTTCATCGGCAGGTGGCGGTGACCTTCCCCCTCGGACTGAAGAGATTCGTCGCCGACCTACGTCGGCTTCCCCAACTCGGAATCTCCCAGCGGCGCAGCGTGGCACCACCCCAGCGAGGACATGCTCTAACCTCCCGACATGTGTGGTAGTACGCTGCAAAAGTTCGATGCCACGAGCGGGAGTCCGTGGCACGAGTGCCACGACGAAATCGCCTCTCCACGCAGTACCCCTCCATAACAGACAACGCAATCTCTACTGTAAAACGGCGGGGTTACTAATAACTTCCTTTTCCGACGCTAGTTGCGCAGAGAAGCTCGTGGCATGCTACGGTGCCACGACGCGTGTCACTGCCACCAGTAGAAGACCTTGACACCACTGGTGTACTGCATGTACGTGTAGGTGCATGTATATATGGGGTAAGAATAGGACAAGGAAGAGGATGGGAAGATTGTGCGCGGTCTATGACCCATTTATTAAGGTGCTGCTCCGGCGTTCGCCTGGTGTTGATCAGATAAACCATGAAAAACTACGGATCAGATTGTCCTTCAGGCAGCGGCTGAATTCGATCTAACCCATGTCGAAAACCCTTCACAGTCGAGATTCGAACCGTAGGACCTCCCAATCAGAGGCACTGAGTGACATCAGTTGATGCTTTGAGCCACGTTTGCTGGTCCAATAAGGAAGGACATTTTCCATTAAACCGCGTGGAAGATTTTTTAACGCTGCTTTTTTATACAGTTTCTGTGGAAGCGGTTTGGCCCTTTTCACTTAACCCTTTGCAAAAACGAGTTCAACGCACACTTTATGGAAGGTCATTAATGAGTTTCCAAGAATATCTTCCGCCATTGTGAATGCATAAGAACCGCAAACGAACACATAAAGGAAATTAAAATACTTTAAATACGTGGAGACTGGTACGTTCTCTCTCTTTTCTCTTTCTACTTTTCTTATCTTTCTCTGACTTGTTTCTCTCCATCTCCTCTTAGGAAATCAGGGCGTTTTATACCGGACTGTAATATGCCGTCAACGAAAAATAAAATAGAAATTCAGCTCAGGAAATGTTATATAATATTTTACCTCGCATGATACAACCGTAATAATAATTGCATGTAGTCGACCGTCAACATCGTAGAAAGAGAAGACACAGGTTTGAAAGCTAACTATAAGAGATTTTCAGCGCCAACAATGATTATTTTGGGTGTACTGGAGCGTCAACAGTTATAATTATCATTGTTGTAAGTGTAGTGTATGTTGTATACCAGGAGGTCGCGGTGTTTTCCCTTTGTGAAATGTGAGATACGACGTCGACCTACACATTGGTTTGTGAGATTTTCATCCTCTAGGTACCTCCCGCCAGCGTGTCACTGCTCCAGCCCGGAACAGCCCTAAGCTCCCAACTGACCTCTCGACTTGTGCAGTAGTGTAGTACATGTTTGTATGTGCGTAAGTGTGTGTGTGCGCCTGTAAGGAAAGTGGAGGGGAATAAAGATGAGGAAGGAAAGATCGCGCGCGGTCCGTGGCCCATTTTTATTATTATGGTAAATATACATTTTATTATTATGGTAAGCTGCGTTGAAAATATTTCTCGCGTTTTAACGGAAAATATTCTGACTCAGTGGTGCAAGGACTTAGTGTCGTTCAAATACGCGGGTCAAAAGGCTGCGTGTTTGTATCCCGCGCAAGGATCGTTTCACTCTCTTTGGCGTGTGGATTTCTCTTTCAACTAGTATGTATCCCACGTGAACCATCACTTCATCCGCAATCATTGATTTGTCATTATTCACTCCTTAGTCAATATCATAGAACTTTGCAAAGTTTATACTACGAAGAATTTAGTTTTATCATCTCATTGTAGAAGGTATTTTGGATAAAAACAGACCTTGAATATTTCTGTTCTATCTCGAAGTGCTAGTAAAAATAAAATGTGCGTGTCTTTTTTCAAATCGATTTTATTCCTTCCCGGAAGTATTTAACTGTCGGAAGGCTCGTGGTACCATGGATTTATAATATCGAAAAACCTTCAAATATGTCTTCCTGGATGCGTTAATAAAGCATTTTCGTATAATTTACATGCGGTGTCGTTCATTTTCTGGACTTATTTATTACCTTTTTGGCTGCCTTAAACTTCGGATAATAAATCATATTGACTTAAGGAAGAAATACGAACTGAATTCACCGAGGTGTTTCAGCTTGCAAAAAGAAAGCCGTGAGTAGTTCGTTTAAATGACGATGAAAATAAATAATGTTTGATTAGGCCGCTTCAAATGATTTTTTTAAATATAAACAAAAATGCCACTCATAAACTAAGGAATATTAGAATATTTGGTATAACAGAAATATTTTGCGAGCTGTGATCTACTAAAATTATTGTGAATCTAATAAATACACTAACGATTAGTCAATAATAGCGCACACCCTGAATTCCTCAACTCAATAATTTACACTCTGAAATCAATAATAAGAGATGATACACCAAATGATTCTAGGCACAGGTGTACATCGTTAGATGTAATATTAGGATTTTCTGCAAAATTTTTGTAGTAAATATTTTGAAAAAACGTCGTCTTTTAATGGAAAGGTTATTTTTTCACTAGGAAATCGACTTTGAGAAGACAAAGTCAACATGACATTATCAAATTAATAGTTGATTATTATTTAACGAATGCAATAATTCACGGTTCTGTTTGAAAATGCATTTAGGGAGAGGCAAAATGAAGGCCTCGACACAAATTCGGACCAACACCACCTAGTAAATCTAGGAGTAGGTGCGTGAGGCCATCAAACGTAGGCCATCACCGACCTCTTGTTTCCATATTTCAATCAGCATGTGCGCTGTGAAGACATGTGTTCTGAGTTACGCTCAACTGCTCCTTTAAACCTTTGTGACCGTTTTACTTATACGAACATGTATTTGTAGTGTAGTGTGCCGTTGTGTTGCGATAATTACTTGAATGGTGGAAATGTTTCTGTTTTCGGATTTCCGTAAGATATATCTTTAAACAGAAAGTGATTGCGCGCAATATATCGCAAGACGTTTTGCCCTACCAGCAGTTGTAAAGTATTTGTTATTACTTTTGAAATCTTGTCACATTATTGAAATAATCGTTTTGTCTGTTATACGCGTGTAGACTTTGTAACGAAAGGTATGGCAATCGTTAAATCCAAGTCTTATGACAATGTAACCTAAAAAACGTATTACATGATCATTCTATTATCCCGTTCTGTGTTTTGAAATCTGTTCATTTTCTATGTCCAGATGCTAAATATTCCTCATTTTCAAATATATTTAATTCATTCCTATTTTCATGAGCATGCTGCCTTCAATTTATAACAAATTATAAAAAAATTCATTTGCCTCGGTAGGTGAGTTGTATTTCCATCCTGAAGATATTCAAATTGTGAAATGTTTTGATGAGCAATTGCAAGTTGTAACAACAAAATAGTCTTTACCAAGGCGTATGGCGCTGTACCAGCAATTTTTCCGTCACATTCGGGATACTAGTCTTCTGAAATATCATACCGAGAAGACTCCAGTAATAAACTAGCCAGAAGAGAATTTTCTCAATTGCAAGCTTCAATCGCTGCTAGTGTGAATGTTGTCTTGTTCTGAAAATACTACATCAATTTTAGTGATCTGTGGGTAATGATTTTTAAATAACATTTCATTTTAATTTAATAAAATGTTTCTGATAACGTTCTGATTATTCTAACAATGGGTAAACGTTGACATTCAAGAGTTTGAACAATTTTATAAATTTTAAATTTTACTATTACTTTTCTTTGTTCTTGAAATTTATTTCAATTTGAAGTCTGTGCAAAAATGCTTTGTTGTTCTTGAAATATTTGGCATTTTTCTTCATTTAAGAAATGACAAGAAATGTCATGAAGATGTTTGACATTTCAAGAATAATTTGCAGAGAATCGGTAAGCAATTTGTTTTGCTCAGTAATTTTAAGAGGACACTGTTTCTTTTCGACTGAATAACGGTGAACCTAGGGGTTTTACCTAAAATCAGAAGTAGGGGAAGGTCGGGTGGTATCGGACACCTTAGCTTTAAATATGATTTCTGAATTAAGGTTAGTTAAAATTATTCTTAAAATACAGAATATGAAACTTCAATTTCTCACACACACTATCGAAGCTGTTTGGTTTTAAAGTAAAATAATACGATTATTTGGGGATAGTAAAAAGTGTTGACAATTTACAAGTCTGAAAAGTGGAGGGTGATATCGGACAACAATGTAAATAATGGTAAAGCAGTTTTAATGGCGTTTTTTCAGCAATTCATCAAAGATACGCTCACTATTGAGACAAATATTTCATTGCTTAATACAAAGAAAAATGAGTATTTGATTACATGGGAAAATAACTACTTGAATTTAAAAAAACTAAACTCAACTATTATGTTCAATTTATAGCTTCACAACTATACTTTTAAATGGTTTCTTTTGAAATGACCTTCATAATGGATATCTTTCTATTATTTCTTTCCATTTCCCGCGAATTTTACCTATAGTTTCCTGAAACCCGGACAAAATCCACATTAGTATTCCAATATTACCTCCTAACAACGTGCATACAAGAAATACGGAAAAGTGAAGAGAAGGCTAAAAAGTGACTGTCAACACTTGAAACGAAGTTAGAGAATGGGAACAGTACTTATCCGTTTGTTGTGACGATATATTTTCACAGCTTTTGTAGATAACTAGATTACACCAGATCATTAAATGAGTGATGAGAGAGACATGTCATTTATCTTAAACTCTTTTTTTCTTCTTTTCTCTTCGTTAGGGTCATCAAGGAACCACGAGACAATTTTCACACTTCCTTTTAAGTTGCTCTCATTTCTCCAGTACTCCTTCATCTTCTCACTATGTTTCATTTTCCTTTCTTCGGATCAATTTGAACTTACCTCTCCTTCTTTCTTTGGTAATTTTAGCGAAAAATTTCATTTCAATAGAAAATCGCTATCTTCAATATAATTTTGAAGGACGCCTAAAAGATTGAAACTTTTATAATTTTCAAAAATTCAGAGTTTATGGTGAAAATGGGATCTATGCCATCTTTATAAACCTATTTTACTCTATTCTTACGAGAAATTTAAAGATATTGGGGATTATTTTTGAGAAAATTTGGAAATTTCTCAAGAGATTATTGTAAATTATTTCCAAAATTTAAAACATATTTTTCAAAACCGCAGGATTCGAGTTGAACCAAATGGAGAGTATTTATTTTGGAAAAATTCCTATCAGTACTTTGAGCACCAGTGTTGTTGACAAAGTCGACAACTAGTCGGAGTGGACTAGCGCCAATTTTTTACATATAGGGAGAAAATTTAAAGAAAAAAATTGGAGCTATTGTCGAGAAAATTACTATTTAAAAATAGCCTAAATTACACGCAAATTTACGCGAAAACTATTATTATTATCGAAAAGTTGTTCAGGACTTTATTTCAAGATGTCATTCAACAACAGTTTTTATTAATGGTAAAAATTCTGTGTTCAATATCGCTATTGGAGTACGCCGGAAAAAGTTTGATCTCATGCAATTTTCAAAAAATTGGGGGTTCCAAAGAAATGACACATGCGTCATTCTCTTCAGCGTCTTTTTACACTATCCGAGGACGCAGTTTAATACAAAAATTTGGAGCCATTTTTGAGAACATCTGAGAATATGAGAAAACGTAATTAAGACTTCAAGCGAAGTACCTCTAAATATTATCTATTTCAAACTCGCAGTGCCTCGAGTTTCTTTAAATCGATCGGGAAATATGAGTTTTGGAAAAAATTCTCCGAGTGGTTTAGACGCTAGCGTTTGACCACAGAAGGCAGAGAGAAACGTTTTGCCATAAATAGATTTTTCATTATCAAGTACTCACAAAACATGGATTATGACTACATCACATTTATTACATAGTAACAACTCGTATGTTTTGAATTGAAATAAAATCAAAACAGACGCATAAATAATCAACACTTGTGTTAAGGCAGACTATTCCAGTAATTTAAAAGTTTAGCATTGAATTGAAAAGTAAATGAATATTTTGTCCATGAGATGGTTAAATAATATTTTTGATAGCTTTTGTCAACGGCGGACAAAAGGTTTTTATACAAAAATGGGAACAGATGGATGTTACATACCATTTTGATCAAACGTGCGGATAATCCAAATCTTTCCCCCGTCCACTGAATCAATTTTTTCGATTTTTTAGTTTTATTGTCATTCACATTTTTGAGATAAAAACTGTTGATTAGATTAAAAAAGTTACTTAGAAAATATGTCAAAGTTTTTTACTTGTAAAATGAATGTGCGAGCTGTGGGATTCCAATGCTTTTGAAACACCACGTCGTTTGTTACATTACACTGTCCGATTGTCCGCGTGCAAATGCTCTAAATGCCGAGCGACAGTGATAATTGAGGTGGTGTACATAACTAATGAGTTGGCTGTGTTTTTGGACAGTTGGAGCGACCTTCGAGGGGATGATGTGCAAAGTGTCAGAGCTCATTTGTGGTGCTTTGGTAGGTGTGTTGGTTGTCAATGTGGTTGAATAGTTGCAGTGATCTTTGTCATTTTACGAAGTGACAGTGGTCATCGATGAA
Organism: Acheta domesticus; assembly: GCA_031308135.1. Classification (NCBI taxonomy): domain Eukaryota; kingdom Metazoa; phylum Arthropoda; class Insecta; order Orthoptera; family Gryllidae; genus Acheta; species Acheta domesticus. The sequence continues at coordinate 56,488,179 of JAHLJT010002630.1, forward strand.
AGTGGCTGGTAGAGGTTGTGCAATTGATAGTGTGGTTGGGTAATTGGAGTGAAATAATATTTTGACGAATGAGCTAAAAGCAATCGAATGTGCACTTTATCAGATCTTCGCACACCCACAGTTGCGGCGGGTGTTCTGCGCGGATTCTAAAGTTATGTCTTCGAATCCCATATAAGGGACGGGTGTTTTCACCTTGTCATAACTCTAAAAAGACAGGGAAAACTCTCACGTATCACAGAATACCACTACATCATTTCTCATCATCTCAAACTAGCATAGTGACGAAAGGTATTAATTTGGTCAAATAGCTGAAAATCGAAGTAGACGAGGAATAATTAAAGAAGATAAAAAGGAAGAAGAATGATGATTCATATGAAGAAACAGAAAATGAAAAGATGGAGATGATGAAGAAATATGGCGAAGAAGAGGAAGAAAAAGACAATGCTGATGAAGAAAAAGAAGAAAGTTGTTGATGCAGACGATGAAAATAGTGATGAAAAATACGAAAAATTGGGATGAAGAAGAATGGTCATGAAGAAGAAGAAGAAAATAGACTATGAATAATAATAATAATAATAATAATAATAATAATAATAATAATAATAATAATAAAGACTATGAATAAAAAGAAGAATGAAAGTTATGAAAAAGAAAAATGACGATGATGAGGAAGAAGAGAAATGGCGATAAAGAAGAAGAAGACCAGTGTAGAAGGAGAAGGTGAAGATGGTGAAGAAGAGGAAAAATAAGAAAGATGAGGATGAAAAAGAAGAGAGGTGATGAAGACGAACGCTGTCTGTGAGGAACAAGAATAGCGGAGAAGAAAGACCATGAAGTGCACGTTGGTCGTTGGTGCGCGTTTTCAGTCGCCATGCGTTCCATTGCACTCACCCATCGTCTGCTGGCGAGTGGACTAAATCCGAAGCAGCGCGTGACGTTGGTTTGTTTCCGCACTCACCTGGCGTCTGCGGCGTGTGTGGTGCGGGCCGGGTGCATGGGGCGGTGGCAGCGGCGGCGGCGACCCACGGCACTGAGCGCGGAGACGGCACCGCCAACCGCAGACCCCTTCGCGTGCGCCGGCGATCGAACCGGCGGCCCGCCCCCACGCCCCGCCCGCCCCCCGCCGCCCGCCTCGCCCCCCCCGGGCCCCCAACGCCACATTCCACCCCGATCCGGCCTCCTCTTCGGCCTCCGTTCCGCCCCCTGCCTCGCTTTCTCGCTCGCCGGTCGCCCCAGGCCCCCCGCCGCCCACGGTCGCAACTCACCTGTCCCGACACGTCTCCAGTGTTGCCCTCGCTCCCGCCCCCTGCTCCGCCACCACAACGCCCGCCGCCCCGCCCCACTAATGGCCCGTGCCGACAAGGCCTTCGCCTTGCCCTCGCTCCCGCCTCCTCTTCTGTCTCCGTTCCGCTCCCTGCCTTACCCCCACACGCCGAGCACGCCCCCCTGGACCCCCACCGCCCAAGGTCCTGCCCTCGCTCCCGCCTCCCCTTCAGTCTCCGATCCACCACTCTGCCTCGCCCCCGCGCTCAGAATTATAGCCCTACGCCCACCTTGCCACTTCGTGTTCCACCCGACCAAGGCCCCGCCGCCCCGCCGCCCAAGCCGCCCAGCAACCCCGCCGCCCGCGCCGCCCCCGCCGAACCCGCCACCCCGCCGGCCCCGCCGGCCCCGCCGCCCTCTGCCCGCCACCCGCTGCCTCCACCCACAAATTTACCTTTGCCCTCGTTTCCGTATCCACTGCGTTCCCACGCCCCGAACCTGTGTCAGCTCCCCGCTCCGTGGCCCGAACTTCCACCTACCACTCCCGAACCAGCCTCCTCTTCGGTCCCCGTTCCGTCCCCTGCCGCGTCCAAACATTGGCTCTCTTCCTCTTCGGTCTCCGGTGTGTCCCCTGCCTCGCCCCCTCCGCCTCGCCGTCCTCGCACTGCGCCCGCCTTGCCCCTCTGCACCCAACTCACCCACGACCCTGCCTGGCGCGGTCCCCGCCTCGCCTTCGCTTTCGTAAGCGCTCCGCTCTCTTCTCTGTTGCCGCCAGCGGATTCGATGGTGTACCGGACTGTCATACCCAAGTTCGCGGGTTCAAACCCGATCGAAGCCATGGATTTTTAAGGGCGAGAAAATCCGGCTGGAAGGAAAAAGGAAGTAAAGCCGGCTGTCCCATGTTAGTAGATTTACTTGCATGTAAAAGATCCTCAAGCCTAAATGACGCCTCTGAGCTAAATTCAAATCGCCTGTTTCGTCGCCCGAGATAATACCTTCTTTCTCCGCTAGGTGGTGAAAGGAGCGTAGTAGAAATTTGCGTGGTCAGGCGGAAGAGCGGGCCTGATGGCCCAAGTCTCGCCACGTAAAATAAGGTACGCCACGTACATTAACTAAACTAAACTAAACCCTCAGCCCGAGACCTGAACCCCACTACCCAACGACCTCACGCGACCCACGACCCGCGAGCCCACCTTCCTCACGTTCCCGCATCCGTTCTCACCCTGACACCATCACCCACCGCCCCCTTGCCGCACCTGTCCACGGACCGTGCCTCGCTCACAACTCCCACCACACTCCCCGACCAGTGCTTGCCACCCGCAGCCGTAGTCTCAAGGTCGTCTCGCCCTGCCTGTGTATTCACCCCCGCCAAGGACACTCAAGTATTTTCCCAACCATTTTTTCCCTGTTTCGACCGTTTTCTCTCCCCCACCCTTTCCCCGCACAGAACCTTTTCTTGCGTCGATTGATTGATTGAAGAGTACGGACGCGGCACTGCTAAGGTCATTGGTGTCGTAAGTAGAGACAATGCTTTTTTTCGTCGAGAGGTGGTGGTGATCTTTCCCTGCTACCGGCACCCACCTGCCTTTCAAGTGGCAGGGTTTTCCTCAACCCGGTATGTCCCACCAGCGGGGCACCGCTCCAGCCGTGACAAGGTCTAAGCTCCCGGAAGGACTTCCGTCATGTGCGGTAGTGTAGTACATGTAAGTGTAAGCGTGTAAAAGTAAAGGGATGAAGATAGGACAAGGATAAGGGACAAAATATTGCGCATGGTTCGTAGCCCGTGGTTAGAGAAGGGGGAGGAAAGCGAAGTGGGGGTGGTGATGCGGAGGACTGTGATGGGGCCTTCTCTATCCAAAGTAATTCACGCCGCGCCGGACCGTGCTGCCCGGGACGGGGGGAGAGGGATTGCGCTGGTAGAATGGATGGAATCTGAGTTGACTGGGTGAAGCAATCAAGAAATTGACCTTGCACATGTTTATTTGAACTAATTACAGTTGTGAGGTACTTCCCCTGGCTGGCGTGATCTGCGTTGCCGCTCCGGGATGCTGCAGGAACACAGGTCCCGCACAGTGTCTCACTTATCGGGCTCGGAAGCAGCCTCCCTGCAGCGCACGCGGCCCAACTGCGGCGGGTAGGACCATGGAGTCCCACACGGTCATGCGCCACCCTCAGGTGTGGGCGGTCACGGCACCCTCAGGTGTGAGAGGCACCGTTTGGAGAAGCTCACGCTGACGCGAAATGGCACCCGCACCGACAAGTGTGACTAGTGCCGAACTGCCGAGGGCAGCGTTGCGCGGTGCGCGAAGCGCAATAACTAACTCGGAACCTGATGGTTCACAACTGCCGAGGGCAGCTTTGCGCGTTGCGCGAAGCGCAATAACCACTTAGGAACCTGATGGTTCACAATTGCGGAGGGCAGCTTAGTGAGATGCGCGAAGCGCAATGGGTCTCGAACACGCGCTGAGAGCGCACACTACCGTCGTTCCCGGCTGGCGGAGTGTCGACAAGTTGCCTCTCCCGGAGAATGTCCCGTTAGAGGCTATTTGGCAGACACAGGGGGAAGGGCCTTCTGGAGGGGGTAGCAGGCCCTTCGGTGACCTGTGGGTGGCCGCCGGGGAAGCGGGAGGCCGGCGGCCGTGAACGCGCCGGCTCCGCGCGGCGGGTGTCTGCAGGAGGAAAAGAGACGAGGGCTTGTGTTGTGTACGGAACAGCCCGTTTGTTAGGATACTGCTCTGGCATTCTCCTGGGGATGATCGGAGAAACTACGGAAAACTACCGATGAGAGCAGCCAGCCGCTAGAATTTTACATTACACAGCAACTGAATTCGACTGCCTAGTGTCCAAAAATGCTGCCACCGTCGAGACTCGAACTTCAGAACCTCTCGGACAGAGACCCCGCAGAAACATGAGTTGACGCCCAGAGCCACCTGTCTCGGTCCTTGCTCCGACCTTCTGTGATATTTTCCTTCCTTCGACCCTTTTACCTGCCCTTTCTCTCCTGCCCAGCTCTCCGTTCTCTTCCTCTATCAGTGGCCGCATCCGTAGTCCCACTCTCACCGAACCCACATGTTCCCCCCCCCCGAATTCCACCCACATTCCTTGCCCCACCACGGGGAGAGGTGGCTCAGTGCATCAAATGATGTCTTGATGTCTGATTGATGATGTAATGCTGTTTTGTCTACAGACACTTTCTGGCACTAGGAACTAACACTAGCTTGTTAGCTAGGTCGAATTCAGTCGCTGTCTGGAAGAGAAATCTGTTGCTCTCATCGGTAGTTCTCCGGGGTTTCTCCGATCGACATGAGGCGAACGCCGGAGCAGTACCCTAACAAAAGGCCCATGGACCACGCGCGATCTTTCCATCCTTTCCTTGTCCTATCCCCATCCCTTATTTACACACGATAACATGTACTACACAACCACACATGCCGGCCGACCGGTCGGAGGCTAAGAGCTTGTTCCGGATGGGGCGGTGCCCAACTGGTGGGAGATACCTAGACCATCTAGTGCCCTTTGTTACATATATGTTACATGTTTTCTGGTCACTTCTTATTTGGAGCTTTTTGCACAAATTTGCAAATTTTATTTCTTCAGTAGACAAAGACATTTTAAAGGAAACATAAGCACGATTTTCCTTCCTGAATGCCAGATGTCGATTTACCCGTGATCGCTAAGTCATTGTACATTCCAGGCCAGGGTGTACATATGACTTGGGTCGGTTCGAATCTTCATCTAAAAACGTGCTTAGCTGCCATATGCCTGTGATTAAGTCGGAGGGAAATGTCGATGTAAAGCAAACGGTGGTTGGTCCGCATCAAAGTTGAGGGGGCATAAAGCAGCTAGGTTCGAACGGTTTTGCTTCTTGTAGAAAAAATGCTCATAGTTTTGCGCTTTGGAGCGCTCTAGTAGTAAATATTTAGTAACACAACAATTAGTTAGCACTGAATGTTGCAAAAACATGCTGCTAGAGGGTTCCAACGGCTCCTGTGCGAGCACGATCGCGACAACAATGGGCGAGCGCTATGCGCACAAAATTACTTTGTGCATTAGAGGGTTAAGGGAAACCCCGATAGTCGACAGTAGGTCGGCACCGGCTCTCACCATCCAGCGGGGGAAGATCACCATCACCTCCCGATGAAAAAACCAAGAACTACACTTACGGGACTAATGAATGTCAGGAATCACTAACAATTAATCAATTCTATCCCATCCACCCACCCTCACCGTGGCTTGTTTCTGCCCATTCTCTCCCTTAGCTCCCCTCGCTTGCCACCGATGAATCCCCGCCTTTGTTCTCAGGGCCAGCGCCCATCAGCGTCCGCGTCCGCCCTCCACCTCCCTTCCCTTCGGCCAAATCTCCTCCCTGTTCCGGTCCGCGTCTTGGCCCCACTATCAGCGTCCTACTCCCGCTCCGTTCCCGCCGCACGCGTTCGAGCCGCGTAACCGGGGAACCTCCGCCACCGAACGATGACTCTTAGTTTCCCACCGGCGGAGGCTCCACACATTCGCCAGTCGCCGAGCCGCGAGCTAGTGCTCGCCGTATTCCTAAAGGTGGCTCTACACATTCGGCATTCGCCGAACAGCGAGCTAGTATTCCTAAAGGTGGCTCTACACATTCGGCATTCGCCGAACAGCGAGCTAGTATTCCTAAAGGTGGCTCTACACATTCGGCATTCGCCGAACAGCGAGCTAGTATTCCTAAAGGTGGCTCTACACATTCGGCATTCGCCGAACAGCGAGCTAGTATTCCTAAAGGTGGCTCTACACATTCGGCATTCGCCGAACAGCGAGCTAGTATTCCTAAAGGTGGCTCCACACATCCGGCAGTCGCCGAGCCGCGAGCTCGTGCTCGCCGTATTCCTAAAGGTGGCTCTACACATTCGGCATTCGCCGAACAGCGAGCTAGTATTCCTAAAGGTGGCTCCACACATCCGGCAGTCGCCGAGCCGCGAGCTCGTGCTCGCCGTATTCCTAAAGGTGGCTCTACACATTCGGCATTCGCCGAACAGCGAGCTAGTATTCCTAAAGGTGGCTCCACACATCCGGCAGTCGCCGAGCCGCGAGCTCGTGCTCGCCGTATTCCTAAAGGTGGCTCTACACATTCGGCATTCGCCGAACAGCGAGCTAGTATTCCTAAAGGTGGCTCCACACATCCGGCAGTCGCCGAGCCGCGAGCTCGTGCTCGCCGTATTCCTAAAGGTGGCTCTACACATTCGGCATTCGCCGAACAGCGAGCTAGTATTCCTAAAGGTGGCTCCACACATCCGGCAGTCGCCGAGCCGCGAGCTCGTGCTCGCCGTATTCCTAAAGGTGGCTCTACACATTCGGCATTCGCCGAACAGCGAGCTAGTATTCCTAAAGGTGGCTCCACACATCCGGCAGTCGCCGAGCCGCGAGCTCGTGCTCGCCGTATTCCTAAAGGTGGCTCTACACATTCGGCATTCGCCGAACAGCGAGCTAGTATTCCTAAAGGTGGCTCTACACATTCGGCATTCGCCGAACAGCGAGCTAGTATTCCTAAAGGTGGCTCTACACATTCGGCATTCGCCGAACAGCGAGCTAGTATTCCTAAAGGTGGCTCCACACATCCGGCAGTCGCCGAGCCGCGAGCTAGTGCTCGCCGTATTCTAAAGGTGACTCTACACATTTGGCATTCGCCGAACAGCGAGCTAGTATTCCTAAAGGTGGCTCCACACATCCGGCAGTCGCCGAGCCGCGAGCTAGTGCTCGCCGTATTCCTAAAGGTGGCTCTACACATTCGGCATTCGCCGAACAGCGAGCTAGTATTCCTAAAGGTGGCTCCACACATCCGGCAGTCGCCGAGCCGCGAGCTAGTGCTCGCCGTATTCTAAAGGTGACTCTACACATTCGGCATTCGCCGAACAGCGAGCTAGTATTCCTAAAGGTGGCTCCACACATTCGGCAGTCGCCGAGCCGCGAGCTAGTGCTCGCCGTATTCCTAAAGGTGGCTCTACACATTCGGCATTCGCCGAACAGCGAGCTAGTATTCCTAAAGGTGGCTCCACACATTCGGCATTCGCCGAGCAGCGAGCTAGTGCTCACCCGATCCCGACCAGCTGATGTGTTTGGCGAATGTTTGCTCCCTTTGATGTAGGTAGGGCGAGCACCGAATGTTCGTCACTTGGCAAATAGAAAGCGACCCATCCACACTACTCGGCATTCGGCGAGCGGTTGCATCAGTACCAGGCGCTGTTCGCCGAACAGCGAATGTGTGGAGCCGCCTTAATACGAAGATTGGGGCAGAAATCATGGCAACTATTAATTTTGTGAGACTATGAATAGGGGTGGAAAATTTCAAATATACACATGACAGGACAGGGTATAAACAAGGTATAAACACAAAAATTGCGTTTGTCATATTTATTAAGGTATTTGAAATGACCAAATACGTTTCATGTTCTAGGACATTGTAGAGAGTACGAATTCACAAAATCGAAAAGCATTATATACCCGTTCTAAAGGCCTGGTTAGGTAGATGCTCCATTACCGCACATCACATTGATCCGCACACTCATAGGTCGTCACGTGCGTTGCTGATCAGGGTTACTGGTCATCTCACGGCTGTCCGATATGGAAGAGCATTATTGCATAAGCTTCCACTAATTCCTTGTGACATTCTCGGGCATTCCTTTCATGGTCGTTCAACGGCTCTCTTGGAGAAAGAGCGCTGTTGGAAACATGTAACATTCACCTCACACGGCGGTAGACGGACAACTGATTTCAAGTTACTCTTTGGGCCAATGGAGACACTTGTAGAGCAGTTGATGTAAACACACCATACTGCAGCATTTCTTTCAAGACATAAATTCAATTTTGCGATCCGATAACATTTCTTTTAGAAAAAAAATTACCATGACTTTTGCCCCAACCCTTGTAGCTGCCTTACCCCCTCCCGTTTCCTGTCGCTACTTCCTCTTGAACTTCCATTGGGCACTGTCGTTTCAGGGATATTTCCTTGTCTCCATCAGATTCTCTGCTCAATACCAGGCGAACGCGGAAGCAGTACCCTAACAAACAGACCATAGATCACCGCGGTCTTTCCTTTCTCTTCATTGCCTTATCCTCACCCCTTACTTACACACTAGCATGCAGTGCAGTACCAGACTTGTCGGGAGCACAGACGGGAGTTTCGAGTTTGTCCCGGCTGGGGCGATGCCACGCTGGTGGGAGATACTGGTTGGGGAAAGTCCCGCAAAGCGACATAGATAGACGCCGGCGGGAGATCACCACCAGCACTACCACCAAACATGCACTACACTCTCGGGACTAACGACTTTAGCAGTTGACGCTCTAGTAATCACTAAGCAATTAGACCTCTGATGGGAGATACTTGGCTCAGGAAAAACCCGCAAGACGATCGGCAGTGGACCTCTCCATGCTCCGGGGAAGATCTCCGCCATCTCACGTGATAAAACATGCACTAAACATACGGGATTAATGGCCATAGTCGTTGACACGCCCGGAATAACGAAATTATTTATTAATTTATGCCTCTGTAGTAGTATTTACAAAATAATAATTAAACAGATTCCCAGAAAGCTGTACTGTCTGTGAAGTATATCTAAAAAAATCCTAACATTTCTGGACATTCGATGGCAAGCGAAATGAGCTATTTTATTCGTTTCTTGTTGTCATCTACCTCCTCATTGTGGACACAAATTTAAATTTTCGGACTTTTAACGGTAATACCTTCAATAATCCTCACTCCAGGAATTAAGCGATTGACTCTTCGAGTGACTCCTACGTTAGTGTCCAAATCACCCTTTTGAATCGCGGTTTCAATCACCCTTTTGAATCGCGGTGCTTTCAATCTTCTGGGAACTATTGCCTCAAGTAGAGCCCGCCTCCCTAGTTGTCCACCTCTTCTAAATAGACCATCATGTTCTTAGTTACTTCTACTGTTCTGTCGCTATCATTGTCTCCTTCGCTCACGTGACAGGAGTTCCTTCCCACCCAATCACCACACCGATCCCCTGCGAGCCAATTGGCCCACGCGCATCGTCTCCATTGCCATTCATCAGGGCAACAACTTTTACCTCACTAACCGAAGCCCTATTAGTGGACATGGACCCTCACTTCCATTGACCAGGAGATCAGAGGATTCGAATACCAACGGTGACGGATTTTTACGATAGTGACACGAGCTATGTCAATTTCCGCCGCTGTCCGGAGGAGAATTCTCTAATCGGTACCTTTCCTTGGTTTCCCGGATCAACACCAGGTGAATGCCGGAGCAATACCCTAAGAAACTGGCCACGGACCGCGCGCCTTCTTTCCATCCTCATCCTTGCAACGTTCTCTGACACAGCACACACGCACAAGAACCCCACTACCACTCGCATGTCGGGAGAGCAGCCGGGAGCTGAGTCTCTTTTCTAGCTGGGGTTGGGGGTGCCCTGCTCGGGGAGATATCTGAACGGAGAAATCCCTCGCAAGAGGACGTATAGGTCTCCCGTGTCAGTGGGAAAGGAATATCGACACCTCCAGGAATGTAAAATTCACTACACTTCTTCACACTGGTCTAGTAGTTGTTGCGCTCAGAAACGCAAAATAATTAATCATTCAGTCGAAAATAGATGGGGTCATTTATTTTAGTGATTGCTTTATTACCATTTTCAAGTTTCGATTTTGTACTCTTTTCTATTATATTATAAATTTAGAATATTAGAGCATTTCTTACAGCTAATATGTAATGATATATTGCTGCCTATTTACAGAGGGATACAAAATGTATACACTCTTTGACAATGAATATATTTGCAAAGAGGAAACACATGACTGTGTTTCTTTCTATTTCCGTTGAATGTTTTGTTACATGTTTTTACGATTACTTGTGTCCAAAGTAACCCCCATTGGTAGATAAACGTCGATGCCACTAAACTGCTGATCTTTGGATCCTTTTGTATTGCAGAGGAACTTCAATTTCAGTTGCAGGTTCCGAGATGACGGCATGGATAACCAAAAACTACTCTTGTAACATTTTACTTATCCCGGCAACAAAGAAAGAAAATTATAGTAAAAGAAAAAGAGATGCAGAGGAATAGAGAAAGGGGAGAAAGAACAGAAGGAGGATGTGTGCATGAGAGAGAGGAAGAGAGAGAGAGAGAGAGAGAAAAGGAATACTGCGGAATGTGTTGCAGTACTTGTAGTTTAAGCGTGTACTAATTCGTGAAAGGAATGTAATTGTCTCTGAACACGAAGTACCGCATTACCGAAGAGGGTTTTGTTTTGAGTGCTGTTTTCGATTAACTGAGAGAGCTCGTTAGGCAAACTGTTATCTCGTTTGAATTATTCAATTTTACTTTCCCGTATACGTAGTATGTGTATACGAAGTAATATACGTAGTACAGGAAAAGTTTATGTAATCTTGCGGAAAATCGATTACGAGATTTTAACGGAAATATCCGTCTGTCCGTCGCTCCGTCCGTCCGTCCGTCACACTGTGAACAACACTAGCGCCTAAACCATGCGTATGATTTCTTCCAAAATGTATATTCCCCGGTTGATCTGCTTCCACCCCAGGCGACGGAATTTTGAAAAACTTTCTTCAAAATTTGGGGTTATTTTACATGACGTCCCCAGGACATTTCCAAAATATTCTCAAAAACTGCTCCGAATTTTTTCTTTAAATGTTTTGCAAGAATAGAATAAAATTCAATTATTAAGGTGGCATAGGTCCGATTATCACGGCTTACTCTGAATTTTCGAAAGTTACAAAAGTTTGATTTTTTTCGGCGTCTTCCTACAGCTAAAATATTGAAGATAGAGATTTTTCCTTCAAATAAAATTTGTTTTCCAAAGGGAGTTCTTTCATTTAAGTTCTGTACATTTTACTTTCTCGCCTTACGAATACTTCGTAAGAAGAGAAAGTTATGCAATCGTTCGCCGGAAAACTTCGAATTTTCGCCAGAAAAACTCTTATAGCTGGGGTCTGGTAGCGAAAAAGTGGATAAATTATATTGCTAAATTTAGAAAAAATAATCCTCTAACTCGTGGTGTAGCCAAAATTCATGTTCTGTTGCTTCTTGATACTGAAAAATCGACTGACGGCAAAACGTCCGTCCGTCCGTCTGTAGTCAACGCTAGCTCCTAAACCGTTCAGCCGATTTTCTACAAAATTGATATTCCCCCATCGATTTGGCTGATGTCAAGGCTCTTGGAATTTGAAGCCGATATTTTAACTTTGGGGAGTACTTTACATGAAGCCGTTGGACATTTTCAAAGTTTTAAAAAATGTTTCCAAATTTTTTGATTAAATTTTGTTGTTGAATAGTGCGAAGAAGGTTTAAGAGAATGATGCAGGTATCATTTTCGTTGATATCTCTAATTTTCCGAAAATTGCAAAAATGAAGATAGAGATTTTTGCCTTAAACAAAGTCGGCTGTGCAAAATTAGTACTTTAGATAAGGTCATGTACACTTTTTTGATGAAACAAGTGGTTTTTGCGTATATTGCGTTTGAAATTTACCAAAATTTTGTTTCTCAAAAACCGCTTAAATTTTTTTCTTTAATTTTCTTCACTTTCGTATTATGGAACGTTAAATTTCGTAATATGGTGCTAATCCGATTTCCGGGTGATGCTTGGATTTGGGGGAATTTCAAAATAGTATTTTTAAAACTACAAAATTGTAGATAGAGATTTTTGTCTCAGACGAAATCTGTTCTACAAAATTAGTTCTTTAAAAAATGTCATGTACAATTTTCGGAGAAAACGAGTAGTTTTTGCGTAATTGGCACTTGAAATGTGCGAAAAAACTTTTTCTTAAAAACCGCTCCAAATTTTTTCTTTAAATTTCTCCACATGTGTAATAAGGGACCGCAAATATACAAATAAACTAGTGGTACTATAGAATGTCATAGACTTTCTCGCAGAACTTAGTTTTCTAATCTCTATAATTTGAACTAGTTTTACTGTTATGAATGATGATCTTTCCAGATACCTTCTTTGGGCGCTCAAAGGACATATTGGTTCACATTCTTTGGATTTTTCGACTTCCTAATGCTAGAAATGAAACCCCCATACACTTATTACTAATATAGAAGTGCAGTTGCCATGCATAGCGAAGATGGTGGCAATCGCTAATCAGCGCGAATCGGCACAACTTGGCTCTTGGCTCCTTAACTTTGAGGATCGGATTTCGGGTCTCGGAACCGAAAAATATGCTCGTAGAAAACTCTTTTGCTGGTTTATGTAGTAGTGGAGTAGCATTTAGGGCCATGCATGTAGAAGCAGTGCGAGAAAGTTTGTGCAATGGAAGCACCACTAGTTTTTGAACATTTTAGTCGTTTTCTGGCAATATTGCGCGAAATATTTGCAATTTTAAAAAATTACAAAAACAAGATTCTCTTAAAAACGGCTTCGAATTTTTCGTTTAAGCTTTTGGTAGGGTAGTGCTAAATGTACTCTATGAGCTGACATAAATGCCATATTGCTATATTCTTTTGTTTTCTTTTCAAAAATTAGTTAGTGTTATTTTAAAAGTGTTATTTTTGACTTGGCTCTCACGTCCTTTATATTTACAATAGCGGCAATTAGCCGCTAAACAGTGCAATTGGGACTACCCGTAGAAAAAGTTAGAAGAAAAAAAAATTGGAGCCATTTTTGAGAAATGGCGTTTGAGCTGACGCTTAGGGTCCCTTTGCACAGTTTGAAGAAGGCGGTCCGTGGTGTGCGGTGGGTCACTGAAAATCAATCAACTCACTCAAAATCCTCACAGAAAGGAAAGTAGGGAGCATCCCTCTACTTTCCTTTCTGTGTAGTATCTATTCTGTGCCTAAACCGTTCGGACCATTTTGTCCAAAATTGATAGTCCTCGATCAATCTGAACGAACTCAAGGTCCTGCGAGTTTGAAATAGATGTGTTGATTTTCGATAATACTTTACATTCATCTTTAATTACATTTCTTAAAAACGCCTCTTAAGTTTTTTGTCCCCAAATTGCGCATTTTTATTAAAATCCCTGATTTTTCGAAAATTGCAAAATTTTAATTTTTTACTGCGTCTCCCTACAAGTAAAATATTACGGAAATATATTTTTTAATGAAATCTTATCTTCAAAAACAGATATTGACATACGGCCAAATACAATTTTAAAAAAATATGAGTATTTTGCGCGTAATTTTGCGTGAAATTTAGGAATTTTTAGCAATTATTTCCTCGAAAACGACTGCACATTCTTATCTATTTTTGCGACATTTAGAGCTTTGAAAAATGGCACAGGTCTATTTTTTTTGGAGTCTCTAAATTTTCCAATATCGCAGACGTTATAAATAATTCGTGAATGTGTGGTTTTTGTAGCAACACTAGTTCCTTTCTGGAAGAACTTTCATGAAAATGGGCTCTTTGGTTTGTAACCAATTGATATATCAGTAACCATTTTGCTTTTATCTTATTCTTCAAAAAAATTGATAAAACACTCTCGAGTGTGTTGACGAGAACATTATCTAGTGCTCTCAACATCTCGAAACTGTTGAGAATTTAAATTTTGAACGGGTAGATGGCAGCACAAAACACCCGGGACTATAAAGAGGATTTCGTCATGAAAGATAATATTCACAAGAATCGATAACACAGAATTTGTGAAAATGTCATTTACTTGGTTTGTTTTCTAAACCCCCCAAATAATGTGTAATGAGTTCTTGATCCTACTTCTGTGAAACGATTTCGGGATGAGCTAAAAATTATCATCCTTTAATGTTTGGTCTCTCGTCTTAGTTATCTCCACATAAGAAATATTGAAGTATTACGAGTACGTATCCCTGCTTATGCGTCCTTACAGAATTACGCTCTAACAATAGTAATAATAGATAATTGGAGTTGTTCTGGCCAATTTCGTACGTCGACAATATTGAATTGAAAAATAAATATTGGTGAAACGAAAATGACCTGAAAATTACTTTCGAGTGGGCTTTCATTTACAATCATAAAAAAATCTTTCAACTTGAGATCAAATTTTTGTTTCATTCTGGGGAAGAATTGTTTTGAAATTTAGGGCATTTTAATTTCCTGTGGCTAGAATTGTTGGCATGATCATGAATACGCAATCAATAAAATATACAATACAGAATTTTCTCTCAATAAACAGAATTAAAGTCAAAACGATGAAAAGAAGTATTTTACTCCGCTAACTCATTAACATTCTTCAGAACTTGTGAAACGAATAATTACATTTAACTTCTGAAATAATCACATATATTAACCGTTTAGATAAAAGAATTTAATATTAAAAATTGTAATAAAGTGAGCTTCAATAAGACCAATTTATTAAATAAATCAATAAATAAAACAATTCGCAGAATTATTTTATTTAGTCGTCGATGTACGAATCGATAGACTAGTTGGCATCATAATAGCTGACTAAGTTAATAATTATTTTCAGACATTTGTGGCAGAACGCCTATACAAATCTCTATTTGTTAAATATAGAAAGTGTACTATCATCAAAATTTATTTTAAATTACGATCTGATAATTTATAAAATACAATATAAATGTCTTAGATACATAAGAAGCTGAAATATCTACCTTTGACGATATTTAACAGATAAGCACGTATTTTTAAATTATTTAAACCACATATTTATTTACATCGTTTCATTAACCGTGATTATCAGTGTGTTTGCCTGAAAGTCAAGAACCCGGCTAACAATAATGACAAAATATTGGTAAAGGCGTAAATGTGTGTTATATTGACAACAACACCTTGTCAGCAGATCAGATTTTTTAAGATAATGTGCAAAGCATTTCCACAAAAGTAGTCTCCCAAGAATTACATTCTTCGAGATCCTGTGATGTGAATACCCCGGGCCTTAAATGCATCTTGGGATGAGGAAAATCGAAATAACAAATACTTAAATAAATAATCGAAAATTATTTTTGATTACGTTTAGCTTCGTATTCTTCTCAGAAAATTGAAATATGTCGCAAAATAAGAAAATACTTTTAGTGTAGTGTTTGTAAAAATATTACACAAGAGAAAAATCACTTCAGTGGATTGTAATAACAAAACAGAGTGCTTTATGAGATGTGACAAATTATGAATTCCTAATATTAATTATAAATTTTAAACAGTCGCTCGGCAGCAGTGGTCGAGGCAACATCGTGTGCCCCGCTCAGTACAGCTCCGCGGTCTGTGATAAGTTTGCATGTGTTCATAGAACTCAAGAGGTTTAGGTGTCAGTATAAAGTGAACAGTTCAATACATAGAACTGTTCTGATTACGACCTGCCTGTTTGTCATTGTGAATGGGGAACAGGAAATAAATGACTGATAACGAAGCGGCTATCCGAGGGCAGGCCTCTGACTACAGGAGCCAGCGCGTTGAAGGAAACCAGACCGACCGTCCAAGATACAACAGAGTTGTTGCCAATGCCATGTACACGGAGAAGGAGCAAGATATTATGACCACAGCACACCTTCGAAAGGTACGTACGTGGTAACTTTAGCAACGATTGTTCCGCCTAGTCACATCACGTATGCATAAACAATTTTCAAATAACAGGGTGTGTGTATTTTTGAGCAGTAGACAGTTGATGAATTAACAGAAAAGCACAAGTCTATTAATATTGAGGGCTCCTCCCAAAATATTCGATCTCTTGCAAGTAAACAGAAACGTATTGTAATTTCAAATGTTTATTCTACGATCCGTAATGCAGTAATTAAAGATGAACTAGACAAACTAAAAGTGATACGCAGTCCTGTGTGACCGGTTTATACACTAGATATGAATTTCTTCAGAAGATTCTAAAAGACGGCAACTATGACGTACTGTGCATCCAGGAAACCAACTTCAAAAATAAGTACCATTTTAATATACAAGATTATAAATGAAAAACAGAGTGGTATGTGCAAATGCCAGTGGTGGTGTTGCTATCTATACACAAGTCGATCAAGTGTAGTGAATGCGCCATTACAAGTGATTTAGCCCATCTGATCACCGGGAAAACGGCTGTAATGTGTAATGTGTGTAATCTTTTTATTTCTGTGCCCCGAGTTTGAGGCCGACGCGACAATACATGTCAATAACGACGTGTCAAGTGTACTAAAGGACAAAGAACAAAGCAGTCGACTTCTCAATTTTTTGAAGGGCATAAACTTGTAGAGTGAAATATAAGAAAAATGTATAAATTGGTTAATAATGTGATATGAATGTTCCCATCTTAAGTGCCATAACATTCCATGTACAGAAATAATAATGTTATTGTGTAGATGTCGCTAATAACCTTTGTAGTTGATGCGACATAAAAGTTAAAAAAAAATAAAAGAAAAAAAATATAAATTTTATAGAAATTTATGGGATTCTTTAGAACACTTTTTGATTAACGATAGGTTTAACAAATACGTATTGAAATTTATTAAGAAATGTGAAATATAAAATAATGGGATTTATATCTTTTCTAAGATTGTGAAGGTGGTGATTAATTTAAATTTTGTGCAATTAGAAATTTTTTAGTTCATCTTGGAGCTCGAATTAAAACTTATTCATCATCTTAAAGTATAATTTATGCATGCATCTATTGTCAATCTTAGCTTGTAAAATAGCGTGGTGGAAAAACAGAATTGCGCGTTGATGGAAACCTCCCGCTTTCCATTTTGTTGGGAGCGCCTAAGATCACGCTCGTTATATTATGAATTTCTGGATTATAAGGTAGTTTCTTTTCTTTACCTCTCACACGAGACCCCGAGAGGTATTTGGAATGAAGGACTGCGCACATTATAACTTCAGCTCAAAGGGAACTGAATTTTTTATTCTTTTTCTCATATTTTCCCGACTTAGCTCCACAAACTCTTCAGTTTGGCCTCGGTTTTCTTCACAATCGACGGCCATTTTTCTCTGTCGCTACCAGCCACCCTTTATCACTTTAATCTGACGGTATTTAATTGCCCCTTCATATTAGTTTGCCTCCATATTTCTCTGACGTTACATTATTTCCTCTGAAAATTCTTTTTAGACAGCTCCTAGTAAAGACCTTAGACAGCGATAACTTTTAGGGCGTACAAAGCGTGCTACAAGTTCAATTTTGTGGTAAAAGTATTACGATGCTCAAATTTTCAGATAAAACTATGAATACAACAAAGAAAAACAAATATCTTCTGTTCATTGCGTCCAGTACTTCTTATCTTCTTGTAACGTAGTGATTTGTATACTCGAATTAAAATAAAATGAATGTAAGGACGTGTAAAAAATAGTGAATGATAGAAGTGGTAAAAGTAATTTTATTTTTCTCGTAGAATTGTGCCAGTCGGTCTATCGGCCTCATGCAGCGTTATGTGGATAAACAATATTCCAGAGGATATTGCGAGGGTACAGCGGTGCGGTGTGAGGGTGGTGTCTAATAATAATTTCAGTAGAGGGGAAGGGTTATGGTTTATGTTTTTATTCAGTTTGTTATCATTTAACCTGGAAGTGCCCGCAATAGGTTGACTCACACCAGTGCCCGCAATGTATCTCTCAGATACAGCAGCAACTTTTTGTGAATATGAATGATCTGATGGTCTATTTACTGAAATACGTATTTAAATCAGTGCGTACATGTCCCCAAATGTAATTGTTAATGAATCTTACACTGCAGGATTTGTGTCTGAATACTTATATTGAGAAAGGTAAAATTGACAAAATTTACGCAAAAATCATTAAACATTTTGTTAAATAATATTAAAAACAATTTCCACTAATTATTTTGGCATGTTCTAAACAAATAAATGTATTTTACGTTTTTACAAAAATATTTAGAAAGTATTTGTCTTTTTTCCATTTTATAAGGTACGCATTTTTTTTCAATTCCCTACGACGTCTCCTGCGTATATTCTTTCTATTTGGTAAGAAATTGTGACACTCTATTGTAGATAAGGTAAATGATTGCATTTAATAAATAGGCACTTGTCACAGACATGGTTGAAAATCCTTAATAGGTGTATTTTATGCCACCTTAATAAATGTATTTTACTCTACTCTTACAAGGAATTTAAAGACAAAATTTGGATCCATTTTTGAGAAAAATTTGAAAATGTCCGGAAGGCTTCATGTAAAGTACCCGCAAATTTTAAAGAATCTTTTTCAAAATCTCAAAGCTTTGACTCAAACCAGATCGACCGGGGAATATCCATTTTGGAAGAATTCGTACCTATGGTTTAGGCGCTAATAGTGTTCACCGACGGACAGACACACATTTTCCTTTCAAACGGTTTTCGGTATCAAGGACCTTCAAAAGAGGGATTCTGGCTACACCACGTGATAGGGGATTTTGTATCTTAATTTTGGAACTGGTTTTATCCACTTTTTCGATATCAGCGCCCGGCAATGAACTTTTTTTCTACGAAAATTCACCTTTTTTTCGTGCAGCATTACATAACTTTTACTATACTACGTATATTACTCCGTATATACGTACGTATACGGGAATTTTTTTCCTACGAAAATTCACCTTTTTCGTGCATTACATAACTTTTACTATACTACGTATATTACTCCGTATATACGTACGTATACGGGAATTAAAAAGCTCATTAAAAAAGGTCATGGAATTTGTTTGAATTCTGTTTGAAATTGGAGGCATTATTTTAATAGTGGTACAACTTCATTGATACTAATTTTGAGATATTGAGCTCTAAAGTTAAATTATCATAAAAAATCGCGGATGGAATTAGAAAAAAATTGTGTTTTTTCCCGTATAAGATATTTATTTGTTTGTCTGAAGATTACAGACATCAGTTTCTTCAGTTTCTTCCTCCTTGTTACAGACTTTTGAAGGTCTTTTAACACACAGACCATTAAGTTTAATTTCTGTATTAAATAAAAAATGGGCGGTATTATTATATTATTTTTTTGGTTCCTATTACCAAATCTGAATTAAGCTCTTTATCATCATATCTCTGCAAACACTATAAATATCTCGAAAATCACTCATTACGATTCTTGTAGAAAACAACGTAGCCGTACCACTGGAGTTGTACCATCATCAAAATAAATAGATTGCAATCTTCTGTGATTCACTTTAATTGTGATGCGCTATGCTGTCCACAGAAAGAACTTGGAGTTCTATCACTTTCAGAATAAGTGTATAACACTTGCGCTCACCTGAAAATGGAGTTAACTCAATTCCTCAAAAAAAATCTGAGTTGTATCACTATTAAAATAACGCCTCCATAGATTCCGAGTTATGCTCAGTAGCTATTATAGAAAAACAAAGGCGTAAGTGCATTGCAAGCTGCAAGGTGAAGCCAACCCACGATTTAAAAAAAAATAAAAATTTTAACTTTGATTTTTGCTGAAAGATAAGTTATAAAATCATATATGTTACGATTACCAAATCGTGCCTCACGTTATGAGAAGCCGGTATATTCGCACGTTAGCGAGACGGTGTGATTACAGGTGTTTCAACGACGATGAGCGGGGAATTTCGGACTTCATCCGAGAAGTGTTGGCATTAACCACCAGTGAGATGGCTAAAGCATGGTCAGAGTGTGAGGAGCCTTGTGTGTTCGTGAAAACTATTTTGGAATTAAAATAAGTTTAAAATAATGAGTTGCATAGACTAAAGGTTGTTTTATGTAAAACCAAAAGCCAAAGGTTGGAGTTTCATCAACATCTCGGAAACGAGTAGCAAAACGTCAGTTGTGGTTTACATTGATATTACAATGATATCGTGTAAACGGAAATTTACGGCTAAGAAAATTGAAGTCGAAACCGTCTATCTCTGGCCATAGAAACTATACATCAACAGGCTGGTACCTGTTTATTATATATTTCCTAAGACCTTTGCTACTCTACGCCTGCCCAATCTGGTTAAATGCAGCAAAAACCAACCTAAGGAAGTGTGCAAAATCAATTTCTCAGAATCATTTCAAACGCTCCCTGGTATGTCACCAATAAACAGTTACATAAAGAATTCAACCTAGAGACTATAGACCATCATATCACCTACCTTGCAACCAACTTCTTCTCGAACATATCCCAAATCCCTTCATTATCAGTTCACAGACTCGGCAAAAACCCATCACATAGAACCAGAATACAAAATAAGTTTCCCTTCCACATTTTCCTCAGGAAAGTCTCCGAATTAGATCCCGACTAGAGGAGCCCGATGGGTAACCTCAACCATTGTATTAGTTTTAAGTTTTAGTTTAAGTTAGATATTAAGCCATCAAACATATGTATAGTTGATTTAAACTGAGCTATTTATTAACCATCTGTGTAAATAAATTGAAAAAAAAATCCCATATATTTCCTGTATTTCCTGTTTATTATCACCGTGACGCACATTCCCTATCCTATCCACCTCGTGTTATCTGATATCAATTTCATCCGCATGAATTCCAAAGTATGCTTTAAAACAGTTCCGATTACGGACTTCAACCATTTTGAATAATATAAACATCACCGGCTCATTTGCAAAATAGACACATGCGGACATTAGATGTAAAATTTACAACTGCAACCATACTTTTCTACACTACTTAAGATTTCATTTTAACATTAATTATTTGTTAACATACAATGAATTTAACAAGTATTAGATCTAACAATACAAATACTAACAGATTTTGTTGTACATTTGCCTTCGTCAGAGATCAGTAAAATTCATTTCAGGAAATAAATCACACCAAAGAAGGCCAGTAGTTTCCTTCCTTTGTTTAAATTTTTCCTGTAGAACAGAGAAGTTTTGATGCTTCAATGTTCTTTGTGACTCAGTAGACGTCACTGTTGTTTTACTGCATGCTATTTAATTACTTTTTCTACTGTCTTTATGTTAAGTCACTATGTAGTCAGTCCATTCACGTACAAATAGGTGAATCGACCGCACTGCGCAGTGAGACAGGATAATGTAACATTTGAGTAAGTTGCTTCCACACACACACACACATACACACACACACAAGATACCCCTATGATCTGGTAGTATAACGTCAATTGTTTTGTTTTTTGTTTATTTAAGGTCGCATTGACTATCATTCGCGACCACTATTGGATTTAACGTAATGGTATGAGGATGAAACGATATGGTGATGCTAGGGGTGAGAGAACGAACACATACAACCATGCTCGATGCGGGACTCGAACCCGCGACCCCCCCGATCCGAGATCACTACGGCACTACTGGATTAGTGATCTCGGCCACGGGGCCGACAGTTTAGCGTTGGTGATGGCTCCTCATGGAGTATGCATAAGAACGCTCCGCCTGTGAGTCAGCCTCTTCGCGGAAACGTCGGTGGCCGCCTATGCAACGCACAGCTGAGTCATCAGATCAATACTCGCATTGCGCTCCTGCTTACTTCACACCGCCACGTGAAGGCTGAAGGCTAGTCTTTTTGATTGATCGATTGACTAGTGTTTCCAGGTGCATAAACTGCTTAGGTCATTAGTCTCGTAAGTGTAGGGGCAGAGCTAGTCAAGGCTGTCAATCTTTTAAACGTGATAATTTCACTCTGGAACCACAGTTGATCCCAGCGTCGTGATTCCACGATCAACCCAGAACTTAATTTGAAAAGGAAGGAACATTGTAATTTCGCTTTGTGAGGGTACTTGATGAAAGTTTCAACAGCTAGCGTACGAAATGATTGATTGACTGATTGACTCGTGTTTCTGGGTGCGTCAACTGCCAAGGTCATTAGTTAAAGTTATCATCCACTTGATGATCTGAGTCACATCTTGTAAGTGTAGTGCATGTCTCAATGCAGGAGATCTTCCCCCAGTGGATGGCGATTTCCTGCTCCGACCTACACGACGATGTGAGGGGTTTCCCCAGCCAGGTATCGCCTTCCAGCGTAGCATTGCCCTGGATTCAACTGGGATAAGCTCTAAGCTCCCGAATGGTCTCCCTAAATGTGGTGTTGTAGTGCATGTAAGTGTAAATGCGTGTAAATAAAAGGTGAGGATAAGAAAAGGAAGAGGAAGGAAATATTGCGCGCAGTTCGTGGCCAGTTTGTTTGGGTATCACGGAAAACTACTGATCAGATCAGTCGCCCGCTAAAATTCTCTTCCACTCTCTCAGTCTGAATCAGTGAAAAAATACTGATTGACAGTGACTATTCACTGATGGTGTCAGTTATAACCCTGCCACTGAAATCAGTGAACTGAACTGAACAAATCAGTGAAAATGGGGTCTGAAATGGGGTTTGAAACAGTGAAACTTCGCTGTTTGAATCAGTGAAATGTGACAACTAATTGAACGTGACGACTGAACGATCAGTGAGTGATGGTGGCGCGGCACTTTTACCACTGACGGCCAGTGAAATGCTGGGGGTCATTATGAAAAGTTTCGCATTTTCGCTGATTGTCAGCGAAACTACACATTTCGACTGAAGGTATCAGTGACTTCGGCTCCCACTGATTGAATCAGCGACAATTTCACTGATTCAGATTCAGAGAGCAGGAAGCATCTTAATTTAACCTAGCTATAAAGAAGTGTCAAAAAATCCTACCGCCGTCGGGACTTCAGCGCTTGAACCTCGCGGTCAGTCACTGATTACGTGATATCAGCTGATGCTCCGAGCCACTTCGGCCGGCTGGATGTAGAACGTGGGTGCTGAAACATACGGAGATAGCGCGCATGTTACGTCCCACAGGTAACAAACGTAACGCGCCTCGATCTTCACAGTTCAGACACCTTAAGGGTAAGGGCAAGGGGAAAGGAATCCGAGGTAGGATAAGTGTTGAAGGCGATACATGGTGTTAACAAATAAGCACCTAATGTAATTCAAAGGATATACCCGAATAGGGAGATGGAAAGTGCCCGCAAAACAAATCGCGAATCGCGGCATTCATATGAAAGAGAATAAAAAATGCCATTGATTCCCAAAGAATCAGCCACCTAGGGCAATCTGTTGCAGAGATACAATGAGGAATTTTTTTTTCAAGTTTCATTTTTTATCAGCTACTATTGCATACATCAGGGTGAGAAAATTACAGAAAAATAGTTGTATTTGAAGGTATTTTGTCTATCGATTTCAACGTCAAATTCAGATAGAAATTTGTTTTCTGAAATTTGATTTTCGACGTGATAACGTTGGAGTAATGTCTCAGGTTTATCCTAGAATATGTATCATAACATTTTACAACACATTTTTTCAGATTTTGAAACAATGTGGGCGGTAGTGAAACTAGTGGTGCTACAGAATGGCACAGAATTTCCCGTATTTATTTTCTATTTCCTTGGGTCTGGGCTAGCTGCCTGGGGCTGGAATTGCCAGCGATTAGGAGAAAATAAATAAAAGGGGCCAATGCAGGAGGCAACGAATGTGCAAAATTTAATAATAAAGTGTGTGTTTATTACTAGGACACTTTGAGTAATTTCCATGCCTAGTAAATAAATAATTATAAATATTTATCAAGAAAAACGAGCTAATAAGTGTAACGAGCAGTGGCGTAGCTTGACTCGCGCGTTTGGGGATGCTCAACAATAACGCGAACTGAAGGCATTGTTTACGCACGCTAGCGGCAGGAAGACCGCTAGCGCAGCTCAGACGCGGTGGGCCGGTCGCTCTTTCCTCTGCGCGCCCGCCGCTGCCTTTCTCCCGTTAATCCCGTCGCACCTCAAACGGGCGCCCGCCGCCGCGGCCGCCCGGATGCGCCCCCCCTAGGGGGGCAGTTGAGCTTCAACCGTCGCGGGTACTTCGCCTCTGTGCCCAGAGCCGCTGACCCACCCCTTCGGCGGGGGTGGGCGCTTCAGAGCCTCTTTGGCATGCGCGGCTTGTTGCTGCCCTTCTTCCAAGCAGCCGCACCTCGCGCGTCCCCGCCCCTTGTCTCGGGGCCCAAGACCGGCAGCTACCCAAGGCCCCCCCCTCTCCATCTCACACCATCCCCTTCCGCCTTGCAGTGGCCACCCACCACCGCGAGGTCGGGGGCGGTTTTCTATATATTTTCGAGAACCATCGCGCCATAAGAGATTCGCTTGCCAGACATCGCTCAGATGACAGAGCGTCATTTTGCACTCAGGGCCGCTGCCATGAGCAAAGAACTTTCCGCGGCAGACATGTGAACTGCTCATGCCTTACGCTGTCTAGTCGACACTTGCGCCTTGCCATGCTGTGAGTTATCTTCACGCCACAACGGCATTGATTTAGGGCTACAGGCTGCCCAACTGACAACTAATTAGGTCTAAGGCTTCTCATCAAAGTGCGCCACACTGGCATACATTTGAACGACATCACTCGCACATTGTGGCGCGTTAGTGAGCGGCGATACGGCGTTAGACCACGGCGGCATACACGCCGCTTCATCGAGTCCGGGGACTCCGAACATCGGATCCGTTAGTGCTATATGTCATGATAGACGCATTGCGGCAGGCACATCGAGCTCCAGCAGTGACGGTACGGGCCAGCCGTACGTGAACAGTAGCATCCGCATACCAGGTACCTGTTCTTGACTCCAGCAGTGCCGAGCTATTTATAGACATTCGAACACACTCCAGTAATTGTTTAAATGTTTAGTATAATTCATTTATTGTATTATTTTCTGTTCTATTCATTTTTCATCTTCAGTAATAAGCTTTGTTGTTCTACGTATATTCATTAATTTTAAGACTTAGAATTAGGATTTTTTTAATATTTCATTGCTCGGGCCCGGCATGCATTTGAATATAGTATAATAGTTTGAGATTGTTTATATCTTTTGTTTCATAGATTGTAAGATTTTATATTCCAAGAGGCATTAACACTATAACTTCAGTTCAGTTAATTAAATTAATAATTACCTCAGTTTGCGTTTTATATCTTTCGGCTGACCCATCATTTCCTCTTACGAGGTGGTCCTCCGTCCCCCTTCTTTTTAGTAGCCCTCTGGCTACATCACCTGAGCTACCGGAGGCCGATATGTGTGTGTGCTGTGTGTAAACATAGCCAGCAGTGTAGTCCTGCTGTTTGCTCATCATCGTGCGTGGCGCCGTGTGAGAGGTGGGTACCAAGTGAGTACCGCATCGGCACGCGCTCACAGGGCACGGACGCGCGGTGCGCACACAGACATCATGTTTCTTAATGTTCACTAGAATCTAGGTTATTGAAACAAATGTTACACTACTACAACAGATTTATGTCAGGAGACTTCTTGAAAACAAATTATGAAATAGCTCTTCTTTAGTTCTCATGCGCGATTGACAATGAGATCACTTGTGAATTGATATATTTCTAACCAAAATAAAATATCATATATTTAAGTACGAATTCAACTTCTTAGATATTAATTGAGAATTAGTAGGCAAGCACTATATCTACTGTGTGTGTCCATGACCAAGCACAGAATCACGAGAGAGAAAGAAAAATATTTCTCTGACAACCTCAAGTGTGTTACGCTCTCGTGCACAAACGAGCAACTTGCTCAACCCTTTTCTCAGCCGTATGCTGGCCGTATGCTAGCTTTCAGGACTCGAGAATCCACGGGCAGGAGTGAAAAGGGGAGGGGAGAACCTCGCCGTCTGCGTATGCGTCATTGCTCGTCGCAATCTCGCGGCAGACGCTGGAAGCATTTTAGCATCCAAGCAATCAGAGGCCAGCTTGTATAAACGCGCGGAATTCAAAGGGTCAAAGTGTCGAAAATTCTGTCATCGTCGGAATTCGAACCTAGAACTTCGGCCAGAGGCACTACAGTGACATCGGTTAAGCCCCTGAACTACCTCTTCCGTTTTTTAACAGTGCATGAGTGTTGTTTATTGTACACAAAACGAAGTATTTTACTGCTCAGTGAACGATTAGTAGTGCAGAGAAAGCCGTGTGAAGCTCCTCTCGGCGGTGAACTGATGTCAGCAATTCAAGATTTAAATAGTGATACGCCACATCAGTTCACAGAAATGAATAGAGGTGTGCTCCCATTCTCACAACAATAGATGCAAGGTAATCAACCCAAGTGGCAATTCCACACGATATCACAACCGCCCTCAGAGCACCTGGATGGAGCAGAGGACTTTCGGCAAACTTCAGCACTAGTGAAGCTAGTAAGCGCTAGCGACGCTAATTTTGATAGGGATGGTAGGTAACAGGTACGACCAAAATCATCCAACAGTCTAGTGATGTTTATAATGAAAATCATAAACGCCTGAAACGTAGAGCTGCCGGACGAAAACAATGATGCTAATTGTTATGTACTGGAAAATGCAGGGCAGAGAAATAACAGTTCAGATTACACAATTTATTTCCGTTGTCCAAAGAATAACCAAATACAAGCCAGGGGTAACAGATATGCCAGTAGAAGTCCAAAACACGTAGCCAGACAAACGAATATACCGGAAGATGTACCAATACGAAGCCAGTCCAGCCGAAAGTCCAGAAGGATAACCACTCGCTCACCACTGACGTCTTCAAAGCACCTCCGTCACGACAACACTGATCACTAGCGCGGACTCACTCTCCAAACACTGTCCGCTCCGAGCCGGCTTCCCCGCTTGACCGCTGGCCCGTAACGCCTCGGCGCGGCCGGTCGCCGCCCGACCTGCCCCTGGTGGCGATCCCGGGAAGCAGGCATTCCTCCCCTGGCAGGCGGCGCGTTCGGGGCTCCGCTCCTCGGACCACACACAGTGGGCCGCAACCCACTCCCGGGGCCGCAGTGGGCCTGCTAGGCCCGCCTAAATGCTGTGTATACAGCACTAATAGAATCATGTACAATTTGTCAGAGTTTCCCCTTCCACCGCTGAACCCAACGCTTTTGCATTCATTTCCTTATCGCACAAGTCAACCGCCTGCGCCAGATAACAGCAATGCTCCTCCAGATCTCCAAAATACGAATATAATCAACGTAATAAACATGATTCAATCTTTCAACGTTTTTATTTATCAATATTTTAAACATTATTTCTTCTGTCATCAGTTACAGCAAATGATTGAATGACTTACGAATATGGTATATTCGTATAGACTCGTATCGTATAAAAAGACTCGTACATCTACGCATATCAATGAGTCAAAATAAAATAGAAAACTTTACACTTCTAAACCGGAATGCAAATGGCGTAGAGCATTAAGAGAACGAATTAAGAGGCTTTCTACAAAACCAAGATGTAGATGATGCATGCATTTCAAAAACGCACCTAAATCCCATGGAAACCTTTTCGGTCACCAAATACAAGTATTTATCCCACCGCAATGATAGAATTTCTCTAATAGCACCTGGTGGTGTTGCAATTCTCATTAAAAATAAAATTAAACATACACTGATCCCCGTCCTCAAACGAAATAGAAACCATTATTCTCAAAATTGAATTGGTCTCGTCTAACATATTTGTAATTGCAGCATATAAACTACCCAAGAAAAAGTTGCGTTGAGCTTCATGAAAACATTGTTTGATGGTAGACAGTAAATAAAATTAGCAGGAGGCCTGAATTGTAAAACAGAATTTGGAACTGTAATACTACTTCAAATAATGGCAAACTTATTCAGAAAACTGCACTGCAAAGAAATCTTTAAAACAATTGTTGCGTCTTCATCGACGCAACGCTACTCTAAACCCCTATTGAGCATTGAGTGCCAGGAGTTTTGTAAGTACTCATGTAAGTTTTTTGTCAAATCTCGTCATGTCATAGTCAGCCAGAGCCTTATCTTAATTTATTAGTCACAGCCTCGATTTAGTATATTATCCCACATACTACGCCTATAACCCAAATGTAGTCCCTAACATTCTAGAACTAGTTATTACCCAAAATTTAAACCTACCAATTATATGCAACCCACCCAAAATATGCAACCTGAATTAAAATGCGACCACAATCCAGTATTAATTTCGTTAAAAACTGTACCTCAGTCACAGCGCTAAAACTAAAAAAATAATTGTTCATTTTTTATTATAAAAATCGTTAGAATACTTACTTTCTCTCTCTCTCTCTCTCTCTCTCTCTCTCTCTCTCTCTCTCTCTCTCTCTCTGTTACAGTTTTCTCTTGTCCTACTAGCCCTTCAACGAATATGACTAGGTAGTACATATGAATTTCTTTATTATGCTACTAATCTGTTACCATGACATCCATTGTTAAATTAATACTTTTATATCAATTGAAAGTTTGAAAGAGTCATTAGTATACTAAATGAAAGTTTTACTTTTTATCTAGAACTCCCTGTTTCTACACTGTAACCCTACAAAGGGAAATTACTGTTTTCTTCTAGAATAAAATGAAGTTCTGGGTTAAATACTCCTATATACCAATATACAAAGCGAACCAATATACAAAGCTTGTATATCTTTAAGATGGTACTTACGTTTGTAAAAAAAATATCGACGAAGAAAAACTTTTGTTTCGTCTTATAAGATAAAAAGTATTACTCTCAGAATTCTCACTGCTCTGCAATTGTAGATCTCCAAATACACAATAAGAAATGCAAAATGAACGAGAAAATGCTTCTCGTTTCTAGGCCAGCGACGTCGATAAAAGCAAACTTACCATTATCATATGCATGATAAAGTTACTATAGAATTGCAAGATAGTCCAGATAAGTAGTCAGTTCAAATGTATCTGACTCGGTTCTACAAATATTACTGATCAATAATGAAGAACTTCTCGGCGAACTGACAAAATATCTTGCTTGAATATTACTCTTCGTATCTCGAATTCCCCAGTATGATTAATCGATATCTGTAAAGTATACTCATATATCTTGATATGAATTTAATAGGGATCAGAGTAGTTACCGGACATCATAAATAACTACACATTGCAAAATATTTTCTCTCTTGATAGGCGATGGAAATACAAATTATTCTGCAAAGATCTTTTTCTAAATTAATTGATACATTAATAGAAAATTAATTATTGCGGGAAGTGTAACTCAAAACGATGAAGCTTAGATTTGAACACATTCAAGCTCAAGGAATCGACTTCACTTTTTTAAAATTTGGTATTTTACTACTATACTACGCCCACGCCTTGAACATTGTGAGAATATTTATGTAGCTATTGAAGTGTCATAATACTTGCATGTTAACACTCTAAGAATACAAGCCTTTTTTCATTTAATTACTATCAAATAATAATATTTGAATGTTTATTTTGTCAGTAATAATTGATAATAACATGCTAGGATTCCATAGAGAAATTTTGTGAAATGGTAATTTTTTCAAGGGGATATTCAAAAGATTCAAAAATTAAGTAAAAGGAATATTAATTTATTTTTATTTAGTTAATTTTACAATACAAGCGTAGAAAACAAACAGTTGAGCTATTGATCACAGTCGATTTTAGAACAAAATGTTTTTATTGCATTGAATTAAGACCCGTAGTAATTTTGACTTGTATTTCGTGAATTTTGTATTTACAATTGGATGAGAGAGTTATAGTTTTGTGCTGCTATTTGATGCGAGAAGCGTAGTAATCTTTAACAATCTCAAAAAATTAAAATATTTTATTAAATACCGTATTTTCTCGAATATAAGGCCTCCTATAAAAAATTGAAACAAAAGATAGAGGGAGCTAATGCGCGAATATATTGAATTGAAGTCAAATAAATTTTCATTTCTTTTTATTTTTTAAAAGAATGTTACACATATAATTATGTTCTGGCCCTCTTTCTGTTGCACGTGGAAATTCCTTCAAGAAATTGAATGGGTCTCTGGAAGTGAGATATAGTTTCCTTCGCAGTAAAACGAAAGAGGGATTCAATTCACGACATGGGGGTTTTGTATGAGAGGGAGTATATTCCAGATAATACGGTAATTTTAAAACTTCTGAGCGTTAACATGACCTAGCATTCATATATTACTGGTCAAATCCGCCATCGATAGACCCTTTCAGTTGTTTCATAATATAGAATTTCCCTTACACAATATTTCTGAAGAGAATATTGACAAATAATAACATTTTAAAAATAAATTATTTTTGTGGTATAACTAATTAGGCCGGAATACTTCTGCATATTCAGTGTCAGCTTGCTTCTTTGAACAATGAAGCAAACAGAATTTCAATTGAACACTAGGCAAAGACCAAGAAAATTAATATTTTAGAGATGCATACATAAACATTGTTTTCATACAGGAACATGATTTTTAATCACATTCATCACTTCTAAGCCTTCAAAAGAATTCATACAGATATCACAGTATGACCAGTATGTTCACTCGCGACAAATCCCATTGAAAAAAGTTTTTTCGATCACGTGACGTCCGCCATGTTCTTGGTATGACACCCAGCGCGCGAAATACACAATTACTACATTTAAAATGATTTTCTTACATTTATTTTATTCACTAATCCAAATCATTTTATTATTCTATCCATTTTATTCAAATTCCACGTCCTCTCAAACAAATTAAACACACACACTCAGTTC
The DNA here is from genome assembly GCA_031308135.1 of Acheta domesticus. Classification (NCBI taxonomy): domain Eukaryota; kingdom Metazoa; phylum Arthropoda; class Insecta; order Orthoptera; family Gryllidae; genus Acheta; species Acheta domesticus. The sequence goes on from JAHLJT010002630.1 coordinate 56,518,703, forward strand.
ACACGGTGTATGATATCCGAATGTATCTGCTGAAATTCTATTGACTGACAACCAAGAACATGGCCGAGGGTCTACCCAGCGCAAAACTAGATTTTGGAGCAAGTGAACATACTGGTTGTACTGTGCAGCTATTATCAACGAATTCAAATAAATTTTCTTGTTCCCTAAAGAAAAATACGTTAATTTTATTACATTTTTATCTACTTTGAATTCATATATAATTGAATATATATGTATAGACTATATGTACACATATATTTGAATACATATACAAATTTCATGTAATAAAAATGTTAATCTATGTAATATATAAAACAAATATGCAAACAAAATAAATGTTCCAGTTAAAAGCTATTTCTAAGAGAAGTTTCTTGATTTACACCGTGGATTGCATTGTCTATTATTATTATTATGATTATTATTGTTATTCCTACTTCATATTTCCTATAAAATAATCGAATTTTTGATGAATTCATTTACCTCTGCGAAGGATTCAGATTAATTATAATACAAGAAAAAAGCAAAATAACTATGTACGTGCTATTAATTTCAAATTTGAAAATATTTTTTTATTATATATTCCAACAAACATATTTTCAACAGTAGGTTGCTATTGAATAAAAATCTACATTTAACAGTTCACTACTTCAGTATAGTTTTTATATAATATTCTTATAAACTTTCAAAAAATTACCTCTTTCAGAAACGTTATAACTTAAGTGGCCGCTGTTTGCAAATTTGCAAATTTCTATAAGTTATTGAGGGGATTAATTTATATTTTTTGTAATTTTATTTGTTAACCTCTCTTAACATTAACGTCTCTTAATTAAATGTGAACTTCTCTTAAATTTAAAACAAATAACATACTTTTAAACTTATTCTGAAATTTTATAAAAAGTTCTGTATATTTTCAAAATATTACATCTTAATTCTTGCTGAAGAAGTTTGTATAGGATTTGATTCACTATTAACATTTTTCCGATTTGAACTCACCTCCCCCGAAATGTATGGTAAAGATGTTCTCAGGAGTCAACTCTGATAGAACTAATACGATTTTAGCTCTTCAAAAAAGATTTGCGTCTTGAATAAAATAGGTATTTTTCTATTTAAATTGTTTAATATCAAACTTTTCTAAATTGAAAATAATTTGGTTATAAGTACTAATGCAAAAGATTTTTGTAATAATCATTGGCCTAGCATTAACTATCATCAACATCAATATGCCACAAGTCTCAAAATGAAATGTAAAAATGCTTTTTTATTAAAACGAAAAATAAGCATTGGAATGTTTTGCGAAATGGATTAAACGTTATACGATATACGAATAGTAATATCTTTTTGCGAAACTCGATGAGTTATTAAACTCGGCTTGACGAACTCGAATTGTAATAAGACTTCGTAAATTGTAATAAATTTCATATTTTGTAAATAACTAAAGTATGGAAGTTGAAAAGTAAATGCTTTTCCCGAGGACTCATTTTTCACTCAAATCCCAGTGGATTGAAGTCGATTAAGGTAAAAAAGCGAATTCAATAATTTTTTCTTTGAGAAAAAAGAAGAATACTTATTTAGAGAAGGCGCGAACGAATGCTGCGGCCACAGCAAGCAGAAAAGCCAGCAAGACTAAAAGGGGAGGTAAAGGAGCGAGTGCTACCAATATTACGGCCAAAAATAGCGCTATCACGAGTCCGGTAGTGAGTAGAATGGATACTCCTGCCAGCACATGAAGAATCAACAGGATCAGCAGCAACAAAACTAGCAACAATTCAAATAACAGCAGCAAAAGCAATGGCGGCAACGTTAGCAGTGTCGGACGGGTTGGCGGAGGAGACATGTGCTTCTGGTATTTGTAAAATCTAAAAAAAATATATTTTCACCCCTCCCCCAAATAAGCCTCGTTTACTAAGTATAAATGTTATATTTCTTTTATTTGATGGCGTCGATACGTTTATGAGGAATTCTTTAATTTTATTGGAATGTTTAGCCAAGTTTATTGTCGAAAGCAGTCAATTATTTTTGGCCGGAAAAACTGATGTTGAGAATTAAAAATATGGCACGATATCAACAATTTACGGAATAGAATGAGAAAATATTTTATGAATTCTAAAGTAGTTATATGTCTATTTCATGATTTTACATGATCTATAATAATAAAAATTAATTGAATATTTTTCACAGTTTGTAATCCACTCTTTCTCAATAAATAAATAAATAAATATGTAATTATTACGAACACTAAAATTACTTTCTATTCTATTATTAATCTTTTTACACTTTTGAAAAATTGGAACTACTTTGTCAAATCCATTTTTTTTCATGATCCCTAATTTTACATTAACTTCAACTCATTGTAGTATTTCTGCAGCACAGTTGTACTATTTATTGTTTATGAGATCTACCTGCTCATGTGAAGCGTAATTAAGCATATTTAAAATAATATATCCTTCAAATATACGTTACGAATATAAAAGAGTAAAACTGAGTAAAGGCTGATACTGTTATAATAATATTTCAGCATTTCACGCAAAGATTTCAACCTACTTGGAAGTGAGTTGTTCTAAACCCTTCGTTTAAGATCACTTCATTCATATAAGAGTTGACAGCTATTAATTACTTTTATATTTAGAATTGAGTGAAGAAACGCATGAAATCAAGTCAGTTCTCCTTTTACAATCGCTTCTCTCTAATTACTGTCATTTACTATCATATTTTCATTACTATCATCACAACCTTCACTTTTTAGTAACATTATCTCATATTCCCATCCCCTAATGGGAACTCAGTAATATTTATCGCAGGGGATATTTTGTTATTTTATTATCAGTGAATTTATCACTTAATTTTATCTATTATTTAATTTTCAGATTACGCATATTTTAACAATTGTTGTTGTTTTGTGTGAATATGAGTATTGTACTTGGCATAAGATCATGAGTACATACGTCTGATCTGCAACTTTTTTCAGTTACTTAGATTCCTTACCAACGAATACAACTTTGAATTTAACAAGTTTGTTTCGAAAATATTGTAAATTTCTTTCTCTACAGTCATTCTAAGCATTACAGATTATTTCTTTTATAGTGTCTTCAATTTCTTAAAAATATTAAACTATTCAAACGTCGTTTTACTTGTGGTCGCGTTTAGACTTTGAAACAATGCGCTTCGCGAAACGATCGTCTTTCTTCGGGAGCGATCGCGTCACGTGACTGGACGGCGCGGGGCGGCCATCGATCCGCTTGTGTTGCCTCGCTTCGCCTGCTTTTTACTCGCTATCCACGTGAGAATTTTTCATCATTATTCACGCAGCTACCTTCCAACAGAATTTCGTCTCTGAGAAGTCAATCGCAGCAGAGTTACCATTTTATCTACCATTTATAAACCGTGTTTAAAATCTTATTACAATAAGGAAAATTTTGTCAAGATTGGACGTATGTTTTTGTTAGTACAACTTCTCACTCTCTGCTTTTTGAAAAAACTGTTTTATTGGATGATTTCATTATTATAAATGTAGATGCATTATTAAAATGCGCTACTTTTTTTAATCTAATCTAATGTCAACTTACGAATAATATAGTTCGAGAGCGGGAAAACTTCAACTCAAAGCTTCTTTAATTAATTTATATTTAATAAAAACAACAAAAACTGCGTGTGATGTTTCGAAGGGAGGAAAGTTACATTAAAGCGAAGTGAATTATATTCTGAGGCACTTTTTTAACTATATTTTAAATTTTCTGTGAAGCATTTTTAATGTAAACTAATATTCGAGTCGTTTAATCAGTAATTTTACCAAAGAATAAGTGAAAATTTAATGACATTTAATCAATCTCTGATGTATTGGTTCGTAGCTTACAGAATATTAAATTTCAAAGAATAGGTTTGCAATAGCCCATGGATTAATATTCAATTGTATTTATTGCATGGAAGAGTTATGTTAACAAAGTTTTCCAGCTCTGTTGTTGAATTAAATTTTGTTTAGACATGAGGCGTGAATATTTTATAAACATTGAAAATCATGCTAGGTTTTGTGGAAACGTTGAAAATAAATGTTGTGTTTTAACAGAATATTTGTAAACTAATACGTTATTAGTTTTAAAAATACTATTCTATGATATCATTAGTCACTTTGCACTTCTCAGAATGGTTTTGAGGCGAGACTTTAACCTGATTTTAGAAGCGTGCATCACTCAAAAATCTTATTAGAATTTTTTATAATACATTCAAAATTTCTCATCTCTAAGGAAGAAAATATTTGTAAACAGTAGTTAACATCATCAACATCACTAACAAGCCTATTTGTATAAGTCCTACTCCTAATTTAGAATATTCCTTTCAGTTGATATTGGATGAAATAATTTCTTTCTGTAGATTTTGTTAAACTTTTTCTGTAAAAAGTAAACTTGAAATTATATAAATATCACATGATAGAGTTTTTTATCCTATCACACAAAGCAGAAACGCTCCTTACTGAAGTCACCTTTGAACACAAGTAATAAACAAATTGGTGTTATACAATACATTGATAATTTTTGAAGTGATTACCACTAAATAGATATCAAACTATGATCACATTCAGTGCTTTGTTTTCACTGGTTTAAATGATACACAAATTTAATTGCATGCCTTGATACGCGTGTTACTCTCACACTTTTTCGGGAAACAACAACTTCAAGACACGTGAAATACACCTCAGAAGAACGTGACAGTGCGTAGTCAACAACGCTGCATGACCACATGCATACAAAGTGAAGGAACTTCAAGTTTTCTTTTTCATTTACTTCAATTTCGCCACTTTCGTGACAAATAGGCACATTAATTCACCACAGTATTCCACAAAAAGTAGAAAATTTTTAACTTATTTTTATGCATATTTTGAAGCAAAAGCACCAACGATAACTCTACTACGACACCACGTTCCGATGGATCATTCATGAGAGTAATTATGGCAAAATATCACAGTAATTATCACAATCATGTTGCATGGAGCATTTGGATATTTCATATCGGTGCCAGATGGATGGAAAACGTATCAATAGTACCTACTTTCAGTTGTTTCAGTGAGAGGCTGCACTGATAACACTGTTGAATTCATATTTTGCAAACTGACACATACGTTACACTTGCGAAATATCCTTCATTAATCGTTGAATGGAGAATCTAATTGCAAGTAATTAATTTTCTTCCGATCGTTGTAGACGTACACCCACGATACAGCTTTATGAGGTGCCTGCGTTTCATGTCTATCGCAATTATTACACAATTTAAATAAAATATTCAGATATTGCCATTGTGATTTAGCACAGTTCTAACATGAGGTTCCAAAGTGATAATAACCAGCACCTTTACTTTGATGTAATGTTCACGAGCGTTTCCTTCACGTTGAATTGAACGTGGAAACAGCTGCATACATATGTCGCATACTTCCACGGACAGTGATCCCTTGCTAGATTACTCGCGAATAACGTGCACGCAAGCGTCAATGCGCATGCGCATAGCTACGAAAACAACGTTCAGAAACACTGCAGTCGACAAACGTCGACGTGCTCATGAAGGAAATAATTACTTATTTCCAGTACGTTGTTTAGAAAATATAAAACATTCTAGTTACGAACATTTAAGTTTGTGGATTTCATTCCATATTGACACCATCTTTTAAGTTTCAGAATTGCAAATCATCGTACTGTATTGACGTACTAGCGTATTTCTAGAAAATAGGTTATTGTCGCTGCATTGTGACATGGTACGAATAACATGTTCAAAATAGTTTTATTCGTTTTAGAATGTTCATTATATGGTATTCATTCAATTTGATTTTCGAGTTATCTTTTCATCCGTCATGTTTACTAATAAACAAAATGAGTTTTAAAAATCTTACCCATAAGTTTACAGCAAATTTTGTAAGAGAAATAAAACTTTTTTCACAAAAATATGACATTCACTTTTTGGAAAACCATGTTAATATTACGATGTTGCGCCACATACATAGCACTTTGTATCTAATGCTGTGACACAGTTTTGCAGTATTCTTCGTGTTGCAAATTCGTGTTGTTCAATTGCAAACTTGCTGAAACACGAAACTGCCAAGAAATTTTTACACGTATGCCCGTAAGCACAGTTAACTCACTCTTCAACATCAGCTTAGCACCATCCAACCTTCCCTTTTACAACCATCCAACACACATTAAATTAGAGCACAGACGAATTTTTTCTTCAATATTAAGTACCAGACATTTGAGAACTGAATAGATCTGAATGCAACAGTCGATGGTTTAGTGGTTACTCCTTGAGCGGGAACTTGTTGTGTCATGACACTACTAAGTATAATATTATACGTATGCTGTGTATTTTTGTTTTAAAACGGTGAATCACTGAATACTGTCTGCTCACAATCTACAAAAAGCTGTGAAACATAAACATCTAAGACGAAACTGTTTCTTCCAGACAACATACCACTCACTTGTAAACTGGGCACTAAGCGGACCGTTCGATGTTTTGGGGGTTACGCGTTGGGCGGGACCTTGCCGTGGAGTGGCTTCGCAAGGCTGCAGTCGATCACGTGTTCGTTCGGCTGAAGTCGGAAACGTTCGGGCGCCGTCGTTCTCCCACCCGTGCGCGCACCCAGGCGAAGGTGGGTGAGCGGGTCACTGTCCCGGTGGTGAGCAGAGGGCGCAGATCGCATTTGAGGGAGGTTCACCTGGTCCGTATGTGCCAAGGGGGTGCCCAAGGTGTGGATGTAGATTAGACTAGCGTACCCGTACGAAAACTCTCGCATGAAATACCCCGCCCTCTTTCTTATTCTTTCATTTCCATATTAAGCCTGTAATAAATATTTTTCTTCAAGACCCTCTTATCCTCCGTCCCTTGTTCTGTATGACACCTTGTAATTGTAATTGATAGTTATATACCCTTGTCAATACAAACTATTGTTATTTAACGTTATTATTGAGCAGAGAGTTACACCCGTGTAATTCAAACGCATAGAATATCAAGTAATTAGTAATTCCACATACGGTTGCTGATTCTACAGGCTCTGAACGGGTGGAGTATAATAGAGAAGCGTAAAACCAGCAAAAATGTAATAGAATGGCGAAGAAAATCTTTGGTCTCAAAATTTTAGTTTTTAAGGCCCTAGAACGCTTTGTTTAGGAGTTATTTAACGATATAGCGTCAATACTGACGAGCGTTGTGGGTTGCAATTTACATGAATATTAAGATGCATTTTGAAACAAATCCTTTATATTTTTAAAGTTAAAGAACTCCTCTTTCTTTAAAGACCTCATTTATAAAGATTGGTTGTGTATGAAAGCTGCAAAGGGAAGGTACACTACTGAAATAATACAGGAGACGATTAGATTTATCACAAATTCTGCAAATAACTTTGAGAACATGATAGCACAATACACAAACTTAGTATTGCGGAACTTAACAACTTTTCAGAATTTACAAAATTTACAAAATAAAGTGAACATTTCACCGAGCAAGCTTTCAGCTCACCACACTTCACTTCACCGCATTGCAGATCACTGAGCTGTAATGTCTTTCTCACACACTCGTTTCCATCAACTTCAAAACTCCACTGCACTGCGCGCCACTGAACATAATTAATAATAATAATAATTATAATAATAATAACAATAATTGGAGACTAATTGGTGGACAGGATCTCAGAGATTCTCTTCTTTCAGAAAGTTTGATGTCTCCTACTAGAATAGTTATTTATGCACTAAGGGCGTTAGGAGGGGTCTAATGATCGAGCGGAGACAAAACGACCGAGGCAGTAACGCCCATAATTTTATTTTTTACGTAATTTTCATGATTCAGATTCACTTATTTACTAGTTATTTTTAAACTAGTCGTTAACTTGACTCGGTTTGTCTTTTCCCATTTCTCTCCTGTAATTCCCTCATTTAATTCCCTTCATAAAAGAACGAGTAGCATCTTTCAACAGTTTTCATATTTTCCTTGTAGCCACAATCCTCTTGATCCAGGTAAGTTATGCAGTGTATATTGAACTCCGTATCAAAGGCAATAACAATCAATAACGTGTCAGTAAAAAATAAAACAGTATTTTTACTTGCCAGGCATGTAATTAATTTATATCCAAGTGCCTCATTTATAATTTCCACTCCGAAATATTTAAATTAAGAAGTCTAAAAAAAAAGAAATTGGAAAAGAAAACGTTCCCAAAAACATTTCTAGGAGTTACTCAATCTGTGATGCGTAAGCGAAAATAGTCTTCATCAATTTGTTGATTCATCCGTCTCTGAATTTACTACGTCCACCATGGAGAAAATTGACAATTCATATCCTTTGCGTGAATTGTTGGTTCTAGCGTCAACGTATCTTCTAGTGCAGAGATATCGAATAGGTTGAGATATCGTATGCAGCTGTAAGATTGTTACTGAAGCTTCCGGACCCGCTGAAGTGGCTTAGGGCTTCAACTGATGCCATTGCAGAGTCTCTGATCGAGGGGTTCTAGGGTTCCATTTCCGAATTGGCAAGATATTCGACATTGCGTAGATAGGTACGTCAAGTACAGCTGCCGTCTGGAAGAGAATTCTAGCGGCCGGCTACTCGGATAGATTTCTATGATTTCTCCAATCAACAGCAGGCGAATCCCGGAGCATTACCCTAATAAACGGGTCCCGGACCGCACACGATCTTTCCTTCCTCTTCCTTGTTCTAATCTCACCTCTTACGTACACACACATATACACATATGCTCTGCGCTACCACACATGGTACAAACTGTTTTTTCCTTCCTCTTCCTTGACCTAATCTCACCCCTTACGTACACATACATATACCCATATACTCTACACTACCACACATGGTGCACACTGTTTACAATCGAGCATATACTCGCTCCTGCATGTTTCATTTCTGTGCTACATGGCGACGGAATGAGCCGGTACAAGGAGTCTGCGAAAGCGCGAATTGTGAAGTTAGTGGTGATGATTCAATCACCCAATTTTGGCACTTCCAGATAATTTGCCCGTGAGTATTAGACACTGGTGTTGTAATAAACAATATTTCAGAGTTCTGTGTGACGGGCAGTGACAGCGGGTACAAACTACAGATGCGGCCAAATTAGCAGAGTTATTGAATGAGACGAAAATGTATTTGTATCTGTAGATCTTGTCATAAACTGTGTGTATAAGTTTATAATGTTTTATAAACATTACCTTATACATAATTAAAATATTTGTTGTGAGTCATGTTGAAAATCGGTTGTTAATTTATTCTTTCAATTTCAGAGTATTTTTACAAAAGACAAGTAAGTTGTTTTATGAACTAGTCTGAGTGCTCTTTTTTTCTTCAGTCCCAACTTAAGATTAAATATTTTCTATGTGATTGATGTCAGGGCTATTTGAAGCCCATTGAAGCACAGACTGATCAATGTCTGGTATTTTCCAACTTTCTTTCCTATTGTAGCATGGAGCGCAGTCATGCATAAGTGTGAATGGATTTTTTCCAAACCATTAATTTGTTTGAGTGGATTATTAGTTCTACACTACTTGTAGATATTGCTCTTAACTCATTATATCACTAACTGGTGGATATGTTTCTAATACTATTAACAGGCGTTTCATTTCAAACCATTACTACCTTTCTCAGGAGCTTTCCAGGACACATTGTAATCCGTTAAGTCAGTGAAGAAATATTTATTATAATAATTTGGCATATATTAATGACTTTGATGTGCAACAAAAATATATGAATTACAGGCCATCGACGGCACCATCAAAGGAACACTGGGAAAGAAAGCCCGAAAAGAAGCAAAACTGAAGCTTTATGAAACAGTGGCCATTGAAATACTCTCTTGTATGGATGTCAAACATGGGTAACAACATCTGAAAAAAAAGAGAATTACGCAGAAGACATGCAATTCCTGAGATATGTGAAGGGCCGCACATTAATGGACCGTATCAGAAATGAGGGTTTAAGAGAAGAATTGAAAATTACCAGCTTACAAGAAAAGATAAATACATATAGAAAACGAGAAAGTAAAAAAACTGGATAGACCATTTACAAAGAACGAACAATGAGAGATTGTCTAAGCTGGCCTATTACTATCTCTCAAAAGGAATAAAAAAGAGACTTAGGAAGACCCAAGACGAGATGGACCTCTCTAGACAACTGTGCCGGAACAGGCGCTAGATCAGCCTAATTCATGCTGTTGGTGATGATAATTTCACCACCTCTGCAGAGTATGAGAAGAGACCCTGAATGCTCACACCAGCCATGCGCGAACTGTTTACAAACGCGCGCCTACCCGCCCCAACGTGCTCAACATGCCGCACCGCATGGAGCGTGCAGCGACGGGGGGGGGGAGGGGCGTGTGGGGGCGGTCGCTCTGTCGGCGAGGTGGGCGGGGCAGCGGGGGGGAGGGGCGGACGGCGCAGCCACATTGATCGCTTCCCCCACCACGCCCTCCCTTGCTCCGCAGGGGTTGCAAACCCCAGGACCTCTACGCACCCCCTCGTTACAAAGGCCTAAAATTCTGGAGGCGCTCTTTTTCTCCTCGACGCGACCTGAGCCCGTAAGTAGCCACAGCCAACGCGTTTGAGGACGTAAGTAATTGCCCGGTGTAGTGGGGACAAATTAATTTTTCATGATGTCTCAATTTATCAAAATCACAACAAAACGGAATTTTTAAAACAAATTGGATGCTCAATAAATAAATAATTTAATGATAGCAATTAATTACCCGACTCCCGTGGCGCAGGCGGTTGTAGCAGCCGACGTGTGGCTGTAGATTCGCATCCTGAGTAGACATGATACAATTTGTCATTGTCCCTTCACCCCTCATCATCATCCTATACACCCCATAGTTCATAATTCAAGGCGTAACGACCTTGTCTTACCAAGGGATACAGACGAGAAAAGCTGATCCCCATAATGACACGCATTAATCTCTCCGGGATATACATGACTGAGCCTCGAAAGATAACGTGTAGGGTGGTCACAAATGGCCGATACGAATATAATAATAATAATTCAATAATATTAATTAGTTGAACCCTTGCAATTACATTACACAAAAGGAAGAGCGTAAGGAAGTTACAACAGAAAAGTGCTACATTTGTACTAGACGGAAAATTGAAAACCCCCAAAGTGTTGTTCCATGCAGTTCATAGTTATTCTCCAAAATTGATCATATGTGAGATTTTTACAAATTCTGGAATAATACAACCACCTATTCATTCTCGACGTGAATTTAAATGATTTCTCAAAATTTAATCAAAATATCACATATTTTTACAAGATTTTTTGGGTTGCAATTAATTATTGTGGGATATCCTGCTATCCACATTACTTAACAATGTAATGCATAACATACAACAACAAGCACTAGATTGTTTTTGTGAGGGGACACACGTGTTGCACCATTATTGCATGTTTACGTTTATATACATCCGCTAATATTTGCTTTCAGATTTTACCATCTTTCAAGCAAATATTAAAAATAAGAATTTTTAAAAACCTTATATTAATGGCCGAATGTATCTTTGTGTATTGGCTGGAACTTTTTTTCGCAATCAATTAGTTATATAACTAGTCGCTCGGTGCGTGATGTATTACAGCGATACCAGACTTGAGATTCATAGTTATCTCAATACCTGAAATTGATTAGTAAAAAGTGAAACCATCTTGAATTTTGCAGGAAACATCAGAAATAATTACATTAGGCAAACGTACGATTTTAGATCAGTATCAAAATAACTTCTAAAACAGGTTTAAATATATCTGTAAGTAGTGCGACATCAAGGATTAAGAACTAGGGGAATATTCGAGTTAGTTTCATCCTTTATTTTGTTTCATTTCTTAGTATACAATTTTTATTATGTCGCTCTTTAGTTTGTCTATTGATCGTCATCTTTTTAATTATTTTTGTTTGGCACATTTAGGCGAAGGTAGTTATTCTCTACATCCCAAATGCGATGCATCTTGGTTCAAATGGTAATCATAATATTCTTGTGGGCATTTAGGATCTTAGGTCAGTATAAAGCAAGGCCATGTATGGAACACACACACACACACACACACACACACACACACACACACACACACACACACACGCACGAAATACAGGAAACTTCTTTTTATGTGAAATGTTTTTAGATCGGTCCTTATGAGAATAAAAGACACATAGCAAGTACATTCAAATTATCCAGGCTTATATCTCTGCAACCGTCCTGTCTGCGCGTCTGATTTTGATGCTTTACGTTTTGTAGGTGAAGGAATTTATCACTCGTTTTTGAATTATCTCGAGAGCAGTTGGCGACGCTAGAGATCCAGTCATGTCGACATAGAAACGAACTTTAGTTATGCATTCGCCATTAAAAGAGACATATCTGTACAGTGTGACCGGGAGAGGTGGCTCAGGGTGTCAAATAATGTCACTGCAATGTCTCTGACAGGGAGGTCCTGGGGAGAAAATCCGTCGGTGGCAGGATTTTCGACACTAGCTTGTCAGCTAGGTCGAGTTCAGTCGCTGTATGGAGGAGAATTCTAGAGGCCGACTTCTCTGATCGGTAATTTCCCGAGATTTCTCCGATCAATGCCAGGCGAATGCCGCAGTACACGTGATCTTTCCTTCCCACTCCTTGTCCTATCCTATCCCTTACACACACGCACACACACACACACACACACCTACATGTACTATACTACCACATATGTCGGCTGCTTGGAGCTTCTCCCACCTGGGGCGGTTCCCCCTGGGTGGAGATACCTGGTTGGGAAAACCCCTAGCCGACGGAGGGTCGGGGTCGGATCTCGTCATCCAGTAGGGGAAGATCACTGCCACCTTCCGTGCAAAAATATATACCACACTTACGGGACTAATGACCTTAGACGTTTACATGCCCGGTATCAATAAGCCAATCAAAGTAAGCAATCAATATTCAATGTGATTGTCAGTCCGAGAAGAAAGTTCCTCTTTCGCGACAATTCACTCTGCGTTGTAAATAAAATCAAACTGAAAAAGATTGTGCTTAGGAGTTATGTTGCTTGAGACGGGTGAAATTTTGTGCATACATTTCACGCTTGTACATCTAGGGCAATCCAGCGTTCGTTAATAGGGTCCAGAAATGGTCTAAATAGACTCGCACAGCAAATCTGAGGGGCACCAATACTTCCTTTGACGTGAACCGTATTTCATTCCGGTCAGAATGGGGCGCTTACTAAAATAGCACACAACATTACTTAAAGACATGTCGTTTACATCTTTGGAATTGAACTAGGTGTGTGGCTCTGATTACTTTGATTTCGTTGTGAAGGGATTTTAATTATTACGTGATAGACTACATACTCGTACCGTAGACGCCTCTGCTGGAGTTCCACGCACGGTGCAATAAGAGGTAAATTTGATCTCGTCTGCGGTCTTTGCAAAGGACTGCGTTTGAAACCCGTTTGTCGATCTGGGCTGGAGTGGTCTTCTTTGAGAAAACTCACTCTTCCAGAGTAGTTACAATAAATATAAATGAAGTAGGAGTTCGTTAGGAATTATAATGTTGAAAAAATATATTATTTGTGTGGTTCGAAGGAGTCACGTATGATTTGAGTATTGCTTTTCTCCAAAGATGCCAAACAAATGGTCCTACAGAATAGTACAGGCGTTTTCATACTAGTTATTTTCCTTATCTCTTCAGTCTGGGCTAACTTTTCGGTTATGCTCCACCTTGTACTCAGCTACCATCTATTGGTGCCTAAACTATATATATATATATATATATATATATATATATATATATATATATATATCAGTTTTCTCCATTTCCTCTGCTCCCTTATAGTAGAATTGAAATATAAATTTAAGAACATTTTAAAAGAGTAAAAATTGATCCTATATTCTATACATTGTTATTGAAAAATTTGTAACCGATTCAAGAAAATGTCGTTTGAACGTTTCTAAAAATGCAAAATTTGATCCTTTTTTAACAAAAATTTCGATTTCTCGAAAAATTTCATTAGAAATAATTTTAAGCACTTGTACTTAAAAATACAATAATGTTTATTAAATTCTCGTAATGTAAATATTAATGACGTGTGAGTTATTAAAAAATACATTTCTGTAATGTTTGAAAAAATAAAAGAATACGTATAGGTCACACTGATGTCATGTTGATCAGTGCATTTAGCACTATCCGTACAAAACAATATAAAATTGTTTGGATACGTTGTAAAGAAAATGACGTTCGAGCGTTTTCTTAAATAGAGCTCATTTTAGTATAGTATTTCAATAGTATTTTAAAATTAAAATAATGTTTAATTAAAAGCGAATGGTCGGTAAAAATAAAAATATTAAGTATGACGTATATTGATAGACAAAATAAAAAATTGGTTAAAATACATGTTTTCTTATTTACGCCCATCTCTATTCTGTTTTGATCTTGCGTTTTTGAGGAATTTAAATTCGATGTTCACCACACATGTTCTTTCACACACGACAGGATGTACTTCTAGTTTTGATTTCTTCTTGTCTCGAGTACGAGGGAATAAGCTACAACGCAACGTCTCTGTAATATGTTCTCCCTTCTGGTTGCACAGGTTCAATATCTTGCAGTCCCAGATTTCACAGTTGTATGGATACTTCGTTTGAGAGTTGGAACGAGGAGTTTGGTTTGTAAGAATGTTTTGTTCACTGAAAGAGGTAGTTCCATTGAAAACTTCCTCCTTATCATCTTTTGATTTTCCATTCTTTAGTTGTAGAGAATCTGGCCGTTTGATCCGAAATTCCATACCACCTTCGTAATAGCCAGCGGTTAGATCTTCTACAACCCATGTAAGAGTGACGTTACTGATCAGAAGAGTCTGTTATCCTTTACTAGAAAAATAAAATAATACACTGATGATTGTGAGAATTGCAATAACAGACAGGATACATGCTATTACAATGAAATCTATACTGCAGTTTAGCAATATCACAATATACGAATGATTATAATTACAGAACTGTACCTACATTTTCACCTTGAGAATTTAGTACGGTGAGAAGCCGCCATGCGTTGCCATTAGAGTCTCTAGACGTCGTTGACATGGATTGAAAGAGAGTATGGAAATACTGCTGGGGAACACATGCCAAGAGGTTTGTAGACGTGATCACAAAGCATTGACAGTGGCTGCAGGAGGACCAGAACGGTGAGGTTACCGACCGATCATATCCCAGACATGTTCGATGGGCAACGTGTCAGGCGAACATGCGGGCCAGGGAAGCAACGGTACCGGTCGTTCTTCGCAGAAGCTTGCACATTCCTCGCCGCGTGAGGTTGGGTATTGTCCTGCTGAAATATGAAATGTGGAGCTGCTTGCAGGATGGGCAGTACCTCGGACTCTAAAACCTCCCTAATCTAGTGGTTGCTGTTCAAATTGTCCTCAATACGTATGACATGATATTGATTCTAGCTAATGGCGCCCCAAACCATCACACTTGGCATTTGTCCGCTATTGCGCGGAACTATGCAGGCTGGCAGATTACGATCACCACGGTAGCGTCGAACACGTACGCGGCCATCGCTGTACCACAAAAATTGAATCCAGACTCATCCGAAAACACTATATTTTGCCACTCAGCTTATCAGTGAACACCTTCTCGTGCCCATTGCTGTCTGAGACGTAGGTGGTTTCTGGACAAAGGAACCCGACGCAGCCCAGTCCAGCCCTCAGCAGACAGCGTCGAATTGTCGACGCAGTCATGACCATACCCAATGCAGAGTTCCAAATTTGAGCCAACACTGTGAACGACGCCGTTCTTTCGGTACGGCCATGCGAACAAGATGGCGGTCATCTGGTGCTGTGGTCACATTATGTGTTTCTGTACCCGCTCGTCGCTGTGTATGACCATACTCTAACCACTGGTTCCGCAAACACCTTACTGTCGTAGCAGCGCGCCCCGTTCAAGCAGCAGTGTCACGGTATGACACTGCTGCTTGAACGGGACCCGCTTCTCGGAGACCGATCATTCTGCCCCGTCCGAACTCGCTCAGATGCTGATAGTGCCCCCTTTGGCGTCGATGAGGCATGCTGGCATTTGTGTGCACGTATCAACGTCGTTTGACAGCTCTACACTGACTAGGTGTGGTGAACTGTGCACTGACCTGAACTGTCACACAGACCTGAACAGTCACACCGTTAGGAGGCACTGCTAGGAAAATGTGCACGCCACCTCTATGCAAATTTAATCACTTCTTATGGTTGTGCAATGTGAAGAAATATTTTAAAATAGGAATGAAATCTGACTTTTCGGGCAGGAAATGTAAAAAAATAAAAAATACAACTGAATCTCAAACCCAGTGGGTTGAAGATGAAAGCTAATATAATCTCAAATCTGGCAAAGGAGATGTATTGATAATAAGGATAAAGAACTTTCTTTGAAGCCAAAGCAAGCAAAAGGCTTGGATTATAGTGAAGCGTGGTCAAAGTGCCCCCGAATTCATGGTACGAGGGCTGACAATAAAGTAAGGTCTCCAATTTTTTTTCATAGAAAATGACATTTATTTACAAAAAGCGATACACCGTTGGAAAGGCCAAGGTCTTGGCTACTTTTCTACATAATCGCCATTTTTTTCCAACACCTTGCGCATCCGCACGATGAACTTGTCTATGCCGGCAGAATACCACTCTCCGTCCGCCTCGCGCAGCCAGGTGTTGACCTCTTTCTGAACCTCCGCGTCACTATCAAACTTCTTCCCTCCGAGATGTTTTTTCAGGGCGGGGAACATGTGGTAGTCACTTGGGGCCACGTCGGGACTATAGGGAGGGTGATCGATGATTTCCCAGCCAAATTTCTTGAGCAGGTCAAGGGTAACGTTGGCTGTGTGCGGGCGCGCGTTGTCGTGGTGAAATTTCACTCCTTCGCTCAGCAATCCCGGGCGTTTGTTTTTTATGGCACGACGAAGCTTTTCCAGGGTCTCACAGTACCTTGCTGCATTGATAGTGGTTCCCCTTGGCATGAAATCCACCAACAATACCCCGTGGCGATCCCAAAACACCGTAGCCATCACCTTGCCGGCTGACAGTGTCGCCTTAAACTTTTTGGGTTTCGGAGAATCGCTATGGCGCCATTGTTTGGACGACTCCTTTGTTTCGGGTGTGTAGTGATGAGCCCACGTTTCATCCCCCGTAACAAACCCTTCCAAAAAATCATC
The DNA here is from genome assembly GCA_031308135.1 of Acheta domesticus. Classification (NCBI taxonomy): domain Eukaryota; kingdom Metazoa; phylum Arthropoda; class Insecta; order Orthoptera; family Gryllidae; genus Acheta; species Acheta domesticus. Next base: position 56,535,853 of record JAHLJT010002630.1, read on the forward strand.
GCCTTCCTCTTCAAAACGGGCCACAACTTTGGTCGCACATTCCACGCGCCGCTTCATGTGGTCTTCGGTCAGCTGTTTCGGCACCCATCGGGCAGAAACTTTGTGATACTGCAAGTTGTTCACAAGGATATGACGGATTGTTTCGCTGCTACACACTCCTCCAAGCTTCTCTTCCAAGTCCCTAATTGTCGCACGGCGGTTTTTGAGCATTTCTGCCTCCACTGCTTGAACAATCGCATCCGAGACCGACGGTCGGCCACTTCTCTCCTCGTCGTGAACATTAGTGCGCCCGGAATTGAACTCGCGGCTCCACTTACGCACGTTTTTTATGTCCATACACTTTTCCCCGTAAACTTCAACTAGTTGACGATGGATTTCAATAGGTGTCACCTTTTTCGCACTCAAAAAACGTATTACAGAACGCAATTCGCACTTGGACGCTGACGCGAGGGGTACCTCCATCGTTGACGGCTGCTCAGCCAAGACTGAGCGGTCGGGGAAGCCTCACCCAGCAGCAAAGTGGTAGTGGGGGAACCAAGGAACACGGCGGTGTTGCCAGATTTTGCCTAGCGCGTGATCCGGCGAAGTTGCAGCGTTGGAGACCTTACTTTATTGTCAGCCCTCGTATATGAAAAGACGCTTCAGATGTCTCCCGCTGACGGGGTCAAAGGTCGAGTACAACCGGAAGTAAGAAGAGATTCAGATGTAAACCAAATTAGAATAAATTATTTGCAGAGAAGATAGTCACTGTCACCTACCCACTAGTATCACGTGCCAGAACTGCTAAGTAGCACTTCATTTACAGTGTTGACACAAATTTCGTAATACAAATCAATGTAAAAACATTTATTTTCCACTTTGAACTTCAATTTCATGTGTTGCTCATTTTCAAGTCTAACTAGTGGTGTTAAAACAGCATGTACTTTCTTGTGATATTGTTAATGGCCATGTAATATTTTAATATGACAATTTCTGTCTTACACTTCAATTACCATTTGAAATATTCTTATAGAAACGAAGAGACAAAAATGCATATATTTTTTAATTCAAACGTTTAAGCGAAAACACCTTTCTACCATTGAATTCAATTCAATGGTACCATTCAATTCACGTTCTACATAAATATATCAACGATGCGCAATGTTGTTTTAGCTGTAAATAAAATTACGCCTGTAATTTTGCTTGTTTATTTGAATTTTATGCTTGTTTTGGATGAACTGGGTCACAACTAAACCATAATGAATATTCCTACTTCTACACAATCGTTTCTTTGCTTTTTATGCCCAATGATATGCAATTAATTGGATACAATTATATTAGGTAAGTACAGTTTATCTATGAGATGAATAAACGGTGTGTGTTATCTGTTTCATATTAACATAATCGATGAATAATGGCATATTCCCGTTGTGGTAAGCGTAATATAGACTCTTTTTGTTATGAGTGCGGAATCTTCCTGGGATATAATGCAGTAAAGCAAAGTGTACCGTCATAGCACTGGGCTCGACCGACCGCACAAGTCGTGCAAGGGGGAGGGGTTGGTCCTCTCGTGCCGCGCTGGCGGCGGCTGGACCCCCGGGGTCTCTCGAGGGTCTCTCAGCTGGGGGTGTATCTGAGAAGGCGGCTGTCCGTTCGCACAAGTGATGTGTGACAGAAATCGTCTGCAGATGGACGGCAGGCTCCATCTGCATCCGGCCCAAATCTCGGGAGGAAATGACGCTTTGTGCGTGGGAGGTCGGTCACGTGATGCCTCGCAAGGGAGGCGGGTGGAATAAGCTTCCATGGCATTCGAGGTTGACCATAGCGATGTGCGGAGGTAATCGCGAGCAGCGTCTTGCGAGGCGTGGCTTTTCGCCACGGGACAAGACACCAGGGGCGGCGCTAGTGTAGCGAGCTAGGGTCCTCTTGGCAGATACTGAGGCGGCTCGTCTCAGGAGTCGGTGTGCAGTGGAGAGCAGCGTTCCTTAGGAGTGTACATACTGTAATAAACTATTGTAAATAAATATGTACAGCAAATTCCGTGTCTGTGTTCTTTCTCATCTCATGACGACGTCACAATAGCATAAAGGAAAATACTTCTATTTTCAAAAACATGAACATGACATTATTTTAGATCTATTTTCCTCATCTCTTAATTTTAGGATCATTTTAGAATTTTTTCATCAACATATTTTTTTAAGACAAAAATTGTACCATCATAATTGTGGTTGTAGAAAGACGCCGAAAAACGTTCAATTTTAGCAATTTTCGAAGAATGTTTTCAACGAACATGAGACATACACTATTCTCTTAAACGTTTTTCAGATAATCAAAAAACAAAATTTAATCAAAATTGTTGGAGCAATTGTTTTGAAAAACGAGTTTCAGAGGCTTCATGTAAAGTACCTTCCGAAATTAAAATATGTTTCAAATTCAAGGGGACACGACATCTTCCAGATCGATTAGGGAATATGAATTGTGGAGAACATCGGCTGAACGGTTTAGCCTCTAGCGTTGTTCAGACAGACAGACGTTTTGCCGTCCAACGATTTATCAGGATCAAGGACCCATAAAATGTGGCTACACCACATTTTAGAGGACTTTCTTTCTAAATTTAGCAATCGGATTTATCCAATTTTTCGTTGCCAGGGCCCTAAAATAATAGTTTATCCGGGGAAAATTCGCTGTTTTTTCGCGCAACATTACATAACTTTATTTCCTCTGCATAAGCGGTAGCGAGAAAGTAAAAAGAAGAACTAAATTAAACTGTATTTGATGTACAAGATGCAGATGCTTGTAAATCACTTTTGTGTCATTCCCTAGACCCGCAACGCCCATTGTCACCTCCGGTGACACCCACGTAAACGAATACCATAGTAATGATTTATATGATAACACGCTCAAAGTTTATGGGAAGGAATAAATTGCTTCTAATGAGAAGTACAAACCAAAATATCTCATATTATAAAACGGGAATTGACCATTTAACCTGTATCCTTTCTTGTCAGACATACACTAAGTGATGAAAAGTATCCAGACACGTGACTGAAAACGACTTACCGGTTCGTGGCGCCCTCCATCGGCAATGCTGGATTTTAATAGGGTGTTGGTTCACCCTTAGCCTTGATGGCAGCTTCCACTCTCGCAGGCATACTTTCAATCGGGTGTTGGAAGGTTTTTGGTGATGGCAGCCCATTCTTTACGCAGTGCTGCACTGAGGATAGGTATCGATGTAGGTCGGTGAGACCTGACACGAAGGCGTTCCAAAACATCCTAAAGATGTTCAATAGGATTAAAGTCAGGACTCACTGTGCAGGCCAGTGTATTATAGGAATGTTATTGTCGTGTAACCACTCTACCACAGACCGTGTAATATGAACAGGTGCCCGATAGTGTTGAATCGCCGTTCCCGAATTGCTCTTCAATAGTGAGAAGTAAGAAGGTGTTTAAAATGTCAACGTAGGCCTGCGCCGTGATAGTTCCACGCAAAACAATAAGGGTTGCAAGCTCTCTCCATGAAAAACACGACCACACCATAACACCACCGCTTCCGTGTTCTAATAATTTTGATCACATAGTGTATATCCGTAAATTTCTACCTACAAACGGCTACTGTATCTAAGATAACTAAAATATAAAAAGAACTAGTAGTGCTACAGAATGACACAGACTTTCCCGTATTAATTTTCTATTCCCTTGAGTCTTCGCTAGCTATTCGGAATTGCCACATACTCTTTCTTGCCAGCTGCCATCTAGCACCGCCAAAAGTTCATTTTTTGTCATTTTCTTAATTTTTCGGTTTCCTATTGGTAGAACGGAAATATTAATTTTAGAATATTAAAGAACACAAAACCTAGTCCTAAATGGCAATTTTCGTTTAAAAATTATGTGCCTTTTAAAAGAAAATTGCGTTTTAGCGCTACTAAAATTGCGAAATTTGAAGCTCATTTTCAAAAAAATTTTGAGTTTTCAAAATACTTTATTTGAAGTTATTTGAAGCACTTCCACTCACAAATATCATCATCTTCACAAGTTACTGGTAATTTGCATATTAAAGATATGAGAGATCTTTCAAAAAAATTACATTTATATTGTTGTATTCGCCAAAAATGAAAGGTTTACTCTTGCTTAAGTTTGTTTATTCCTTACAAACACACATACACATACAATCCAAGTACAGGGGATTTTATCGTCTGGCTCTTGCTGGTGCGTGCGTCTTTCCTGCCTCCCGACGTGACTCCACGGCGTGCACTTCCCCACGCCGTCTCCGTGTGTCGCCCTGTCCCGCACGACGCCTGGTGCGGTCTCTCGGCGTGCGCAACTGGCACGCTATCCAGCCGTGCCTCCTACACGGCCCTCCGTCTCGCCGGGTGTTGCCCGGACCCGCACGACTCTTGGTGCGTCCTCACGGCGTGCGCTCCCGGCACGCTATCCTGCCGCACCTCCAGCACGGTCCCTAGGCAGCCCTCCGTCTCGCCGGGTGTTGCCCGGACCCGCACGACTCCTGGTGCGTCCTCTCCCGCTGCGACTCGGTGCCTCGCAGCTGTGTGACTGTGACTCTGTTGCTCGGCTGCTGTGTTACTGCAGTGGCCGCCGCCTGCTCCCGCCTAAATAGGGGCGGCTCGGCCCGGGTTAGCCTCGCCTCGAGGCTTACCCGCTCGCTGGCCAGCGTTCCGCGCGAGCGGGTTCCGTGCCGCGCGGCGTACCAGCTGCGCGCGCGCCAGCTTCAAATGCTGAACACAGCATATATAATTTTTGAAAAACCAAAAAAATAACTCAAAATAAACTTAACCTCATATTAAAGAGTGTAATTAGCACTATCCATTACAAAAGTTTGAACAAAAAATTGCAGCCGTGTATGAGAAAATGGCGTTAGAGCGTTTCTGAAAATGCGGAATTTTGAGCCAGTTTTCACAGAAATTGGTTGTGTTTTCGATAAACTTTACTTGACGTTATTTAAATCTCATGTACTCGTTAATATAATAATGTTAACAAATCAAGGCTAATGTAAATATTAACGACGTGAGAGACAAGTCAAAAAATGACATTTTTTCAATTTTTGAAAAAACAAAAGAATAGAGCAATATAGCGTTAATGTCATCTCATAGAGCATATTTAGCACTATATTTACAAAAAGTTTAAAGGAAAAATGTGGAGCCGTTTTTGAGAAAATATTGTTTTTGTAATTATTTAAAACTGCTCATATTTTATGCAATATTGCGCGAAAACTACTAAACTTTTACAAAAAAATGTATATGACCTTAATGAAAGAACTTACTTTGGACAACATATTTTATTTAAAAGAAAAATCTCAATCTTCAATTTTGTAGTTGGGGAAAGACGCCGAAAAAATTCAAAGTTTTGCAATTTTCGAAAATTCAGAGTTATCCGTGAAAATAGGACCAATGCCACCTTAATAAATGTATTTTACTCTATTCTTACAAGAAATTTAAAGAAAAATTTAAAACCGTTTTTGAGAAAATATTGAAAATGTCCGGGGGGCTTCATGTAAAGAACCCCAAATTTTGCAGAATCTTTTTCAAAATCTCAAAGCTTTGACTAGAATCAGATCGACCGGGGAATATCTATTTTGGAAGAAATCCTACGTATGGTTCAGGCGCTAGCAGTGTTCACAGTCGGACAGACGGACGGACAGACAGTCGGACTTTTTCCTTTCAATTGGTTTTTCGGTATCAAGGACCAAGAAAACAGGGTTTCTGCCTACACCACGTGTTAGGGGATTTTTTTCTTAATTTAGCAACTGGTTTTATCCACTTTTTCGTGATCACGGCCCGGCAATGAATTTTTTTCCGCCGAAAATTCGCCATTTTTACTTTTTTCTCGGAGCATATCTTTGCGTATACACGGAGCATCACTCCGTGTATACGTACGTATACAGCAAATTGAAAACGTAGAAGGGAATGCGTGCCTGAGACAGTTTGCTTTTAGTCAACATGACCTTTATTTGCTCAGAATTCGAAATATACGAGTACTTTGAAGCTATTCCTACTTCAGGCTTTATCATCCCATTTTGGTTAAATTAATGGGAACATTTACCCGCTAATTATCGAATTAGAAATATTTGAATGTTGTAACAACGGCTCACACATGAATTGTACGTCAATTCTGTAAGTTCGTTTACTACAACATTGACTGGTTTCGGTGGCTCAGGGAAGTTAGTAAAGTCACTGCAGTACCTTTGTTCTGAAGGTCCTAGGATTTATGACCCCACGATGGCAGAATTTTCGACACTATCTAGATAGCTAGGTCGAATTTAGTTGCCGTCTGGAGGAGAATTATAACGACCGGCTATTCTGATCTATAGTTTTCCGTCTTTTATCCGATCAACGCCAGGCGAAAGCCAGAGCGGTATCTAACAAACGGGTCACGGACCACGGACGATTTTTGTTTACTCTTCCTTACCCCTTACTTCCATCCTCACTGCACTACACTACCACATATGTCGTGTGACCAGTCGGAAACGTAATTCTTGTCCCAGCTGGGGCGGTGTCCCGTTGGTGGGAGAAACTTGGTTTGGGAAAACATTGCAAACCGACGTGCAGGACAGCGTCGAATCTCACCATTCACGGGGGAAGGAAACCGCCACCACCTGTGATAAAAACATGCACTGCACTTACCGAACTAATAGCCATAGCAGTTGACTCCGCCCCCATAAACAAGAATTATCAATCAATTACTTATTCGTAAAACATTCAATTTTTTTTTTCGTTACTTTGGATCTGATATTTCATTTCATCTTGTTCGGAATTTGGAACCTCCTGATTGAAGGTCGGGTTAGGCAATCCGCCCTACAAGTAAGCAATGCGGAATGCTGATATAATTCGCCTGATTACTTCACTCGTCTCCAAAACAGTATCGTTTTATGACTTCAAAACATCTACTTCGAAACAATGAATGGGAGTGAATACGCATGTAATTATACAACTGACGCTTTGATTATCCCAAATTTGTTGGATAGCTAAATGTAGAGAATTAAATGGAACATTGCATGGGTATATATTAGAGTTTTGAATTCTGGGAGTAAAATAATAATTTATTTCCCTACCAAATGTAATAGGAATCGCAGATGTGAGCACGGCCTATCACCAGATGAGATATCTCAGAGCAAAACTGTTCCCTCCGCCTCCCTTAATGGGAAGTCCTAATGTCCTGATTCCAAACGAGTGGCGAATGACACTCGCTAGAAAATTGATTCGATTAATTGATTAATGTTCTGCTCCAGCTGGATTATGAGATCCGGCGCTAACCAACACGGGATTTTCCCCAACCAGGTATCTCCCACCAGCGGAACCGCTGCAACCTTGTCAGGCTCTAAACAGGCTCCCAACTGGTCTTCAGACACCTATGGTAGTGTACGGCATGTAAGTGTAGGGTATGAAAGTTGGGAGGGAGGATAGGAAAGGAAGAGTAAGGAAAGATAGCGCGCGATCCATGACCATTTTGTTAGGGTACTGCTCCGGCATTTGCCTGGCATTCATCGGAGAAACCACGAAAAATTACCGATTAGAGCAGTCAGCCGCTAGAATTCCCCTCTAGACAACTTCTGAATTCCACCTAGCTATGAAACTAGTGACTTAACTCCTGCCATCGTCTCGAATCTTAGAACTAGATCAAAGCCCCTGCAGTGAAATCAATTGATGTCGTGAGCCGACCACGTTGTTTCGAATTATGCAACTATCAGAAGTAGAATTCGAGCATGTCGCGAATCCCAGGACGTTCATAGTCGTCGTAGACAGATCGGCAATACTGGTTCTGAGGTTACTGTTGGTCCGTGCTGGCGCAGTGCCCTCTAGAATACAAAGCCTGGCGACGGGCAGCCATCTTGCCAATGACGTCACGATGAGTAGGCCCACCAGTCCCGCCGCGGGCCTACGATCTATGCTTAAGTTAATAGCAACACCATTTCACAATATATTTCTCCCTGGCACTTCATTTTCTACCAACAGATTTTGGTAACGAAAATCGAAGGATTTATTTTTTTAAAATACGTTGCTTTTATTTCAGGGAAATGTTTCTTTGAAAGAACAAAAATAAAACCTTTCCTACAACTATCAAGAAAATTAAAATCAGAAGTTAATAAAAATACACTTTGATTAATTTTAGGAATAGTAATTTATTTTGAAGAAAATCATATCACAATTTACATATATTACTCAATACATATTTTGTGTAACACAACAAAATATTTAAGTTGTTTCTCAATACATATGCATACATATTCCTACATTAATACACATACAAATTATTTTTACAGAATAGGCGATTTATAATATTTTGAGAAAGAAAAGTACAGAAACAGAATCATGCTGCATGCTAGATTTTGATTTGACATATCACGTAACAATTATGTATATATTAAAACATATAAGACATCCCACATAACGTAATATTTGAAGCTCTGAACGAAAAAATTGATAAAGAAAATTCATTTAAAATACCGAATGAGGAGATCCTGCTAGCAATTAGATTTATGTTGAATAAGAAATTCTTCATGTTCAGTGATTCTTGTTACAAACAAAAACATGGGACTCCAACAGGTAGACCCATGAGTTCTCTCTTTTCTGAATCGGTTATGCAGCAGACACAGTAATCTTAAGTCAAAATAAAGTAATGTTTAGTGCTAGATATGTGGATGATACATTATTATTTGTTGATGAGGCCAAAATTGAAACCATTTTTCAACAATTCAACAACTATCACCAAAACTATCAATATCATTATCACCGTTTGCAAGTTTAAAGTATTTGTTAAACACCTACCCTTGAATTATTGTTGGGTATGAAAGTTTTCTCTCTGCAAAGAGCTTTGATCCACGCACTCCTTGGTTCCTTCTCTTTGCGAAAACCGAACACACTAACAGCAGGGCCGTTTCGGTAGTTGCCTTTACAATTGGGCATACAACACTTGAAAGTTATTGTGATGAGCTGTAAATGAAACAATGAGGGTTTGAATAGTTTCTAATTTGTTAACATCTGTTAACTGTGTAATCACGTAAGTCCTAAAAACTGTATGATCAATATGCACAATAACCTACAAGCTTAACACGTTTTTACAAATTCAAGCACAAATATATCATTTGCTTATATTTGCCTTAATTTTAGATCTAAGACGTAAAGTGAACTTAATCAGAAACTACTTGTACTTACCAAGTTCGAATTTCCGTGATTAAAAATAATCAAATTGCTGAAAAATCAGAACCAACACAACATAGCAACACGCATAACACACTGAGTATCCGGCCGGAGAGTCTCTTCGTGGGCCTACTCGAGCTTACGTCACAAAATCGTCGCCAGGCTTTGTATTCCAGAGGGCACTGGCTGGCGCTGGCCTGTCCGGATTGATTAAGGGCTCCGTAGCACTAAATCAGGCCCGTTTAGCTCAGAAATTTCTGTCGGCCGCCGTCGGACGTTTTCATCCTATGTGCCAGATTTGTTCAAACACTTGTTGGTAAACGGTAATTGCCGTATTGAACCCTAACAACCTCTTCCGAGAGATAACGACAGCTGTCCAGAAAAATTGGCTCCGGAAAGACGATCTTTCGTTTGGTTCTGTCGGCTCTATTCACCCGGAATCAGCTGGAAGGTCAAGGCCATTAGCGACACATGTAGATAGTATTGTGCAAGCTCCTCGCAAGTGTTTCAAAAAGAGCCATGGAATTAGGGGAACGATTCCTTGTGCAACATTTGAGTGATTTTCGGATGAAATAGTGAAATAGTTCGAAACATTTTGTTCTGAGTCGCCCGGTAGCCAACGACAGATATTTAGGTTACACAACGACCACAGCCTAAGTATTTATGATATACAATTTCAACCAATAAAACTTCTCTGAATGATATTTTGTTTCGAAAAAAGCGTCTGCAATATTATCTTTCCCTGCATGTTGGTGTTGTGAAATATATTTTTCAATCAAATTTTGAATGTTCAGTAATCATTTATTTATAATGTACCGGGAAGTTAAGTACACAACATTTCGCATACTAATGAGGATGCAAAAGCCAGTGCATTTTAATTTTAAATCAAGTCATGAATAAGAAATCGTTACTAACTTTTTTAAATGTGTACAATTAAAATACTAAAATAAAATGAGACAATTGTCAAGCGAATACCAATATGCCTACTGGATAATGTACTTATCATTTTCATTTAATAAAAATTTCTTAAGAATTGCTAGCAGGCAATCTATTCTAACATTTTTTAAACCAAATATTATAATCAAATAATCCCTGATAAATATTTTGAGGTCAACCAACTGACTTCATCAAGGATTGTCAATGGATACCAATACACAGACACACTGTCTCACATATGAATGTGTGAAAAACAGAACGGTGTAAGTGACATTTTATACGTTATGAGAAAAGCTTGTTTGTTTTAGACTTTATTTCAGGTGCAACGTATTTTCGTTGTTTTAAAGATCAATTGAAATGCCGTGGTTTTATTCGTGAAAGCCATGACTTTACAGTGATTTTGAATTGAATATATAGTTTTCGCAGAATTTATAAAATGTCAGTCATACCGTTCTCATTTTCACCCATTCCTATAAACTATCACAGTGTTTACAGTACAGATAGAAAATGAACAATCACATTAATTATTTACTTACCAAAGAATTTGAATAATATAATTTCCGTTTTCGACACCCAAATGCATTGAATCGACATCTCTGTTTGGGGCTCCCTGACACAAGGGTGGAGGCTGAGGCAGAAAGGAGTGAGGAGGGGTGTTGGGGGAGGGGAGGGGTGGGGGGAGGGGAGGGGTGGGGGGAGGGAGGGGAGCGTGGCGTGCCGTCGCGTGCGCGCGCTGCCAGCCACGCTGCAGAGGCACGCACGTGGGGAGGGGGCGTGACCTCTGCACTCTCACAGTGAACCCTGCTCTGCGCATTGGAGGAGCACTATTTTCCGACTAATATTTCTGTCTACTTGTCAGACAGTGGTTGACAGGGGGGAAGGGATTTCGTAATACAATCAAAGGCGTCAAATTCTGATAATGCCATTGCAGTGTTACCCATTCTTATCAAGAAGGAAAACATGAAATCCTGCAGCGACAAGCAACTGAAAATTGAAAGGGTCGTTACTTCTTTGGTTCTGCCGTCTATCGTTGTGTGTTCTCTTATTGCGATTTGTTTCTTGCTACTGCTGCTACTGTTTTGACCTGATTGATGTAAGAACGACCAAACGACCACGTGTCTGCCCTAGCAAGTGGCTGCATCGCTCTACCAGCTGTCAACAAGATAGAAATATTGTTTGGACAATAGTGGTCAGTAAAAGTGCTACTGTAGAGGGTGTGTAAAACGGCCTCCTGGAGCAGCAAAAATTGGCTTTTCTGCAACGAATATGCGAATAATGAAACTTCTTTCTTCCTCCTTGCATGACGTCAGGTAGATGTATGCAGTGGCGCACTGATTACACGAATATAGTCGTAGCTTCAGGTATGAGAAAGGATTAGATTACACTGGCATTTTTGTAATAAAGAACGTGAATGGTGTTCTTAGCTAAGACGTCGACACTGAATTCGAATATGAAATCAGTTTTTGCCTATTGAGCTCAGTTTTCTTGTTACGCTACACAATGTTTACGGAAATGCTTGAATACCCAACATATTGGTCATTTTGCTGTGGCTTCATTTTTTATTTCTGCAGATTTAATTGTTCAGGAACAATCGAAATGTGTACAAAAAGTTCCTGCACAGGTCTCTGAATTCAGAAATTTTACTTTTAGGAATTGAAAAAGGTCGGGCAACATTTTTGATAAGTCATGCTCGAACAGATAGAATTGCATTGTGTTTCTTGCCCTTTGTGTTCCAGCGTTGAGAGATCTGACAGCGTGGAAAGCTGCTAAATGTGACTGTTTATTGTTCTAAGTTTGTGAAGATTTGTTCTTTGTTTTAATTCAGAAGAAGAAATGCCTCATAACTGTAAATAGTCTAGATATGTTGTGCTATATCTATGAACTCTGAAATTTCAAAACCCTAACCATAATTCTCTGAGAAGGAAGTGTTAAATACTTTATTTTGGGTGTAAGGTAGGTTACAAGAACACGAAATGGCCCTCTAATGTATGATGTGTGCCGTGTGATACTGACGTGCTAGTTAAAAAGTTGACGACACATGCCTTCTGATGTCCCCATGATTTGGAGGGAACCAACAGACGACACAAGAGACATTTCTATCTGACACATAGCTGGAATCACCTCATAAACGAAGAAAACAGTGCAATATTCTAATTTACAATCGACTATAAGGCCTGTATGTCATAGTGAAGAACCGAGAAGTATTGTTAATCCCTGCGAAAATTGCCGCAAGTTGCATTTTCGGTGAATTCTTTGAATTTTCGAAAATTGCAAATAATTAACATTTCAGTGATGATAGAACATTTCTTTCTTAATAAAACCTGATCTGAAAACTTAAATTATAAATAAGGTCATTAACAATTTGTTTGAAAACACGAGTAGTTTTTGCGTAATTTTTCTTTCAAAATAAGGCTATTTACAATATTTTATCAGTAACAGCCTCAATTTCTTCTTTAAATTTTTACTTGGGATACAACTAACGCCAAAAATCTGACGCAGGTCTTATTTTTGTTGATCTCTCATCATTTTAAATAATTGCAAGTTACATATAATGGGAGGAAACACCAATAGTATTTAATTGAAATTGTTAACATTTAGGAGAACGACTTCCTAAACCACAAGCACACATGTAACTTATTTTGGAGTTAATGCGATTTGTTCTTCTTACCCTCTTAATCAACTACTTTTTAACACCCCCCACGTTTTCGAGACGACGATTACTGCTAAAACTGTCGTACTACGACTCCATCTGTAAAGAAACAAAAGAAATTCGAAGATTACATTAAGAGGTTTTTGAAACATGTAGGCACAGTGCAGTTCATTACAGTTCGGGATCTTTTTAGCTGTGGGAATGTGTGAGATCTTTTTAGCTAGTTTATGTAGTAAGGTCCAATAAACGAATAAACATTGGTCCACAATTGTGTCGTACTGCAAAACAGTAAATGGCACACAAAACATTAATTTTTTTATTTAATAGGTAATTATGACACATTGATACATAATTTCAATTCTTTTAACTATATGGCTAGGCTGAAGGCCTTTAAGCCATTACAATACCTACATCCTACCGCATTCTAACCTTTCGAATTCTGGCATTCACCCCTAATGGTCTCTTCATCGCATCAAAGCCGCGGAAAGGAGACCATAAGGTACGGCTGAGGAAAATAACCCTGAAGGGGGAAAAACCTGCCGTCAGAAGACGAGTACATGCTAAACTACTAGTTTTTTCTAAACTATTTATTTATTTCCTGGCGTGGGCATCTTCTCCATCCCGTCTTTGGCCTCCTCAGCCCCTGAGATCAAACACCGCCACAGAAGATCGCCCGCACCACCGCCTCTCCGAACAATTTACTACTGATTAACTTAATTATCGCTTACTGATTAATTTAATTATTACTGACTAATTTACTAATTAATATTGATGATTAGCATTATTGATTACCTTACTAGTTAATTTAATTATCTCTTGCTTATTGAATCAATTATTTTATCTCCAGTCTAGGCTCCGCTCGTACTACTAACCAATACTGTTTTCCCACTCCCTGATTACCGTTTCCCTGATAGTTCGAACCTTTCCTAAAAATGTTCCTAATTCTTTCATGAAGTGAGATCTATTATCAGCTAATATGTTTTGAGCGAGCGTTATGTTTCTAAATTGGAAGCCATAGTTCCCCATTCCCATCCATTTTCCTCTCCAAGTTTCTGTAGCGCAGCAATTTAACAGGATGTGGATCCAATCTTCTCTATCACCGCACAGTACACAGATTCCATTGTCATTCGAATCCTTCATTCTACGTTGCATCCACCCCCCTAACCTAAACCAAGCGTATCCCCCTCTTGCATCCCTTTTAAGTGTGTGTACGTAACTTTCGCATACAAAACATGTGCTTACTGTAACTATAGTTTTTGTAGGCCATATCGTATCCATGTGGTTCCGGTTCCCAAGTGGCCGTTTTAGAAGAAGCACTCTGTATTATCTCACTCTCTGTACTCTACTTTGTAAGGGTAAATCCTTTCGTACTGTTGTTGAACTAGTAGTCTAATGTCTCTCGAAACTTGTCCATTAGCCCAGCCCTGTATTCTTGGGTATTTTCGAAAGTGGCATTACACTGATGTGCAACGCTACCAACTATTTTGTGACTCGTATGTTCGCCGCTAGGGATCGACACAGCAGCGCTCTCTGTCATTTTATGCGTTGCGTGCATCGTTCCCCGGATAAGAGAATATGGGATCTGATTACGAGGGGGATTGTCGCAGGATTTAATTTTGCCAGGCTTTTAGCCAGGGTACGTTTACGTAAATGTCGTTAGAGTGACGTGACACGAAGAGGATTTTCCTATCTTTAAAAATACACAGCTGCCCCCAACTAGATTTGTTTGGGGAGAAGGCTCAGTGCGACAACTGTGTTCACTGCAGCATCTCTGATCTATGATTCGCGTATCAATGGCGGCGAGTGTTTCACTCTAGCTTTAACGGCAGGGTTCCATTCAACCTGTGACTGAAGGACAATTCTACTGATCGCTCTGAAACAAAAACTATCGTTTTCTATGGTTTCCCCTGAAAATATAATACGAATGTCGAAATAGTACCGTAACAAAATTAAAATATTTCCTATATACTACCTTTGTAGCAAGGCGGGAAAGGATATATAGAAGAATTAAATATATTTGTTCAGAAAGAAAAATTAACACAGGAATAAAAAAACAATTTACACAACTCAACTACTTCTTTATTTGTGTGTTAACTTTTCGTACTGAACAAATATATTTATTTCTTTTGTAAGTAACAAACAATTCACATGTTTCTGGAGTGCCTATGTGTTTCTGAAATGCAATTTTTTGCATTGAACGTATTTTTTCAAACCAACTTTACTCTTGCTTATTGCGGCTCAGCCATTCGGAATATGCAAGGAGTTAATTAGATAAAATATGCTTAAAATTTTCTTAAGAGTTAATTTTTGAAATTTCGTTATTTCCTTTCTGGACACTCTGTATAAGATATAATGCGAGATTTGAACCTTTATTCATCGACGAAACCCTGTCAGGAAACTCCTTGAAGCTGTAGGGGTGTATCTTTCCCGTGAAGACCTGCATATGCAGTATTGATAGAGTGGAGAGTGTGAAGCGGGGTGGTGAGGGGAGGGGAGGGGGTGGGGTTGGGGTGGCATGAAGGCGGGGTGGGGAAAGGCGGGGTGGGGCGAGGCGGGGCGAGGCGGGGCGAGGCGGGGCGAGGCGGGGCGAGGCGGGGCGAGGCGGGGCGGGGCGGGGCGGGGCGTAGAGTGAGGGGGGCGGGATGCGGCGGGGTACGGTGGAGTGCGGCGGGGTACGGTGGAGTGCGGCGGGGCGTTTTCAGAAAGAGTTAGTGGGGCGCGGTACGTGACCAGCATCTTGACGAACGTCTGGGCTCGACATCGTCGATTTTCCCACTCCACCCATCGCGGAAGCGCGTGGCCCCGACTTGGCTCAAAGGCGGTTTGTTCGTGCGGAGTTGGGAACACACGAATTACTTGCGGTTGCAGTGTAAAAGTCTGTTTTACTCGGTACAATTTCGATCCAATTTTCTTTCACGCACCTCACTTCCACACTTTTCAGGAGAGACTTTCTCTCCCGGGTGTACTGAAAATAGAAAAGTGTGTGATTCTGATTAGGAAACGGCAAAACTTTGATATAATAAACGGTTATAATAGTTATAATTTTTCACTTCTTAGTTAGAACATTTCACTTAAATGTTTCCCGCATATTCTCGCGAGTTTCTCCACCCATTCTTCGTGTGTTCCCTTTAGATATCCTCACATGTTTTCCACAGGTTCTACACATGTTCCCCATACTTTTCCGCTTTTCCCGGCAGTTCCTAAAGTGTACTCTATTTTCATGCACATCTCTCCCACCGTATTAACTAAACTTCCTTTTATGTTAAATAATGTTCAGTTCACAACAGTCATTTTCATAAGCCCGATTAGTGTTACGGTATTTTCGTAGAATGCCTTGCTATTTTTGAGCTATCGTAAGCTTTTTTGAGCAGGGAGAGTAATTATTTGCAACTCACAAATATACTTCACTAGCGGAACGCGGCAGACATTGTTCTGCTCTTCATCTCCCTCTTTCCCCTTCCATCTCCCTCCTCTCTCTTTCTCTCCCTTCCCCCTCTCTCTGTTTCTCTCTGTCTCTGTCTCAGTCTGTCCCTGTGTGTCTCTGTCTGCCGCTCTCTGTCTCTCTCATTCACATTTAATTGCAGATTCTGCACGGCTCTGAGCAGGTGAGGTAATATCGAGAAGCGCCGTACCAGCAAAAATGTAATACAATGTTCATGAAGGTCTAATCCTCTAGATTACGGTGTTAGAAACATTTCTTTTAGGCCTCAAAAGTTTAGTTTTAAATGCCCTAGAACGCTTGGTTTAGGAGTTATTTAACGATATAGATTCAAAATGCTGTCGAGTATTGCAGGTTGCATTTACGTGAATATTTAGTTTTGTTCTACAGTGCAAAGTAGTGGAGTTACAACAAAATTAACAGCACATAAACCTTCTGGGTGAAAAAAACAACAAAGTAGAAATGCCAACTTTCACAGCGATCAGTCAAATGGTGACGCACAAGTTGGCGAATGTTTGCCCCCAAAAGTTGCCTTCTTGCTCTGGTCAATCTAAGGATATTGGAAAGAATTATTTCACTTATTTAATTCACGTCAATAAAACAATGTTCGTAATGTAATGTTTGTAAATGGAACGTGATTGTGTGTAATCTGATCCCTGGGCAGTTGGAGTAGGCAACAAGTGAACCAAGTTTTAGCAACGTAGGGCAAAATGGTCTTGAAGAATCTTCTTCCGAAGATTCTATCATTAAACACACAAAACCAGCGGATTTATGTGTTCACAGTGTTTATTTTTCCTACAGTAGAAATACTAGCTACTACAGAATGGCACAGACTTTCCCATTTTAGTTTTCTATTTCGTTTGGTCTCGGATATCTATTCGAACTTGCCACGTACTCTTGCTAGATGCCATCTATCTCCGCCTAAAGTACATTTTTTTAAATTTAATTTTTTTTAGGTTTCCTAATTGTAGAACGGAAATATTATTTTAAGAATATTAAAGAACAGTAAAATCTCGTCCTAAATGGCAATTTTCTTTGAAAACTTTGGAGTAGTTTTTAAGAAAATGACGTTTAAGTGGTACTGTAAATTCGAAATTTCAAGCTCTTTTTCACTTAAAATTTTTGAGATTTGGAAAAACTTTGTTAGACGTCTTTAGAAGCACTTTAACTCAGAAATACAACGGTGTTTACACATGACTGGAAATAAGCATATTAACGGTGTGAGAGATTCATCAAAAAATTTCATTTGAGTAACTTATGAAAAAACAAAAAAAATACCCCAAAATGAACTTTATGTCAAATTAAACAGGGCAATTAGCACTATTCGTTCGGAAAGCTTGAAAATTTAGAACCATTTATGAAAAAATGGCGGTTCAGCGTTTCTGAAAATGCGGAATTTCGAGCTAATTTTAACAGAAAACTGTTGAGTTTTCGAGAAACTTTATCTGACATTACTTAAACACATGTACTCATAAATGTAATAATGTAATATAAATGTAATAATCGCCGATAATCTCTATATTAACGACGTGAGAGGCAAGTCAAAAAATGACAATTTTTGTAATTTTTTTAAAAAACCAAAAATAGAACAATATGGCGTTTGTGTCATCTCATAGAGAACATTAGGCACTATCCCTACCAAAAGTTCAAAGAAACAATTTGGAGCTGTTTTTGAGAAAATTTTGTTTTTGTATTTTTTTAAATTGCACATATTTCACGCAATATAGCGCAAAACTACTACAATTTTTAAAAAAATTACCATACCTTAATGAAACAGCTTACTGTGGGGAACAAATTTTATTTGAAGGAAAAATCGTTATCTTTAATTTTGTAGTTGTAGGAAGACGTCGAAAAAATTTTAAACATTTGCAATTTTCGAAAATTTAGTTTACACTAAAAATCGGACCTATGCTTACTATATAAGTGTATTTTACTATATTCTTACAAGAAATTTTAAGAAAAAATTTGGAGCCATTTTTGAGAGCATTTTGAAAATGTCTGGGGCGGCTTCATGTAAAGTACCCCCAAATTTTGAAGAAAGGTTTTCAAACTCGCCTTGAGTGAAGCCAGATCGACTGGGAAATATACATTTTGGAAGAAATCATACGTATGGTTTAGGTGCTAGTGGTGTTGACAGACTGACGGACGGAGATTTTGAAAGAAAGCAAAACTATTTCGGACCCTAAAACGTGCATTTACATTGAAACCTCGAAATCGATTTTCCGTAGCAGTACATTACTTTCCCTATACTACGTATGTATACGGGAAAGTAAAAACGTGTTTTACAAGACGGTTTTTAAGTTTTGCTAAAACGTTTCAAATATAATTTTTGGAAGAAGTGAACAGAATTGTTTTATCAAATAGTCCAACCGCACAGTAACTAGAACGAGCGGAAAGGGATGGCAAGAAATTTCAAGAAAAGAATAAAATCAATTTTTGTTCACAAGACGCCAAATAACATCGTGATAAATCTAATTGCTCTGTACAATATATTGGAGGGGAAATGGTGTATATCTGATAGTGTGTTAAGAATGTTGATTATCGGTTTCCACTCAGCGTGTTAAGATGGAATCCAGCTTTAATAATATTATCTGTATAAGATGTAGAGAGAAGAGTTACAAATTTCAGTGTTAACCGCATTGGCCCTTCAGTTTTTAATTATAGCCCATTTGAAGTTTCTTTGATTAAAAATACTGTACTTAATGATTCATGTACGTAGTGATAAATAATGCTTTAATTAATTTGTAATATTTTAAACTTGGCAGGAAAATTTAGTTTAAAATATTGTACATACGTGTCATATTCAATATTAGTATGAATTGTGAAAATCTTTTATTATTTATTTTTCCAAGAAATATGTAATTTCTTTCAACGAATATAACAAGATTGATTTTTATGTATCTTCTCTTTATATTGCTTTAATGATATTTTCAATAAACAGACTGACTTTTTCTTTTTTTCTCAACGCCCGTGCATTTCATTTGAGATCCAATTAAGAAAATCATAAGTTCAAATTAGGTAACAAGAATTCGAATTTGAACCGATTCAATACTTTGTTTTTTCCATCCCTCATTGCCAGAAAACATGTGATTAATGTGTCATTATAATGAAAGAACACTAATAGTACATTGTTTAGTAAATATTTTGACATGAACTATATCAAGACGAGTTTGAAGAAAAACACACTTATAAAGGTAGCATATGTCCGATTTTTAATGTTAACTCTGAATTTTCGAAAATTGGAAAAGTTTAAAATTTTTTCGACGTCTTTCTACAACTACAAAATTGAAGATAAAGATTTTTCCTTCAAATAAAATTTGTTCCCCACAGTGAGCTCTTTCATTAAGATCTGGTATATTTTTTGAAAATTTTAGTAGTTTTTGCGCTATATTGCGTGAAATATGTGCAATTAAAAAAAAAACAAAAACAAAATTGTGAGCGTGGAAATGAAAAATAGACAATTGGTCTAAATTAAGCAGCTTTTCTGTACAGCTTACGTGTTGTTTCTATATGTCCAATACAAGTCCAGGCAATTTAGGAGTGTATTCACTTCAATGTCATTGTTCTACACTTAGTCACTACACTTTTCATATTAAAACGGCCATTGATAGCACACACACACACACACACACACACACACACACACACACACACACACAATGTACGTGCAGAAGTTGCTAGTGACATTAATAGATAGTTAGAGGCTATCAAAGAATACGGAAATCGTAATCAAATGTAGCAAGTGTATGACAATTCTCAGCCACTTGCAAAGTATTTGGCAGGTAAGAGTAGAGCAGTAAAACATTTTTATAACAATTACAAAATGCAGTATTGAGATTATTCAATGGATGGAGAAAAATATACCCCTAATAATGCCGTTTAGACTGAATCTAAAACCCCTGAACCCCAATTTATCCGGTATTTTTATGTTATAATTTATATATTCCAGGTTTCTCAGTTGTAGTTAACTTAAACGAAATATCTGAGATAGCAAATAGTTTTATATTTAAAAACTTCAACAAATTTGTTATGGTAAATTTCTCAATGAATTATGGTTTTAAAACACTATTATGTAACGAATATGAATCACGTGTTTTAAGTCAAAGTGATCCTTCTTTTACAACCCTAATTAGAATTACAATCAGAAAATAATATTGATCTACTCTGAACTAGGTAAATCGTCGAATTTTAAGATAATTATAGTAATGTACACCTTTTAACTGATTCAATGATTTGTGATTTAGTGATCAATAAATTCTGAAAACAACAATAGTTAATCACTCGTCAAAATCACTCGTCACATTTAATCTCAAGTTGAAGAATAGCTATTCTTCAATGTTTGCTGCTGAGCACAATGACAATACACAATTAGTGTGAACAAACTGTACAAATATACAATATAAATAAGAAGTAAATAAGAATATTTAATTTCCATTATGTTTGTTTACTACATTACGTACTATTGGAAGGAAGATGATGATTTTGACGATCTTCCTGGAGAATCAATACCTTCTTCTTCTTCTTCTTCTTCTTGCTCTCCTTCTTTTTCACTCTCGTGACTGCCAGTTAGCTATGGAGAATTAATTGCTTTGCTAATATGTAATGGATAATTTGGATTCATTCTAAATGTTTGCTGCATTGTCAAATATAACATCGATTTGATTTTTATTGAAATGAAAGACCCGTTCGTATCTCAAATTCTTGGGTGTGACTGCATTGAATAACCATTAAAAAGAACACCAGAGAGCATGTTCGGTTGTAGCACCTGTAGTTAGAAGTAATATGAATGTAAGTTCCATTCTACTTCATTCAGTACTATTTTGTCTCCATTCTTCATTTATGCTTTTCATACGGCTTATGTTTGGGTATTTTGTCGACGTTTTGACTATATGATGTGTGACTACATGACTTTGACCGCGGTACATAATACAGGTACACTACACGTTGCAGAGCGAATAAATTATGTTAACCCATTATACTGAGCACTTTCAGTTTATTTAGAGTACTATTTAAACCTTAATTTTGAGAAACAATGTAAAGATAATAGTTACTATAAGAGTCTGCATCTTATAAATATATATAAATTGCAGGGTCAAATTCACAAGACCTTGATCTCGGTGAAATCGGTGTAGGAATACCATTTTGTGACAATCCTGAGTACGAGTTAGATGCTGGCGTTGTTCATTCAAAATGATCGACAGACGTTTATAAATTAAAACATTTTTGATATCAGGGATTCTAAAACAGATATTTCCTTTAAAATATAGACGTCGTTTTTGCTGAGTTTAATAATGTTTATTTTCTCTGGAAACTTTTATTCTTTTCTTTACATATTAAAGAAAGGGGGAAACGATAAATATACCGATCATAACATACAAATTCTTAATTTCTATTTTGTCAGAAATAATACAAAAAGCTACATGACGTCTATTTTCCATAGTGTTTGGATATTTCTTGACCTCCAGACATTTTTGCC
The DNA here is from genome assembly GCA_031308135.1 of Acheta domesticus. Classification (NCBI taxonomy): domain Eukaryota; kingdom Metazoa; phylum Arthropoda; class Insecta; order Orthoptera; family Gryllidae; genus Acheta; species Acheta domesticus. The sequence continues at coordinate 56,557,485 of JAHLJT010002630.1, forward strand.
ATAAAAATGAAGATACACAACAAAAAAAGATGGGTGAAATTGCAAGTATTGTTTTCCTTTATTCCACCAAAAATGTTTACATGATACATACAATATACAAGAAGATATATAAACCCTTTGAAGCTAAGACAAAAAGCCACGTTTCCTGAGTAAAAGAAGATTATTGTGCTAAGAATGAAGATTTATTATTATTGTAATGGTATATAATAGTAACAATAATGATAATAATACTGGTCCATATACAAGTCAATTTTCAGGTTTTTACAAAATATTTTATATGAATGATATGTTTGTTGTTTTATACTTTTATACTTTTTTCTTACTTTTTCTTATTTTTTTAAACAAGGAAAGTTATATCTGAAAGATGAGATGTCGTGAGTTTGGAAAGGTCAGCATAATTTTCAAATGTCAATATTGATTCCAGTATTTAAACATTTTCTGTGGTAGGTAATCGGTCAATAAGTGAATTGGTCATATTTTCACAAATATTAACAACTTCTATTTATTGCTTAAGGGACAAGAACAATGATTTTCTTCACAATATTTTTTATTTAAAAATTCTAGGTCATGCAATTAAATACATTATTTGATTGGAAACATTAGAATAAATATAATTTTAAATAACATTTCCCTTCAAAATATTTTTGTTTACTTAAATTTCCATATATATTTAAAAAAATATTTTATTCCTTGTCGTCTTATCACGCAAACTTTTCCCACTAATTTTGAATATTTCTCCTCAGAATATTGAAGATTTTTCTTTAGCTTAATTCTCTTACCACAAATTTAAAAAATATTAATAAAATGCTATTATTTTTAATGAAAATTTAAAAAATATAATAAATGATTTTCGTAGTGGTCAAGTTTCATAAGAATATTTTTATATTTCAGGACCAGAGAAACAACCAGAGTAAAATGTCCACTTTGTACGAAACTAAAAGGGGTATTATTAATTATGAACTCCTCAACGTACTTCTAACATAGTTAATTCTACTATCTCTGTACTACTGTCATTGGTATTCATATCTTAAGCACATTATTAGAAACACAAATGGAAGTATGTGTATTAAAAATGTGGATTATTTATTTTAATTAAGTAAAATATGAATTATTATATAAGCATGATCATTCCAAACTCACGTTTTCTCACAGAATATTTATAGTATTTATATAAATATTAAAGTAAATATTTTCCTATAATATTTTTTTCTCGTCAATACTCAATCATGCCTGATGTGTGACAGACGAGCGGAAAATCTGGCTACAGCTAACATTCTTCTACTGTAGAAGTTTATCCAAACTTCAAGGGCACAACACTGTAATTAGTACCTCGGAAAATACATAGTTCTGGGAGAAAGAGGTTTTAGAAGAAACATACATTTCGTACTCGTAAATATTTGTCGACAATCCATTATTTAGGGATAGATAGTCTTAACATATACTCGATAACACCCAGAGACTGTTATGCAGCATTTCATTTATTAATCGGAACCAAAATGTTAAATTTCACTCGCAATATTTTTGTTGATCAGGTCGAAATATGCATATTTTCAATGCATAAAATTGTAATGTACTGACATGCTTTTCTTGGATTGTTAATATTTTTAATTAGCAACAAAAGAGTACGTTTGAATGCAATTATAAGCGTAGTTTGACGAACAAGGTGGAAGCAAGAAGACCGTGGAATTCATATTTCTTAAAATCTGAAAGCGAAGTAGTGTGTGCTACTGCTCAAATATTACATGAAGGAAAGAAAATTTGTTCATAGTTGACAACCCGCAATGTCCTAATATGTTTGATTTGTTTTAATTATTTTCGTTTTAAACTACATAATTTAGTCTCCGGACGGATCAATTGCTTAAGTCTGAATCCCTCATGAAAATTACCACTCAATCGATTTTAACCCAAGGTCCTACAGTTCACTTCAACCACTGTGTTTTGTAAGGCCCCTTGCAAATTGACAAGGCAATGTACAGTCAGCAAGACAAGTGTGTTGCTACACAGTGAGTTTCAAAATTGGAGGTAATAATTTTTTAAAAGACGCAACCTACGGAGATTGTGATAAAAATTGAACATTTAAATTTATTACCACCAATTTTAGATACCCTCAAATTTGTAGGAAGCTCATTCTTTTGCCAAAGTTGGAATGTTTTTGATCTCCCCTTTTCATAATAATTAAAATGAGAAAAAATAAGGTTATAGATTTTCAGAACGCTTAAACAATATTAACCTATGCCACCACACTTAAATCTTTTTCGGCATCACTAGACTGTTACATCAATAAAACGCAACCAAAACAGAAGAACGAAAAGCTACCCTTAACCACAAGAGTCCGTTAAAGACTTTAATAGTCCACTATCCATTCTGAACAATTTAATCAAATGCGTTGTAACTAAATATGGCGTATGAGTACTCATATTCCAAGAAAATGTATTTCTTATATACAATGATTCATATTAATATTTATCTTTGGTGATACGACAAGTACTGAACGACTCACGGCCGACATTGCAAATAACGGAATTGGTCCGTTATGAACCTCGGACATCGACTTGGTTTACAGACTTCAAACGCATCTGTTATTTGCTGTTTGTCAGCTCAATGATATTAAGTATAATCACTGTAAAAATGTGTATCATTAATTTTCTACACGTTTTAAATATGAGATAGAGTTATTGAAAAAGTTCCAACTTTCACAAAATAATGAGAACCTAATATTTTTTTGTATAATTAATTCATGAAAATATTTCAGAAAGGCTCGAGTTTGGCACTGCTTACACAGAAGAAAATTATACAAGTAGTGTGAATAAACAGCTATGCCAATTTACTTTAGAAACAACCATGTGCGTAACTTCTCGGTTTGGGGCGAGCAAACAAAAACCATTCAACATTATAAATTTATTCCGATAATTATGAAATGACTCACAGTTTGTTTGACATTCTTCTTCTTTTTATTATTGGATATTCAAGATCGCGTGCTACTCTCTAATAGAAAATTCTTTCCTCTCGCCAGTCGCTGGCATTTCAGCTCTTCACAGACCGCAAGTTATCTCTCGGGACGTGAAGAACTCTAGGTGATAGCATAATTACTTGTGACGAACTATCAAAGCTCTGACCCCAGGAGCCTTTCTTTTTCTCTCGCTCTAGCCCCATCGCGGGGGCCTTTCTTTTTCTTACTCCCTTGGCATTGCTTTAAGCGTGGAGACGTCTTTGAATGGAAGGGAGGCCAATTTTGTTTTCAGCACTTTATATTTACTATATAATTATGTTTTATACATTTCGGCTTATTTATGTTATCATTCGAGTAGTTAAAACATTTTAACATATTTAAATAAATTTATAACTAATTTTTACACGTTTGTGAAAAATCAAATCAGGCTTAAAATATTGAACATTTCAAGAGATAAGTACTTTCCCCGTTGCCAACCCACAAGTTACGCCTATGGAAAAAATTTACGCACGATAAGAGTAATAATGAGTTAGGGGGATTCAGTGATAGTTCAGTGCAAACGGGCGAATGACATTAATTTGCAAGTTTCGGTTGAATCCATACGGTACCAAAGCCTCATCCCTGTTTGGAAAGGAAGTTTCTGGAAATTATTCGTATTTCGTATTTAGAATGTTTACGTTTTTGCTCTCGCGTTAGAGGAATATAAAAACACCATTGGTTACCTATGCATTACAAATAATAAAGAGATATAAAATAAATTTGCTTATCAGCTAACTCTATCTTTGAAAAGATCGAATCGCTAATAAACCATTTTCATACTAAGACTACCTTCTAATTTGAGGTTAATTGTTTAACGATTAAACCTTTAACTGCTACGGCCGATTGTGTTGAGTCATCTAGCTGAGTTGAATATTCTTTTGTGCACCACGTTATGCAGTTATGCACGATAAATCTTTTTTTTTCAATTACAGGTATTTTTTCTTTCAACATACTGGAATATGCTACCGAGAATTGTTTCAATATATTGGAACACATCTAAAATATTTATTGGTTTTTAACATTTTTTTATTAATTCAGGTATTTAGTTTCAAGCCCAGAGAAGTGCAGCCAATCACGAGAAAATTAATACATTTCAGTGCCTCTTCCTGATATATACACTTCCTTCGTAAAGACTTTCGTTCTGAGAAAATGTCCATATTCTGGTGATTCTTATATTGTCTTCTCACATCCCCATTTACTGGTTTTCAGAGTTCGGCTTCAAATTCGTGATAAGCGGATTCCCTTAGGTGAGTCATTCTATTGCAATGTATTCGAAGTACTTTTGCCCTACTTCCAAACGGGCTTTCCGCAACTAGCTTTTAATATGAGAGGAATTTACAATTAAGTATTGAACTTAAATTGATTAATTCCATTAGTATTTAATTGTAGCATTTTTGCGTTGAAAACTATTCTTTAAGATTTTGAAAAAGATTAGTGAGTATATATCTATTCCAAATATGCTAGATGTTTACTGTAATTTGCTGCAGTAAACGATTGTGTGTTGCTCTCAAACCACGTTAAAAAAACGTGAAAGATTGGAATGAACATTCACAGTTACATTTTGTGATTGTGTTCACGTACTCATTTACGATCACCGTCCTGAATTGTTCCATGAACTGACATGACAAGGGCTACACGTTACGATTAATTTCAAGTTTAATTATGAATAATCCATAATTCAGCATATCCATCACTACGTTCGTCGTGAAGATAATATGCCTATAAAATGTTTTCGCATTGCTTGAAACCAAATAGGTAATTGCTAATAGACAACAAGGAAACCGTTTTACATTTCGTGTCATAAAAGCGTTTTGAACGTCTACCTTTTAAAACGTTAACGTTTTACGATAATGGAAATTGTTTCTAATTCTAGTATAGGAGTATACTGCTATCATTAAATTTCCTGGGTAACTCAGTGGTGGTGCACAATTCTTATATCGTTTCACTTCTGGGACTAGATTGTCACGCTGCGTCGATACACATTAGAGTACATTCCATCATCGCAACGTTTATAATAAACTCTATAAGATCCAATAAAGGACGTACAATATCGATATCTGATATTTCTATAAGGTATCTTTAGAGTCCTAGAGGTTCTCTGCTTTGTGTTTAGTGTTCTCGCTATCTTGTTTCACGATGGGCAAAGACTCTAATAGCACTCAAAAGGTTAATGCACTTTCACCAGTTTCAAAACCGTTAATTCTCAAAGAACAATCAAACTCCTATGATTTCTACTTCGCGAGTATGAATGCGTAACTTCATGTATTAGAAGTTTTAGTGCTATTAAACGATGTAAAAATCGCATATATTTGCTCAAAAGACAAATACTATGTAATACGATATCATATAATGAGTTAATTTCTAATTTCATTAGCACAAGTCATATTGGCAATAAACTTCCAGAAACTGCTGCTTTTTATCAAAATGTGTACGGAAATCTCTTATCATGGTGAAATACATTTGAAAATAAAATCCCTTGCATATTTTTTTATTACACGTAATAAATATGAGTATATTTATCCTTACTTTTTCAAAAAGGTTCTTCTTCCATAAAGGTGAACCAAAAGAGAAGGATTTGTCATCTTTGGTACCGTTCCTGAAACTTTGCCGTTTGCTGCTCTCACGAAAATACCCGATAGACATGAAAACTTGCTTCAACCAATGTGTAAACACTCTTATACTAATACAGTTTGTAAATCTACCAGAAAGTTAAAATTATGGTCAATCTTCGAGATATTATGTACATTATAATATTTTAATATGAAGAGCAGAAATGACGAATCAACCAAACTGTTTTATCTGAGTCTTATTGTTTTATTTCACTGTGGAATGTATTGCCTCAGTGACACAAAATGTATTATTGTTTTCATAAACAGAAGAATTTGTGTTACAGGAGGTTCGTATTTCAAGATTTCGCTTTTTAACATACGTTCTTGTATAGGATCCGCGCGAGAATACGCCGTAAAATATTTGGCGATTAACACGACACTGAATTCAACGGACCAATCGGGATCGTTCTCAGCAAAGTTTTGCCGCCGCTCATTCCAACAACGATAAACGCTAACATTAACTTTACGGCAAACACACTACGGTATTCACAAAAAAGAGAATGTATTCTCTGTGCAAAAAAAAAAGAATCAGTGTGTAGTGTGTACTTACTTCTCCATCTCTCAATAATGTACAAATACAATAAGACTTCAAGTACAACAATACATCAAATTCACCTCGATTTTAGGATGTAATAGGTACACAACGTTGCGTGCATTAACATTGTGTATAAACGACAATATTGAACACTTTTGCTGTGCGATCACACATTTAACATATAATACCAATTTAAAACAGTGAATTAATTGTAAATCAGTGCTTCTCTTCTTCAATATTTCTTTTACTTGAATAATAGACAACGCCAGCTAACGTTGCTGAAATTCGATCTACTTGTACATCGTTCACCTGAGAGCGATCGTGTTTATGTTAAACGTTCCAGTTTAGCGTTCGCATTTGACGTCTAGTTTAATGTTAGCGTTTAACGTCTAGTTAAACGTTAGAGTTTAACGTTAGCTTTGAACATCTGGTTTAATGTTAGAGTTGAACGTTCGGTCTCACATTAGCGTTTATCGACCATGATAACGGTAGCATTTGACATCCAGTTAAACGCTAAACGTTAACGCCCGGTTTAACGTTAATTTAACGTTCCGTTTAGCGTTAACGTTTAACGTCCAATTCGGCGTCAGTATTTGACGTTAATTTTTAACGTACGGTTTAACGTTATCATTTAACGTCCAGTTTAACGTTGGCGTTTAACGCTATCGTCCAGAATAGCGGGAACGAGCGGGATAGCCGACGTCCGTGAGTAGAAGGCACTGTGTAGGGGAGGGTGGGAGGCGTGGCAGCGTTGGGGGTTGGCGCTGCTACGGCCGGCCACCGCCCGGGGCGAGACGTGCGGCGAGGGTGACGAGGGCGGCGGCGGCCACCGCCCGCGGGGCGGCGTCGCCCCCGGGGCGCTGGGCGCCGTTGCAGTAGTCCTTCTTGCACGTGGAGCACAGGCCCGGGTGCTCCACGTTGGGGCAGAGGCCCTCCTTGTCGGAACAGCCGCGGAAGTACACCGTCTTGCCGTTCACTGAAACAGCAATTCACTTCAATTCAGTTGTTTGTTATGCTATGACTGTCTTACTATTAATAATACAATTATGCAAATATGGTCCTGATAGACAGTCAAATTATTTTGTGTAAGAAATTAGGAAAGTCTCGTAAAATATTTATGGTTTACTAGTTCATTGCTGTGAGTTTACGGACCTAAAACAAAACACATAATGGTACACGTTATACCCTTTCTGTTTCTATATACCCTCGGGCCTTTTGAATACTTTGTGGCCCGCACCAATATCAACACAACACATACAACATTTTTATGAATTCGATTTTTTAAAGTCGATGCAAACAAATACAATAATTAAATGGCATAATGTTCAAATAAGTAAAATAACTCGTAATAAACCGTATTTTGCTTAATTGATACAAACATTGCAATTTTGGAACTTTTAATGGAAACCACTGTCCGTAGTTTTTTTAGCTTTTGCGAAAATATCCAAACTTTACAATATTCTTTCATTTCGCACGAACAAATCAGTAACGATTATGCAGTAGTAATTAGATATACACTCTGTTTTGTTTATCTGACGTCATATTGACAAATGACTGTTACAATGCGTCTTTTCACTTTAGACGCAAGAAATACAAAATGTTTCGAATTCTCCTTCAATTCCGCAACGAACTAGTAAACTTTTTTATGCACCATGGTTGTTACTAGATGTTTTTGCCCCTCAGGCGTCTTCCAACCTCTCAAGCCAGAGGCCCTGGGGTTTGGAAGTCGCCCTCGCAAAAACGTGTACTTCACGACCTTGATGGATAAATGGCTATTCTTTATTAGAGGAAAAAACCCAAACCCGGGTCTCCATTTTGTTTTCGGATATTTTTAAATTCAATTTTTTGCACAATTAAATGACAATTTATGCAATGCATACCTTACTTAGTAATGCAAATGTTATATTATACTTAAAATTATCAGGCAAGTACTTTAAGAATAATATAATTTTTTCACTAAACATTAAAATTATGGAGTTTTAAAAAAGGTTTTTTAATGTGAGTCCCCCGCAAACGTTTAACAAAATGGGTAAAAATAAATGAAATAACTGCAACAAGGCTGTACTCTTTATAAGTTTACAAAACTGCAAGTGTAACATCTTATGGGTAAGAAATTGTCTAGCACGACAAGTGCTACAAAAATCACATATAATCCTCCTTTTCCTCCCCCACACATTCTACATGATCCCAGAGTGAACTCGTCAGGCACATCAACCATAGTTTTCCAACAGTCCTCTGAAAATGTTACACTGTAAAACATGCACTCTGCATCTTCTTAACCTGACAGGGAAGAGATCCCTGATAGAACTTAAAATTCGGAAGATCCAGAGAATATGTCCTTCGATTCCACGCCGGAGGCGGGATCTTACTTATCGCTTTTTGTTTAAGAATTCTCTTAAATATCTCTCTCGTTTTCGACTTCTCTAGGATTAAATTATGAAATTGTCTCTTGACCTCTTCCTTTTTCCTGCTCACTCGAACTGATAGGCATTAGAGTAGGTTCTTGCTTTTTATTAACCTCCTCCTTTCTTTTTATTAACCTTCTCCATTATTGATACCTTATAAAGACTGCTAAAAATGTTAATGGTTTTTTATTTTACAAGACGAAAATAGGGGGCTTGGTTAGGAAAAAGGGGGCTCGGGTTAGGCATCAGTGTGTTCATATTACAAATGCCACTAAAATTTTTACAAGGCAAGTAAAATAAATTACGTTACCCTACATCAAGACCTTCTAATGTCCCCTTCAAAATAATGTAATGGTTAGAAGACTTGACGATGGCTTATTGAAATCAGGCAACTGAGAATAACCACTTGAAAAAACTTTTCTTTTCACTGTTCACATTACTTCCCGACTGTCCGGCAACAAGTCAAGATGCAGACACTACTGCTTGACAGGGATACTGACTTGCAAAGGAATACAATTTTAATGCGTTTCCAATAGACAACAGCACTCTGCAGAGTAGCAAATCAAGGCGCTCGCATTAGGAACCGGGCCCAGGTTTAGGTACTTTATTACTTTTTTTAACGTTTGGCAACCTGTCTTTTTCTCATTATCAGTTCTATAAAAACAAAACAAACCCATATATTATTATATGAATATAGATTAATTTATTTGAAACTCGTGACAGACAATAAAATTATGTAATAATAAAAAAAACATTTCACGAGTTTTTCCGAATTTCTTACACAAAGTAAATTGACTGTCTATAAAGACATAGAGGACTGTATTTGCATAGTCAATTCAATTCAATTTTATCTTATTTAGCGAGGCTCAGACCATTAGGCCTCCTCTTTCGCATAACTCCGCAAATTTTACTCCGCTGTACCGGGAGAGATGGCTCAGTGCATCAACTGATGTCACTGCAGTCCCTCTGACCGGGAGGTCCAATGTTCGAGTCCCAACGGCGGTAGGATTTTCGACCTAGCATGTCAGCTAGGTCGAATTCAGTCGCTGTTTGGAGGAGAATTCTAGCGGCCGGCTGCTCTGATCGGTAGTTTTCTATGGTTTCTCCGATCAACACCAGGCGAATGCCGGAGCAGTAACCTAGCAAACGGGCCACGGACCGCGCGTGATCCTTCCTTCCTCTTTCTTGTCCTATCCTCGCCCCTTACACACACACACACTTACACTAACATGCACTACACTACCACACATGCCGGGAGACCAGTTGGGAGCTTAGAGCTTGTCCGGGCTGGGGCGGTGCCCCGCTGGTGGGAGATACCTAGTTGAGGGGAAAACCCCGCTTGTCGACGGTAGGTCGGCGCCGCCGGATCTCGCCATTCGGCGGGGAAAACATCACCACCACCTCCCGAGGAATAACACGCACTACACTTACGGGAATAATGACCTCTGCAGTTGACGCGCCCGGAATCACGAATCAATCAAATCAAATCAAATCACTCCGCTGGTTTCGCCAACTAGCACAGAAAGGAGGCATCACTCGGGCGACAACATATGCGATGAGAATTGAGCTCAGAGCATTGAGGCTTGAGGATCTTTTATATCTACCACAAGGAACAGCTGGATTTATTTCACATCCAAAGGACGATGTAGAATATATTTGTCGTTAAAAACATCCACAGTTTCGATCGGGTTTGAAACCTCGAACTTGGGTATAACAGCCCTACACACTAACCGCAACATCACAGAAGAAAGGCGTGGAAACATTAGCGTGTAGTGATTGATTCAGTGATTAATTGTTTCCGAGCGCGTCATAAATGAATTGAATGATATTCCACGAGAAATGTGTTCCTGCCCCTAGAACGTGAGGTCCGCCGCCGACCTACTCGCCGGTTTTTGGAGTGTCCCTCCCCTGGCATCTCCCCCAACGGTGCACTACCGCGGCCGGGATTCGATCGAAACTCCCGATTGATCTCCAAGGATGTCTAGTAGTTTAGTGCATATACGTGAAAGTGTGTGTATATATAAGGGGAGAGGAGACGAGAAGTATGAGAAATAAATTTCCGCGCGCGGGACGTGGGCCCTATGGTAGAATACTGCTCCGTCATTCGTCTGGTATTGATCAAAAAGTACTGGAAAATGCCGATAAGGGCAGCTGGTTGCTAGGATTCTCCTGCAGTCATGGACCGAATTCGATCTAGCAATGTATCTAATGTCGAAAATCCTTACATTCTTACCGTCGGGACTTGGATTCTAGGGTCTCCCTATCGGAGACTTTCTCAACGACCTTGCAATATTCTATGTGAAAACCAAAAGACTTTTAAATGATATAATGAACCCAATATCAATGCATTCTAAGGCCGTAGAAGATGTAATGGAGACGGAGAAGAACAGAAAAAGGAGAACAGAAGATGAAGAGGAGAAGAGAGGAGCCAAGTAGATGAGGAATGGGAAGAGTCAGAGAAGAAGAGAAAGAACAAGAATTAAGGAGAAGGAAAAGAGTAAAAGAAGAAGGGGAACGATAGAACAAGAGAAAGGAAACGGGAAGAGCAAGAGAAGGGAGGAAGGATAGAGAAAGGGAAGGAGGAGAAGGAGTTGAGGCAGGAAAGAAGGGTAATGAGAAGGGCAAGAGAAAGAAATAGATGAGGAAGAGCCATAGGAGAAGTGCTAGAGAAAACCCATAGGAGAAGGAAGAAAAAAAAAGTGAAGGAAATATCAAGATAAGAAGTTACTGGGAAAGATATGAGAGGAACCACCACCTGGCCAGAGACGTTGCTGTGGCAACGGTATGTGTCATTGAGCCCTCTCTGCATATCCATCTGTGGCAACAGGCTCTAATGGTTTCTTACGAGACCCAAACTAGTCCAAATTCGAGAGTTTTCAGGAGGCACGAAGAGCTTCATAGCGTGGATTTTTGTATCTTTAAATGTGTTTAGCACTTGCCAAAAGGAAAGTCGCAACGGATAGCGCCAATTGTAGGGAATAACTAGAGTCCCTAGATACAGAGAGTAGCGCAACCGCCGCCATTTAATATCCACTCACCCGACAACTCCATCAGGCACCAAACAGTAACCGAAGGGAAATTAAAATAATTGGTAACATTATGACGATTTTCAAGAATAGGAATGTTGGTTTGGGGTAGATTCATGGTTATCAACATTCAAAATGCGACACAGTTTTCATTTTTATGACAACTGGACATAAAATGGCGGGATCGGTGGAACAATGGAATGCGTTACTCTCTGTGTCTAAGGACTCTAGGAATAACGTGGTGAAATATTGCAAAATGCGGAATTGTGGACTTGTTTGGTTCTTGTAGGAAACTCAACGCATTAGAATATACTACGTAGAGTGGCTGAAGCGCCTTCATCTTTGCAGCAAATTGGTGCCATGTTTTGTTGCAATCAAAGCAGTGCCCTCAAGAGAAACAGAGTATTCTAGTATTCCGTTTGGTGAAGACCGGGTGGGCGCGGGCCGCACGTAATATAAATCCTCTTACTTGATGTTTGACGACCAAAAACCATTTAAAAACGAAATCACAATATGAAAGGAGATCGAATTGAGAAACTTTCAAAACACATTGCTTCTCGCATCGGTTATTATGGAAGGTGTTCAAATATTATTGTAGTTAGCATAAAGCCTAAAAGTGAATGTTAATTCGATAAGAAGCAAACAGATCAAAAATAAGTTAGCAAAATTAAAAAATGACATATTTGTTGTTTGATGACCTCTATTTTTACAGTTATATGCCGAACAAACTTTAGACATTGTGAATATTATTATTCTAACCGCAAATGTAATTTAAATACAGATAAACGAAAAGGCAACAATATATAAGATCTGATACAAGCAACATGTCGATTCAGTGTAATAGTTCTACACTCTACCATCAAGCACTTCTCATGTTTTGACTGCAAAAAACATGGCGGCCCCTAGTTCGATGAGCGTCCACACCAAAAGCGCTGAAACCACAGGGTCAGCCACTGTATATTGCGATTTTTTCACAGCTGCCTCTCAAGGCCTGTCTTCATGATGGAATATCTCATGATATTTCGCGTCTTTCTCGGTCTTGCCGCTAGATGTATGAACGCGACCAGATCAAGCAGTGCTTGATCATGCGACATCAAGCGGCACGACCAAGAAAGACGAAAAATGCCGTAAGAAATTCCATCGTGAGGACAGGCAGCATTGAGAGGCAGTTAGGGAAAAATCGCAGTTTATGTATATAGTGCGATTTTTATAACACTGCCCCTCAAGCCCCTATGGCCTCCATGGAATATCACAAGGCATTTCGCGTCTTTCTCCCTCGTGCCGCTAGAAGTCGCATGATCGCAAGCACTGCTTGATGCGTTCGCGATCATATGGTATCTGGCGGCATGACTGAAAACGTCGCGAAATACCGTGACATATTCCATCGTGAAGACGGGCCTTGAGGGGCAAAGTTACAAAAAGCGTAGTTTAGCTCGGCGGGGAAACCTTTCAATTGATGTGTGCTGCGCGCCTGTGCTGCGCGCCTGCGCAGTGCGACTCACCCTCGCTGCGCATCTTGCTGCAGAAGCGCGCCTCCCCGTCGCGAAGCGGCACGTGCGAGCAGTTGGTAGCACTGAGGGTGGCGTTGTCGAAGGGGTCCGCGCAGCGGGGCTCGTTGTCCGACCGGCACACCCAGCAGTGCAGGGCCAGCGCTGCCAACACAGGACCAACATTTCTATTACTGATTTCAAATACATGCGTATATTGACGAAAAACTAAACAACTTCTAACGACACTATACGTTTCAATACAGTAGCGCAGGTTAGCCCCTCTTTTTTTTAAACTCATTAGGGATGCGCGCGCATACAGCTGGCAATCCTGTTAAAGATCAAGTAAAACTACGGATAGCAGCTACCTGGCTGCTACTAAAGTATTCGTATTTGTTTCGAAATTGCTTATATTACGAGCTTGTTAACACAATAAAAATAATTCCTGTTGTTTCTTGACCTCGTTTTAGATTCCTAGGATTTCAAAGGCAAGTCATTAGATAACACGTTAAGTCAAGTAGAACTGAAATGTTTACGTTACAATTGACATTTATCGGATATTATTTGATATGCACGAACTGAATTCTTATATTTTCCCCCTTAACACATTAATAACAATGCGTATGTCGAAAGGGGCGCAATGTTCTGCAATTAAATACAGGAATAATGAAGAAAATAACTCTGAGTTATGTTTTTTACTTGTTCTACGAGTATAGACCCAGAAAGAAAAAGCGGAAATGTGTTCACAAGCACAACAGAAACGTTATCTCCTAGATACCCTTATTTACTTCTTAGTTTACATATATTTCTAGATAATTTAATGAAAAGTACAGAAATACTTGTTCTTCCTCATGGTTCTACTTTGCACTTTTAATGGACAATATTCATTAGATTTAAGTCATTTCTTTCTTTAGAAATTGTTTTAAAACTACTACTTCACAGTTTGGTTTAGTTATAAAGATAAGGAAATTAAAATATATAAAAATACATACACTTTCTGATTATATATAGCAGAACAATACTGTATTATAAATCATAAGGAGGCGTAGTGTTCCTTTTTCTCCGCGAGGATCGCTAGAGTCGCTGATCAACACGTCGTCATAGGGCATTTAACATGGAGCTGCGCTACTGTATAATATGTATACTATGCCCTAACCATGTGAGAGGTGTCAATTGTTTTATTAGATTGCCAGGAGGACTGAAAAAATTCAACTGTAATGAACTTGTTTCCATTTTGACGGCAAAATGCAAATATTTATGTTAATGCGCAATTTCTCGTAGCTTATGTTAACAGTATATTCTCATACGCGTCACTAGTTAACACACAGCAGCCGTCATGTGAAGAGGAAGAAACAAGCTTCAGTATTCACGTATGTCGTTTCATAACAGCCCATTTTTGCTGCTCCAAGACCTCATATTCCTCTCATTCGACAGCCGCATTGCTGCTCACGCTAGTGACTAGTCAAAATACTACAAGTTGATGCAAATAATATACCTGTATAAAACCGAATATCACAGTACCTTTATATATCACAGTACTCCATTTTAGAAACAGCCAAAAAATCATCAAATATTTACTACGCTCAGAAAATATAATGTTTTCCTACGATTTAAAAGTCGTTATCGATACACAACTCCGTAAACGTACTGTGCAGTAGAGGATTGCCCTCCAAGGATGCATTAAATCCAAGGCGAAAAATTAAATTATGTTGAAGATAATGCTGTCAGCAATACATAGACTACGTGTAACCAGTAATATATTTTTACCTTCGTGAAAAAACAGCGCGACTTAGAGCTTTAAAATACAGATTTTTGGTCTTGGAGCACAAGTAGGAGAAGGTCGGGTGATATCGGACAGAGGGTGGTATCGGACAAAAGTAGTTTAGGGAACTGGGCACTGGTGGTATCGCGTGCCACACTGTCAGTGTGTTCCTGGACACGAATTAGCTTAGCATACGCCGTATGAGGTGGGTAGTACATCAATCAGTTTGTTTATTGCGACACGCATTACGTTTTTCTTATGCTGACCAGTGTACAAAGATAACTTTGGAGCTTTGAAACTTTTCTTAGGATAAGTTTAAATACATTCTACTGTGACTAGTATGTTTACTTAGGTGTATTTGTTATGTTTCAGCAGTACAAGGTTGTTTGTGTAATTTATTACTGTGTTGTATTCTTCTGAAGGATGAGGGTCGTTCGGATGGTATCGGACGAAGTAGAATCGGATGGTACCGGACAGTTACTTCTTCGCCTTCTCTTCACTTTTCCGTATTTCTTGTGTGCAGGTTGTTAGGAGGTAGTAATATTCGAATACTAATGTGGATTTTATCCGAGTTTCAGGAAACTATAGGTAAAATTCGCGGGAAATGGGAAGAAATAATAGACAGATAGCCATTATGTAGGTCATTTCAAAAGAAAAACCTCTCAAAAATGATAGTTGTGAAGCTATAAATTAAATATAATAGTTGAGTTTTAGTTTTTTAATTCAAGAACTGTTCTTTTCCCATGTAACCAAATACTCATTTTTTCTTTGTATTAAGCAATGAAATATTTGTCTGAATAGTGAGCGTATCTTTGATTAATTGCTGTAAAAAACTCCATTAAAATTATTTTACCATTATTTACGTAGTTGTCCGATACCACCCTCCACTTTTCAGACATGTAAAATGTCAACGATTTTTACTATCCCCAAATAATCATATTATTTTACTTTCAAACCAAACGGCTTTGATAGAGTGTGTGAGTAAGACATTGAAGTTTCATATTCTGTACTTTAATAATCATTTTAACTAACTTTAATTAAGAAATCATATTTAAAGCTAAAGTGGCCGATACCACCCGACGTTCCCCTAATTTTTTCGTTCGTATCTACGAAATGAGAGCTGTTTTGAAATCTGATCGCATTTTGAATAGATGTTTCCAGGTACGTCAACTACTACGGTCATTTGTCACTTAAATGTAGTTATTGTTTTATCGCGGAAGGTGGCGGTGTTCCTCCCCCGCAAGATTGTAAAGGCTGATTTACACGTTGCCAGTAAACGTGCCAGTTGAGGTTGCCAGCAAATGGCAAGTGGTGACTGGCAACTTGTAAACGCCTTGTTGCCAGTGACTGGCAAGATCTTCGCGCCAGCCACTGGTGATGCCAGCTGAACAAGAATGTTTGGTTTACTGGTATGCTCACGCTCTCCCCCACCACCGCGGTGTCCGCTACGGCGATCCCCCGGCTCCCAACACGTGTTTACACTGCTTTATTCTTGCAAGGTAATCAACGTAAGCTTAATATTATTATTTATGAAAGTGATTGAGGAACAGAAGTCCTCTTTAATAACGGAAGAACGAAATGATAAATTTGACTGGTTATTTACAGCGAGGCCAGAAATCCCGCATTTCTGACAGTTGGAAATAAAATGGGGATAGATAACTTCTCAAAGGTAGATTAAGTGGATAGGATAAATGTTTACGGAACATTTGCTTTGCACACTGTTGTTTGAGCGCCGAAAACTTATCAGCAACACGTCGCAAAGAGTAAGCATAAGCTAACAGCAGCGAGAAAAATATCTCATCTTGCATGCCATTACTAGCACTGTGTAAACAACTATTGCCAGTCGCACAGAGCGCTAGCGCTGTCCAGGTGCTGGCAAACTCGTAACTGGCACACCAGTACTGGTAGTGTGTAAATCAGCCTTAAGATCCAGGTCTACCAACACTTCGGCTTGTGTGGGACGTCCGCCTCCATTTATCTCCCTGCCCTAGCCAGCCAGGTCCCCAGTTGGGGCAAGCACTAAGCTCCCGAAAGAACTCCCGAGATGGTAGTGCAGTGCATGTCAGTGCGTGTTTGTAAGGGAAAATGACAGAACAAAGACGTGTAAGAAAAGATCGCGTGCGGTCTGTGGTTTCTTTCTTTCTTTTCTTTTTTTTTTGTTTTTTTTTGTTTTGTCATTTAAGGTCGCATCAACTACTAGCGACGTCATTAGCGACCACTATTGGATATAACGTTATGGTATGAGGATGAAACGATATGCTGATGATAGGGGGCGAAAGGACGAAAACATCCAACCATGCACGAGGTGGGAGTCGAACCCGCGACCCCACGGTCCAAGATCACTACGGCACTAATGGCTTAGCGATCTCGGTCACGGGGCCGACTTGTGGTTTCTTTGTTAAAGTACACCTCCGGCAGTCGCCTGATGTTGATCGAAGAAACCACGGAGAACTGCTGATCAGAGCAGCCGCCCGCCGTAACTCTTCTCTAGACAGCGTCTGGATTCGATCTAGCTATGTAGCTAGTGCAGACAATTATCCGCTACCGGTGTGATTCGAGCCCAAGGGTGGTGGTCTCCGTAATGATAACGGTAATGAAGGCTATGTGCTAAAATCAGTCGGTGTTAGAGATTTAGCTCTTGTGGGTATGTCCCATTCGTACATAATCATGAAAGCTATGAAAAATTGCATAACCTATTGGATATTCTATAGAAATTAATAGAAAAGATCTGAGTCTTTTTTGTTTGTTCATAAATTAATGGAACTTTAGAATGTCTTCTCACAACCATATCTGGGTTCTCGATGTATCGCATGTGTCAGGGTCTGCCTATTTGAAGTTGGTTTCCAGTGTAAAAATAGTTTCACTCTTAAAGCAATGATTTACAAAGAGCGGACGATTTCACACAGGCATAACCAATATGTATTATGACTGCAGTAAATATTTCTTTTTTGTCTTTCACTGCTCAAAACGAGTGAAGTGTCAAAGGGAAGAGGGTTTCACGGAAAGGGGACAAATTGCACTTTCAGTTCATACAATATTAAGGATTTGATTAAAAACGCATCAAAACAGGCAGATGTAAATGCAATTGGAAACACAAGGAATGCTTAATGTACTGCTTATGCACCGATTCTGCATAACTAGGTAAAAGTGTGTCGTAGGGCCTTACTGATACTATGAGATCCTCGCGATTGTTCTTTTTTTTCGCACAACTCGTTAATAGCGCGTAATTCGCGTAATCTGCGTAACTGAGAGGAGCCGTCTCGCCTACCATTAAGTTGAGTGGCAATCAATGTCTAAAGGAAGTGTTATGTTTCTGAAAATGAAAGTTGGTTTATCTTCAACAAGGGTTTATGGAGACTAAACTTCCTTTTGTTATTTAAGTCGCATCAACTACTAGGTCATTAGCGACCACTATTGGATTTAACGTTATGGTATGAGGATGAAACGGTATGGTGATGGTAGGGGGGGGAAAGGAACACATACAACCATGTTTGAGGCGGGACTCGAACCCGCAACCCCTCGATCCGAAATCTCTACAGCACTACTGTCTTGGCTATCTCGGCCACTGGGCGGGCAGACTAAATTTTCTTACAATATAAAACTCTCTCCACCACAAACACCTTCCCAGACACCAAAATCTCAAACAACTTTTCAGTCATCACACTGCTATCGTTTAGTTTTAGTCGTGAAGATTATCGCAATATGGCGACCGAACAGATGACAACCACGCCTAGAACACAACGTTTCCCAAACAGCAAAGACTCTAAGGAAAATAAAACTATTAGACACAGCAAAGGAATGAAAGTATGATCATGTGAAGTGAAAACAAAGAAGTGCTTAGATGAGAAAGACACATGCACACACCGCGCTGAAATTCTCATCATTTACAAAATGTTCTAAATAAGGAGTCAAAAATTATAACAAATAAATAAGTTTATTATAAATAAGTTTTACAATGTTTCGTTTACAAACCGTACCATACACTTTGCCAATGTCCAGTATATCCAGCAGAAAAAAACGTGTTCGTACTGCTCGCAGTTTGTCCGGACAGCTCTCGCCAGCGGACGCAATCCTACACTAGGATTTGAGACGAGCCCAAATCGGGGCGTTTTTTTTCTGGATTACTTGGCTCCAGAAATGCAAAAGGGGCTTACCTGGTTTGACATGACATCACGCCATACAGTACGAGCACATTTATTGGCATAATTACAGTCGTCCGCGAGGCGCGCGGACACCGCACAATTACACAGTTGTCGGGTTGTTGGGGTCGGCCAGACGGCGCCGAAGGGGTCGACGCCCTCCACAGCTGCGGCTGCCCCCTAGGGGTTGCTGGCCGCGGGCGCGCTGGCCCAGAGTTCCGTACTCCACTGCCTCGCCGCCGTCTCCCGTGAGCTCACGCCGACGGACGCCGAACGGTCCCGCAAACTACCGAGATCAGCAGGTTCAGTTGCGGACACACTTAATTTTCCGGCATGTCTTTTGTCACATCCGTCCGTTCTTCTCTCGCACGTTTCTATTTTCTGTCTGTCCCACACCCTGACACCCCGGACATCTCCTAAGAGCCCATCACACATGTCCGTTCCCTCACACGCACCTTTTGCCTCGCTCCTCGCTCTGCCCCTCTCTCGCTTCGTAAGTCTCTCCCAGTCCCCAGTCACCGAGATTTCTGTCTGTTCGTCCCCGAATGTTGCGTCAGTCGAAGTGAATCCCCTTCCCATCTGTCTCGCCCACTGAGGGGATTCCCAAAGTCTTTCGTCAATGTCCGAGTTGGGGAAGTCCCTTCCCATTTAATACACAATTATTTTTTACATAGTTAAATAACCAACAAACTTTGAGAAATAAAATGAACTGAAAACAAAAATATGTTTGTAGAAAATGTATGTGTCCAACATAGGGCTAATTGAGACTACTAACACATGCGGCCTACAAAACCGCTCCAAAAGTTCAGAGTGTCATGAGCCTCTCCACTCGAATCCAAACAGGACACTGATAGTTGTGACTGTTAAGGGGCGATGACAAAGGAAGGTAGCAAACATGACACCGTCGCCACACGGCGGGAAATGCTTGAAATATGACCTTGAAAATTCGTTGTATGCCTGCAGTTATGGGTTAAATATAAACATCACACATTACGTACAGGAGCCGGCAAAAAGTCATCTCGTACAGCAGCTACAAACACACATAGATTACTAGTGATTCCAGGCGCGTCAGTGTTCTGCATGTTTTTGCTCGAGAGGTGGTGATCTTGTCCCACTGGGTGGCGAGATCCGGCGTCGACCTACCGTCGGCTAGCAGAGTTTTCCCAAACCAAGTATCTCCCGCCAGCGGGTCACCGCCCCAGCCGGAACAAGCTCTGTGCTCCCGACCGATCTCCTGGCATGTGTGGTAGTGTCGTACATGTAAGTACGTAAGTGTGTAAAAGGGGAACGATAGGATGAGGAATGGGAAGGAAAGATCGCGCGCGCTACATGGCCCGTCTGTTAGGGTTCTGCTGCGGCATTCGCCTCGTGTTGATCGGCGAAACCACGGAAACCTACCGATCTGACCACCCCGTCGCTAGAATTCTCCTCCAGACAGCGACAGACCTCGACGTAGCTCTCTGGCTAATGGCAAAAATTCTGCCACCGTCGCCAAAATTCTGCCTAACCCCTGTACATTCCGATCAGAGATTCTGCAGTGACATCAATGGATGTCTTTAGCCACCTTTCCTCTTCACAAAGAAAGATGCAAAAATACTTGAATTTGAGTACAAAACGTCTATGCCATTTAACATTTCTTGGTTTTAAAAATTAGTTCAGTAAATGGCGTCCTCTATTGTTGATACATAGATGAAGTCGGGTGGTAGGAAGTCTTTGTGCCGGACCTATACATTGCAGTAAGAAAAATGAGTTGAAATATGCGAGGGAGCGGGTGAGGTTCGAGTTATGTCTTAAGCCATATTCTAGAAAATGGTGCATTTCGTACCGTCTATTACAATTTAATCGTTTGTCTACTCGCTAAGTTATACGAATGGGATGAGGGTGATAGAAGCTTATATTAGTTTCTAAAAATAATGCAATTCTAAAACCAATGCAATTGTGAGTAATTTTTCACAAATATTCCTATTATCCGTTTTCATGATAATTTATTTTAGTAGTATTTTAACAAACATAAATAAGGAAACTCTTCTTCAGTTGTTTATTAAATACACATTTTATGCTTCTCAAATTATAACCAGAAGAAGACTTGTAAGAACTTGTAAGGTTGATAAATTTCCCCGTATTCACTCTGCTTCTCTAAAAATTAGTTTCATTCTCTAGTGTACTTTCATAATTAGTAAACGTTTACGATATTAACAATATCTTTAATTATAAACTTATAGAAAGAGAATCAGCATTTTAAAAGGTTATAGGAACGGAACTCCAAGAAGTACAATATAAAAAGAGAACGTATTGTAGAACAAAAATTAATGTTTCTTTTCGAATTTTTTCAGATAATTGAAAAGTGAATCCTATCTTGCCACTTCCAGTTGAATGACCCAAAACGTCGTAAATCATTTTCTCGGTTGACTGCTCTCCAGTTTTATTTCCGGTCTGGAAGTTCCATCTGAGTTATTTCTACAAAGTTGAGATCAACAATCCCATTGGATCTGCTGTAGTTTTAGAAACTGAATTTAGTGTTTCTGACAAACTTGACGTTATAAACGTGCCTAGCCTAGCGACAACGTGTTGGTTCCAATACTCGGACTGTAAATCAAAATAATAATTGACGCTTCTGACAGAAATGTTTTGTATTACATACATTTATTAGAAGGGAAACGGTCTTGATGATTTTAAAGATATTCTGTCCTCCAAGAAATTTTGTTATCGTCAGACATTTTTGGTACATCTATATTAACAAAATTGATTTGTCTGGATAGTAATTATTAAATACATTTTTTTATGAGCGCCTAAGTTTATTTACACGATTTACTAAAAACGCCCCCAATTGTATTTGAAACATTTGTTTATCTCTGGTGTAATCTTAAGAATAACAACACTTATTTTCACAAGGTGTAAAGTATTTTATTTCATCATAATTAAGGCTAGTTTTTTAATCTCATTATGCTGTTTGTAACAAATAAAAGATAGGGAACATGATTAATAACTTCTCATTGATCTTCAGCATAGCTTTATGAGTTTTAGACATACGTAGACATCATGATCCATTTAGACATATTTAGACATCATGATCCAGGATGGAAATTATCTTAGAAAATTATCACTTTGATCGTGGGCTATCTGCGGTTACGGACAATTCAATTTAATGCTTATTTTCGTATATTTGACTGGAGTATACAATGTTTACTGCTGGTAGCACTACGTCAGCTAATTGGCGATATAATATTAACAGTACAGCCAAACCACATCAAGGCCTCTGAGGCCCAAAAACATTACACTTTATAACCCCGTGAATAAATTACTCCGTTTTACAAAACTAAATTTTTTACGTGAAATAATGTATTTCGTAATTTCTTTGTGTAAATACTTTACATTAACCTAAGCTGTTAGCTATAATGCTTGGCTTAGTTGTTAGGATTGTTCACATACGGACAGCGACATTTAAAAAGCACTTTTTCGGTATTACAGGCCGTACAAACACGCATTTGTGTCAAGGTCTCGCGATCAAATTTTTGCAGAATCTTAATTTTACCATTCATTACCTGTAAGAGAAAGTAACAATATATAAATACTGCTGCTTCCTATGCTATAGAAAATGAACTGGCCCCCTTTATCCTTTAAGCCGAAATGAAGCAAATTTTCTCTCTGTATTTATGACGAAGATTAATGAGGCATTTAATTTTAATGTCTCAGAGCATTTAGAGAACAGATAGCAGCAAACAGAACAAGGTTGTAGATTATCATCCTTTGCTTTATGTTATTGACCATAGGCTTTATGATGCATTTCCTTCGTACCATTTATGTCACACGTTCGCTTCAAGGTTTTCTATTACCAACAAGAATAACTGGCATGGTTTTGATTGCTTGATATTTGGTATTACTTTTATCATTGATGGATCAAAGTGGGTTTGGTATAAGAAAAAAAATGATTTCACGCACAGTATATCCAGAACACTGTTCATGGATATAATGTTAGCTACATAAGTGAAAATTTGTTTTAATTTTAAATGAACCCCAGATAATTTCGCACATACGAAAATTAATGAAAATCAATTTAAAATTGATTACTGATTTAATAATTTAGTAATAATTTTGAATGTAAACAGTTTTTTGCGTTAAATTCTACACAATGCAATTTTTTACGTGTTAAAACCACGAAATGTAAATTTGACATAACGCATCCTTGCTACAAAAGTGACACAACTCAAAAATCTTCATTTCCGAATTGTTACTACGACACTGTTGAAGAAACGACACCAGTTTTGTGATGACCACTCATCAAAAGTGTGTTTCTATTACTTCACAAAACGGCCGGTAGAGGGTGATTGTGTCACTTTACTCGTTTGGAGTAGGAACGTGGTCATAACTACAAGAGCGTAGCATTGATAGTTGAGCAGTGAATTCCACAGCAAACGGGTCGTTATTACGAAGTGTAATACTGTATAATTTTGAATTGTGTTTGTCCTTTGGGATTGAAATCACAAAAAAAAAAAAAACAGCGTGAAATTTCTTTCCGTATCACTTTAGTTGATCAAGGTAAGCGTAAAACAGTTAAATAATCTAGATTATCACTTTTGAAGAATCAGTTCAGGGAATTTCCAGTTACGTCAGTTTTAATGGATAAACTAAAATGTTCCATTTCTGTGCTTTCGCCATAAAGAACAAATGTTCTAATTGAGCCACTGTTAGCCTTCCCAAGTAATTATGACCCTATTGGTTGTAGTGTGAATTGCATTACTTCGGATGCTCTATTATTGATATTTTGAGTTTCTTCACTTTAGAAGAACCATTTTCTGACTTCCTCAGATGTGTCAGTTTTGAAGACGAAGATTAGAATATTTTGAGTTGCGTCATATTTTAAGAATATACTCATACATTTCCATTTCTGTTCCCTTTTCATGCATACTAATGATGTCATTAGGGCGTTTGCCTGTCATATGGCGTGATAATACAGAGGATGAATATTCTGCTAATCTGGAATGTTTTGAATGAAGTGAATAAAACAAATTCAAGCGAAGAGGTAACCAAGGAAGAACATAATAAAATATGTAATGAGCTAAATTGTCATAAAAATGCTTCATCCATAACACAGTAAAACAATTTTTTTTGACTCTATTCTTTTTATGATCAAATGGTTTATTCTGTGTGATAAAATGAAGGAAAATCAACGACATAATGTCCCTGATTTGCTTTCCCGGCCAGGATTCTTATTTTATTCGATTGTAGTATTTTTTTCAGATTTTTTGCCCTTATTTTGCTCCAAATGATCAATAAGTGTTTTGTCCACGTTTGACAGATATCCTTTATCCTAAAAAAACCTCAGTAGAAATTTTACGGCATGAAAAAATCATTTTTATAACCCTATTTTTTTGAATCTATAAGTTTTTTTATAAATGTTTGAACTCTTAAAGGCAGAAATAGGAGTTTATTGTTGCTTAAAACGCGCAAGGAAAAGTGAAATATATTTCAACTGATGAAACGAATGTATACTGAAAATAAAAGTATCATACGGATAAAATATCGTGTGCCACAGTTTAATAACAGCCACAGTTTAATAACATAGAAAAGTTAATATGTATGATTTACGTCAAACGTATGTAGGCTGCACATAACATTTATTGTTAATTTGTATACATTAACAAAATTAAGGAAACAAATCTAGAAAGAGGGCTAAAATTGAATAAAATAAAAATCCTGGCCGTAAAAGCAAATCAGGGACATATTGTCATTGATTTTTCTTCATTTTAGAACCAAATGAACCAACTAATCATACAAAGATCACAAAATCGTGTTGAACCATGTAAAGAAATTCTGTAATGAAATAAGATCAATTGTTGCTACTATCAGTTCTGAAGGATTTTCTTGAAATGACATTTATGCTGTTTAGTGTTGGGCAAAGAATCCTATCCGCATGCGACTTAATTCGAAATAAAACATTATCAATAAGGATAAATTGAACATCAACAGTTAACATATATAATATACGTTTTATTCTAGAAAAGTGTTAGAACTCTAAATAATCAACAGCTTTATGTTTGATCAAGACATAACTAAAACAAAGGGCAGTTATCTGGGGATAATGCAAGATATAACTAAAACCCCATTTGATCCTGGTTTTCTATTCATTCTCAGTAATGCACACAAATTTGTTTTTTAGTAATGTTTCATTTTTGTCACAAAAACTTTTCGTGATTATTGGAAAACCTGACATTTGGGTTATCACTTTTGCAGCAACTGTGCGATATATGCAACTGTGCGATATAACACGCAAGATTTACCGAAAACAAAGTTTATGGGAAGCTACTCCAATATGAAATATCATTACATGTAAGTTGCTGTATTTTGAATATTACATCGCTGTTACGAAATAAAAATATAACTCTGTATGAGTCGTAAGAACTCGTAGTAAAGGAAAATATTAAGGGATGTAGAATCGGTTCCCACGGACGCAAATTTTGTGGAGAGAGACTGGGTCGAGTTGGTAAGTTGATGGACGCCTGAATGTAGACCGGAAATATTAACTTGAAATTCTGGTTTTAAAACCTAATATGTAACGACTTTACGATATTGGAAGTTTGGCAAAATCTTGGGGAAGGCACTTCAGCAAATTAACCGGTGGTTGCATAGTAAGGAAAAAGATATCCATAGAAACGTAGAAGGCAATATTTGCGGATTGATTCTGGATTTATAATTTCGTGGCAATACATTTATTTGTTTCAACTTAAGTGTTCTTATTTAAATTACCTCGAGAACAAGGTCAACGGACAGCCACGTTTGATGAGTGGCAATACAGCGACAGACGAATTTACTGATTGCGATTTATTGAGTTCAAACGATCGCGACATTCACTTAAAGATACGCTGTTGCGGGAATATTGAGTTCAGTAGATTCATAACAGTCGCATTTGCACATTGACTCGCAAAGCATTTTGGATCAACCTTCAGATTGCAACTAACTAATGCTAGCAATCAAATTAGTTAATCCAACAATTTTGTCTACGAAGTGGGGTTTAACGTTTTCTAAGAAATTGAAGAATACTACGAAATAATTTAAATTTGTTTTAAATGGCCAAAATGCACTAGCCATATGCATACGTAAACGAAGCAGTCTATTAGATATCAGAACATGAATTCAATTCAAAATGGACGATGAGAGATACATTGCCGTTTATCTCTCGTACAAACTAGAGATGGAATATAACTAACAATGAGATCAGGAATACGTATTTTTAAATTTAGAACAGCGGATAAACCTTCAGTTGTTCTATATAATAATTTTTAACTTCACTTCATGTAATAATT
Organism: Acheta domesticus; assembly: GCA_031308135.1. Taxonomy (NCBI): domain Eukaryota; kingdom Metazoa; phylum Arthropoda; class Insecta; order Orthoptera; family Gryllidae; genus Acheta; species Acheta domesticus. The sequence goes on from JAHLJT010002630.1 coordinate 56,583,738, forward strand.
ACGCTTTTGGTTTGTTTCTCATGAGGGCGGGTAACAAACAATTCACAACGGCCAACTCTCTGAGCTTAATGCGCCCACTACAAGTAGAGTTGTATGTTCTGTGGTTGCATGCGTTTAATTGTGGCAAGATATGAATAAACAAAGACTGCTTTGAAAGCTGAGCTTGCATAACAACATAATATGTCACATACGCAACGCCTCATGCACCCTAGTTGTACGTCACATTCTAAATGTTATTGTTCTACTGTGACAAGGAAAACATGAGTGAAAACGAAGAACCAACAATTGAAAACACAAATCTGAAACCCCAATAGTTAACAAATAGTAGTGGATTTTAATGATGTGTCATTTCTTTCTTTTCACTGTAGAACAATGCTTTTTAGTACAGACATTAATTTTATGTTATGAGAAAAGAAAATGACCTGTTTTATACGACATTTTTTGCATTTTTTTGTCGATTTGTACAAACAAATTATTTTTTACCTTTTTCCCGACATTTTTAAAGCTTTTTTTTGCCAATTTCATGGATTTTAATATCATTTTAATTGTACTTGCTTCAAAGAATATTTACGCGATGCAATAAATGTTCTTCACAGAATTCCTGAGTAGCCTATTCTATTTCTTTACTCAGAAGTTGTAAATGTCAACCTTTGTGTTTATGTAATCTTCGGTTCCTGTGACACCTACCTGCGCCATTGTCCGTTCGTCCGATTTCGCGATAACGAAAGACATATTTCTTGGTAAAGAACTGTCCAAACCCAAAGTTTGCGAGCTAAGTTCACTTAAACGGAACGAAGCGTTGATTACATCAGTAACCTATCCAACTATCCCTTTTCACCTGAACTGGTTTTGATCCAATTTTTAAAGTAATTTTTATTTTCTTTTAGGACATTTTAAAGACTTTTAGGAGTATTTTATTTATCATTTTTGGCGATGTTTTAGGTCATCAAATTCCCCCCTTTATTTATATCTGCTCTTGGTATATTATTTACACTATAGTGTCATAAAAATAACTGTTTGAAAGCTTTTATTATTTTACTGCTTAATTCGGGGATTATATCACTTTTATTTCATTTACGAATTATTATCGCATTTGTTAGTTGCATTTGCATGTCATTGCATTTTTTCACTACTTGTACTAATTGACTTACGAGTCTGCTTCCGAAGAGATTTTTTATTCTACAAATGTGAGAGAGAATACGTTGTGACCTTCTCGTAATTGTGAATGCCCATTTGCAGACCCTTTGAGAATATCTTGTTCGCTACCTTTACGCGCGTCATGGAAAAGCACAGATAAGCTTATTGTTGCAAAAGCATAGAAGATAACACTGATGTCATGTAATTTGAGTTAAGAAGGTGATATTTGAAAGGAACAACTTGATTCATATTTGATAGTACTCTCAAGAGTACCTTTGTTCTGTGCTTATGATCAGCGTTCTGAAAAGTATCTGAATTATTCTCAAACGCAAAGTCAGAAGCTAAAATAGCTTCTGAGTGCACATACAAAAGCACATCGCATCATTCATATTTAATATTTTATCAGTTTCAGTTTGCAAATGGGCATTTCGAGAACAAATCTTATAAAATTAATTTTTCTTTTTTAGCCATATCTTTTTTTTTCTTTCTTTTTCTCAACAGTCCAAGTTTTTCCTTTCCGATCTTTTATTTGTTCTTCTATCTCGCTCTTTCCTTTCCGATCTTTTATTTGTTCTTCTATCTCGCTCTTTCCTTTCTTATTCTAATTTTTGTATTTCCCTTCCGCTTTAGCACAGCTGCTTTTGCCATATTATTGTGCATTATTAACAATTCCTATTCAGAATTTTTAGTTCATAATTGTTCGGCATTATTAGAAAGAATTAGAAGAGAGTATTAACACGTTTGAAGAGACAAACAGATGAAAGCTTACTGCTTTAGTACATTCATATTCAACTTGAATGATCACATCTGTTCACATTTAACGAGCTGTATTAGCTGCGAGCAGCTGGTCATCTGTGTGTTCAGTTGGAGAACATCTGGTCATTTGAGCGTGAAAACTTTACCCGCTCTTGTACGTATTGTGGTTTTGTTGTTGGTACAATTTTCTAGGTTCCGGAGACTAAACTACATACGCGGAGACGAAATTGCAGATTCAAGCCCCGTGTAGGGAAAGAGTGTTTTCACCACTGCAACCGTCGTTTGTTTCTCAAAGCATTTCGTATTCCTCACCGGATGAGGTGGATCAGGGCATCTACTGATGTCTCTGCAGCACCTCTGACCTTGTGACCATGACAATTGTGAGCTAATTAAGCGAGATAAGTAAATGCTCCAAGTTTCAGAAAACTTTTTTTCTTATGAAAAGAAGCAATTAGTCATGAGAAGTTGTATTTTCTGCATGTGCTGAGCAATTGCTTTGAAGTACTTTCTCGTTTTTATTCATATCACACAATGATTCATTCGACATTATCACCCTCTCCTTCTTTCTCGCTCTTGCTCTCTCTCCTTTCCCTCTCTCTCTTTTCTCTACTCCTCACTCTTTTATCCTCTCTCGCACACACTTTGCCCCTCGCTTTTTCGTAGTCCCTTTTCTACCCCTCCACTGTCTTCCTCTCTACCCTCATTCTGCCTTGCTCACACTCTCCCACCCTACCCACTTTCCCCTTCGAATTCTCTCCTTCTCGCTCTTTTTCTTCCCTTCGCTTTATCTCTCTGCCTCTCCCGCAGTCGCATTCCCTCTGTCTATCTCTTTGTCTCCCGTTCCCTCTCTCTCTCTCTCTCTCTCTCTCTCTGTCTGTGTACGCGGCTTGGCGTAGCGCGGCTGCGCGGAGTCGGCTAAGCGCCTTATCCCATTAACTCAATTCGCCTCCAAATTGGCTCGGGTGAAGGGTGACGCGTCGAAGCAAACTTCCCCGAACGGCCGGGGGCCAAGGTTACGACTGGGGCCTGCGGGCGGCGATGGCCGGCGGTGGCCGAATTGAGCTGCCCGCCCGGGTTTTCAGGCGATGGATTCAAGCGCCCGGCCTCGGACGCGCGGGAAATTGGAGCGGCTTGCAACTGCGAGGACCCGAGCGCTGCGGCCGGCTCTTTTCATATGGGAAAAAGTGTTCTAAAACTTGGAGCATTTACTTGTCTCGCTGAATTAGCTCACAATTTTCCAGGTCACCAGGTCAGAGGTACTGCAGAGACATCAGTTGATGCCCTGATCCACCTCATCCGGTGAGGAATACGAAATACTTTGAGAAACAAACGACGGTTGCAGTGGTGAAAACACCCTTTCCCTACACGGGGCTTGAATCTGCAATTTCGTCTCCGCGTATGTAGTTGAGTCTCCGGAACCTAGAAAATTGTACCAACAACAAACGTCGGAGCACTGTCTTAAAAAAAGATCCGCGAACCGCACCCAATATTTCCATCATCTTCCTTGTTTTATTCTCTTCCCTCACTGACACACATTCTTTCATACACTACACTACCACACGTGTCTGGTGACCAGTCTGGAGATATCTGGAGAAGAAATTGCTCGTAAGCCTTCTACATGTCACCATCAGAGTGGCGGGAATACCGCCAATCCCATCATAAAACATTGACTACATTAGTAAAACTAATGGTCATAGCAGTTGATGTGCCTGAGCCAACCAACAACACACAAGAACTTCGTCACTTTATAGCCTACTTCTGTATTCTGTATTAATTTATGACTATTATTCACTACCATCAGTTTCAACTTCCGTCTCATATTTACTATTCTTTCAATTTGTTGAATATACTCCTAGTTACATATCCTTTTTTCAGTTAACTCTTTGGATTATGAATATTTTTAATGTGCTTCCCAAGTTTTATCGAGCCCTGCAAAACTTTCTTTACTTTCCATAATTTGTGACTCAGCATTTATTATTACTCTGCTGAAAAAAGCAAATTATTTTAATACGATTTCAAGTATTGAATGAGTTCACATAAATCACTTGATAATATTAAAGCACTGTAGTGTTTGGCATGCAAAGATTTTTTCTCAGTCTTTTATTCAAGTTTCAGCGATGCTACGGAGAATTAAAGCAACGCTAAGAATTTCTATTTAGACAGGCTTTGGTTTGGAAAAAAAGGATTCAATGTTATTCATGAAATTTGATGTAGAATCCAAGATACGTTTGGTTTACTCATTTTATTTATACGACAGGATGCTCATTTTGGATGTACATCAATTCATTGCCCTCTTAATTAGAGAATCGAAGGATATGCATATGCGTAAACTATTAACAGAGTCAAAATTCAAGGAACTAGATGCTATTAGGTCAGGTTTTATTAAGTTCCGAAATCTCTGCACCGTCTCTTTTGCAAACACTTTACTTAGGAATGAAAGATAGCTACAAATGTTTATGGCAACGTTTCGTAATACATGTTTACTCCCTTTAAATAACAACTATTTGCTTCAACAATCGAACTGCAGAACTGATCCAACTGCACTAACGTAGACTTCATCAAAATCAAAAGTATCCTTCAAATCAATCCACATCAAAAGTAGACTTCCGGAAAACACGCGGTTTATACCCACTGATTGTACAATATTCAGTATTTCATGTTATTTTGACGCCCAGAACGATTTACAAAGGACGTTATATATGAACAAGTCGAGCAAGCATTTTTCAAAACTATTTTATATCGGGAAACGCTTCATTTCCATCTGTTAGCAACCGCGAGACCAAGAGCTTGTGTGAAAACCCGTACCCTTGGTTCAGCAATACATTTTCTTGCTTCGTTCAACGCGATCTCAGCTTCCTCGAGTCGGCCATCAAAGTTTCAGGGCGCGCTGGCAGAGGCGTAGAGGCCGACGGAAAGGACGGGGCGAGGGAGAGAGGAGGGCGACGAAGGCGTGGCAGAGAGAGCGCGTCCGGGCACAAAGCCACGCACAGTGGCCAATGTAGGGCAGTGTTACCAGACCTGCCAGGAGCCTGGTGTTTTTACCAGGATTTTAATGAAGATATCTTGTACCAGGATGGAGACATCCTGGTATGTTTAAATACCAGGATTTTAAGTCTCGGTTAATTGATGTACAATTTAAGATTCGTATAATATTTGTATCCAGTAATTTAAAACTAACACCAAAATTACAAATAACTAAGATATTGGTGAAAAATTGCAGTACAAAATTAAGAGTGATATATAATGGACTTTGTTTTCTAGCTTAAGCTACAGTAAAAAAGATAGAACGTCTCAGTCTTCCATTTAGTGTATCAATATAAAACTTATCAATATCGAATTAAGCTAAAGAAATTCCAATTCTTCTTAAAACGTATACTTACTAAATTGATTTGCAGTGTCCTCTACCAGATCATCAGCTAAAGTGTCATCCAATCGGTAACTTAACGTCACCACAGTGACGTCACTATAATGACGTTTAAGCTCCCGATTGGATGATTCCGTAACAACTGATGATCTGTAAAAGGACACTGTAAATAAATCGAAGTACAATAGCATTATAATCTAAATAACTTCAGAATTTCAATCGATTGTCATTGGTACCCGGAATTTTAATGAAATACCAGGATTTTCTGAAAGTCAGTACTGGGATGTATATTTGGTCATGTGCCAACGCTGATGTAGGGTAGTGGTCGCGCCGCAAAGCAGCTAGCGTGCAGGCATCAGGAGGCTGAAGGATAAGCTGAAACAAGTATAGTATGGACGCCTGCAACTACCTTTTCTGCTTTGTACTAACCAGGAGTCTGTAACAAAGTAGTTGCTAGTAGTAAGTGTAAGTCTGTAGTGTAAGGGGAGAGGATAGGACTAGGAAGAGGAAGGAAAGATCGCGTGCGGTGCGTGACTCGTTTGTTTGAGTACTGCTCCGACATTCGCCTGGTGTTGATCGGAGAAACCACGGAAAACTGCCGATCAGAGCAGCCGACCGCTAAGATTCTCTTCCCGACAGCGGCTGAATTCGACTTAAATAGTTAAGAGTCGAAAATCCTGCCACCGTCGGAACTCAAACCTTAGGACCTCCCGGACCTTAAGACACTGCAGATTTAGCGGCAATGGTGACTTTGAGTTAAAATCAGCTGTCAATATGTATAGTATTATAAAACATCTAAAAACAAAAAAAGGATATAGTATGGGAAAATATAATGTACTCGTAAATATTTTATGTTACGCAGACGACACATTTTAATAGCACGAAGATACGCAGACGACACATTGTTAAAACGAAGATGACTTACAACGATTGTTGTATGAATTCAGTAAAATTTGTAAGAATTATAATTTAAAAATATCCACTCAGAAAAATAAAGCTATGACAATTACTAAAAATTCGATTAGGTGTAAATTGGTGGTGGATAATCAAATAATTGAACAAGTTCTAGAGATCAAGTATTTGGGAATAACTTTAACAAGCCCAGGACAAACGGAGAAAGAAATCAAAGAGCAAAAAATAAAGGGTAATAGGATCGCTGGCTGTCTCAACTACTCAATATGGTACAATAAACATCTAAAACAGGACTCGAAGGTTAAAATATATAAATCAATAATTAGACCAATACTAACATATGCAGCAGAAACAAGAAGCGAAAAAAATACGTACCCAACAACAACATGAGGTCGCTGAAATGAGAGTTCTGAGGAAAATTACTAATCAACTGGATAAAGAAAGAAACAGAAACATTAGGGAAGTGTGTAAAATTAAGCCAATTACAGAATGGGTAGCAGACCGAAGAAAGGAATGGAACGATCACATTGAGAGAATGGAGGAGAAAAGAATCGTGAGGATTGCTAGAGACAAAAGGCCGAGGGGAAGAAGAGAAGTTGGTAGACCAAGGAGAAGATGGAAAGACTCGTTATAATTCTTGGAAAGGAACAAGTTTTAGACTTTTTAAGAAGATGAAGAAGAAGAAGAAGTTGTATATTTGAGAACATGTCTGTAACTCAGTTTCCCATACACTGACAAAATCACGCTCAACACGTTTCACGCACTGTACTCAGCAACGCTAATTAATCATAATCGCACTTTTTTAAAAAAATTCTTCGTCTAAGTATTTTGTATTCATTGACTTTTGTGAAAACTTTGCTAAATAAACTGATAGTTCGGTAGTTTAATGTAACATTTAGTACGAATGCAGTGAATGCTTGAAAACTGCGCAGTTATCTTGTTACGGATAATGAAACACGCAGCGTTGTTTCAATTTGAATAATTGAGTAGTGTGTTAATTGTATCCCCTAGTATTCTTCAACATTTTTCGCCACGAAGTAATTTTCATTTAAGGAAATGTATGTGAAATACTCAATGCTGCAGTAAAAATTCAATTCATTTTTGTGGAAGCGTAAAATAAATAGTGAAAATATTGAATTTGTTTACATAATGAATATAACTTTTTATTACCCCTATTGGACCTCTAAGGGACTTCATTAGAAACTAAGTGATTTAATCCAATACCAAGTATAATCTATTCCAGAGAAAATTTCTTTCTTGTTGAACATGTAACTGCAGAACAATAATAGAGTTTTTCTGCCAAAAATTCGCCGTTTTGTGGCCACGATTACATAATTTTCTAGATAAGAAAGTAAAAAATCATGTCTTCGCATTTTAGTTTCACAGATTTGGTGTTAGAAGTAATGTGGTACAATTTATTCAAATGTCAGGTCCGGCATTAACGCTATTTTGTTACTCTTTTTCCGTTGAAACAATACAAAAAACCGAATTTCAATATATTTATGGATTCTTTAATATATATCTAAACTTTAGTAACTGTTATGATTTATGTGCAGACAAAACCTAGTATGCCAATATACAGCCACATTAGTAGCAGCAGTTAAATCTCCTCTATGTATTTCATGAACATTTATTGAACAGCCAATATTTCATGTGAATCTAAAGACAAGAGAGCGATTTCACAAATACTGCAAGTATTTGTGCATTATCTCGCTTCTGATGCAGCATTTTATATGGAGAAAAGAAGGTTGCTTAATGATGCATATTTTGGGATTGTCAATTTATGTCATCTCGGGCTGTCAACTGAAGTGTTGTCGTTTTGACATTTTGTTCATGTATTTCGTAAGATAAAAATAACGCGAAGAACCATCATCACTTTTCCTTCGCCAATTCTGCGTCGTATAGGCTAACTCCGCGATGAAATCTGACAACTTTCGGGTCGCTGCCATTCAGTATAAAATGAGAAGAAAGACATGGGCAGAAAAAAAGGATGAAAGGGACTTGGCTAACTTCCATCTTCTCGAGACAACATGCACCCCGAATTATATCTCCGGGATTTCGGCGTAGATCTTTTCTTTCTCCAGAAACTGCCTGCTGCTGAATGAACAAAAACAATTTAATATTTTTTCTTGCAGTGGTACAAACTGAATGCCTGTCTGATAAGTCCGAAAAACGAAACGCTAATCCAGCCAGAAAGATGCCCGTACATTTAATTTAATTATCAATTTGTGCAATTATTAATGTAAACTATAAAATGTGTAAAATTAAAATATTTTAAGATAAATTTAAAGCATTTGATGCAGGACGACCTATATGTATGTCGTCATTACCCGGTCTTCTACAAAAAACTATTAAGAAAACTATTATTATTATAATTTAAATGTGTCTTTAGGAAATATTTATTTCATTCTGGTAGGAAGTTTAGGAGAGCGACCCAAATTAAATATTTTATGAGGGATATCTATGAAAAAATAAAATAAAATTAGTGTTTTATGTTTAATAACTCTTTGTTTTTTACTCGCACTATACATACGTAGTATATGAAAAGTTGTGTAATGCTGCAACGAAAAATTTGACGTTACTTGAACTTCAAACACATCACATTATTATGGTCCTTACAACCATTCTTCTATCACTTGCTGCACTGAATCGACGATTTTCGATCTCACATGTTGCGGAATATGTGACATCTTTTTCTTTTATTTGTAATTTTGACTCCTTCTAGACAAGTGTTGTCAAGGTCGATGCCACGAGCGGGAGTCCGTGGCACGAGTGCCACGAGGAAATCGCCCCTCTACGCAGTTCATTACCCCGCCACCAGACACAACGCCATCCCTTTTGTAAAATGGCGGGGTTACTAATAGTTCTCTTTCCCGACGCTAGTTGCGCAGAGAAGCTCGTGGCGTGCTACGGTGCCACGACGCGTGCCAGAGCCACCAGTAGAAGACCTTGTCACCACTGTTCTAGACTGTTATGAGTTATACCGCATAGCTCAAACGCCACATAGGTCTAACTCTTCAGACGTCTATTGGAACTGTGCAGCATAATTTGGGGAAGCAATAACTGAAGAGCCAGTTCACGTAAAAATATTCTCTGACAATGAGATTTGTTCTCACATGCCCCTGGATGCGAAAATGCCCCTGTGTTCGAAACAAAAGAAAAAGTTATGTTCAGAATATTGTAAAAAAGAGCAAGTGGCCATCTCCTGGTTTGTCTCTTTGTGGTGTGGGTTTTAGCCATTAGATCAATACTGTTCACTCCCGATTTTGACTTGCTATAGAACAAAGTAAGGTTTTAATCTTAAACTATTGTCGTATATCTCTGAAGTGTACTTCTGAGGACAATAGTGTTCTTTTTGTGGGCATAACTGACCATAGTGACTTCTTCATGAAAACCGAATACTCAAGTACTCTGGCTTTTCACGTTGCAGATTGGGTTTCATGATAGTAATCGATTTATTTGTGAAGTCGCAACAGCGATATTTTTCTGAGTGAAATATTTGGCTAGTCATTCGCTAGTGATAGCTATCCATGGTAAGGTTTCTCCCACAGTTCAAAATAAGACGTGCGAGTTCATGACATACTGACTGCAAGACCGACGTAAAAAATGGCAATTTTTTACAAAAGGCAAACTGTTCTATCCGTTGGTTATCTGTTCAATTCAGACCTTATCTATATTTTTCTATAGTTTCAATGCAGAGACCAGAAGTCTCAACTGTAAACCAATAGCCGATACTGGGACGGGAATACTCGGACCGGACTAAAAGACCCACGTAGTGCTGAAGCGAGGTAACTTTGAATATATAAAAAATCTGCAAGAACATGTTTCAAAGATTCTGTATAATTTTATTGCAAATGTTTTATTTAAAACACAATAATCATAAAATTTTTAGAGATTTTATTAGGTAGAGAGACATCTGAGTACCGTTTGTGAATTGATTAAAGCTTAAAAAGTCTCCCGGATCTCTTAGACCCATGTGATTCATCTAAGGTTTAAACGACAATTTCTCAAAAACGGCTACGTGATATTTTTTCTTTTATTTGTAATTTTGACTGCTTCTTCGTCTTCTAGAATCGCACACTGCATAGCTAAAAACGCCATTTTGGTCCAATTTCTTAAAAACGTTTTAAACCGTTAAAACATGACATAGACCCATTTTTATGTCATTTTTTGATTTCTTTAAATTGATAAAATATCTCAAAGTTCAATAAATTAGTTGTACTAGACGGTCCAAAAAATTTCAGACTTTTGCAATTCACAAAAATTCAGAGCTATCAGTAAAAATCGGCCCTACGACATAATTATAAGTGAATTTCACTCTATTGTTTTTAGAATGAAGAAAACATTTAAAGCCATTTTGGAGAAAACGTTTAACATGTAGGTTTCCTGTAAAGTACCCCCACAATTTAAAGATTGTTTTTTCAAAATTGAGTTTTGAGCCGAACCCAGTCGATCGAGGAATACTTATCTTAAAAAACAATCCTGCAGAAAATTTAGGTTTCAGCGTTGTTCATAGACAGACGCTCGTGTTGAATAAAACCACATTTATGATTCGGGGGACCCCAAAACGTGCATTTCCGTTAAAGTATCGAAATCGATTTTCCACAGCATTACATTCTCTATTCTACATTTATTACTCCTTAAATGCATATGTATTCGAGGAAATAAAAATATCTTACGTATCTTGTCTTATCAAAAAATCATGTGTGGTAAAGAAGCCATATGAATAAAGTTGTATATTACAAAATGAAATTTTAAAAAAGCAAACATGTGTATTACAAATTAGAACTTTTAACCTTGAGAATTTGGAGTATTTTATGAATGAACAGGGACGGAGTACCTGTAAATTCGAATTGTGTCCGAACTGATGAATTAAGTTTATTAAGTGTTAATGATCACGGAAGTGAAAAGTGAAACAAAGTGTGCACATCAATCGGCACTACCAGATTCATTAGAAAGATACATAATGCCGGAAATTTGCCGTAATTTTGGAAATAGTAAAAATATTTCTACTGGAAACAGAAAACCTCACCAGACCCGTAAGGGAACTCAAATTTTATTTGACAATAGATGTATCTGCCATCACGTAGAAGTAAAAATTAGCGTAATTTTTGGCTGATAATAAGGTGGTGCAATTATGGAAAGTATTGAATGATAGGTTATTTGATATATCCATTTCAATTCAATAATGCCCTATTTTATGAGACGAGTCTCAGACCATCGGGCCCGTTCCTCCTTCTGAAAATGCCAATTTCGCTACGCTTCTTTCATCTAGCGGAAAAAGAAGGCATCACTCAGCGATGAAAGAGGCGATTTGAATATAGCTCAGGGGCTTCTTTTGGGCTTGATGGCCTTTTTACTTGCAGGGAGGCATTTGGCTTTACTTCCCCTTCGAAGGAAGGCGTACGAAGGATTTTTCGTTCTTAAAAACCACGGCTTTTGTGACATTTGAACCCAAAAACTTGGGTATAACAGCCAAATAAGCTATCCGTTGTACCAGCCAAGCCTTGAAGGTATCACGATAACACCCCGAAGTCTCGTATACACCTAATGACGTTAATAAATGTAACAGACTAAATTAAGACATAAATGATATAACATATACATAACATAAATGACATTTATGACAGACATAAATGTAACTTAGACGAGAATTACATTATTAAAAGAACAATAACAAGCAAATTAACGATATCAATAAGTTTAGAAAAATAATATTCAATAAATCACCACGAATAGTGTTATACAAAATACGCCCCCATAATGGGTACCGGCTTGGTGGCTCAGGGCATCAATTATTGTTGTCACTAGTGCCTCTGACCTGGAGGTCCTAGAGTTCGCGATTCGATGGTGGCTGGATTTTCGACTCTACCTACGTAGCTCGGTCGAGTTCAGTCGCGGTCAGGAGAACTCTAGCGGCCGGCTTTGATTAGTAGCCACTTTGATTAGTAGTTTTCCATGGTTTCTCCTATCAACACCTAGCGAATGCCGGAGCAGTACCCTAACAAACGGTCCAGGGACCGCACTTGATCTTTCCTTCCTCTTCCTTGTCCTATCCCCACCCCTTACTTAAACACACCTACACTCACATGCACATTATCACACACTTAGAAAGATCAGTCTGGAGCTTAGAACTTGCCTTGGCTGGGGGAGGTGTCGTATTGACAGTGGCAAAGCGTCAGGATAGGCAGAGTGAGCCGAACTATCCTTAAGAATCATGAAGGAGAGAAATATATCTACACTAAAAAAAGAAAATTGTAAATTTATAATGTTTTTTAGCCAATTAATACCGTACGTATGCGCACCAAGTTAATTTTTCTGTTCTTATGCGTCTTCAATGCAATGTGTCTTTACCACCGCCCGGTGCAGCGGGCAGGCTGCGGGTGAGGCGCAGTTAATTCCGCTTACCGCTGGAAGACAGTTTGTTGGCCAGGGACGGGGCGCGGGGAAGTGAGCGCGCATGCGCATTGTGTAGGCATGCCCGGTGACTCGCCCAGAAGTTAAGGCCGGCCTTACAACTGGGTAAGTAATTTAAACTCCTGCCGGCAGACGCGCTCTTCACCATAAGCTTGCGTGGAACTTCCGGAAATGTCCGCTAGAGGTCATTGAGTAACTTCAAATATCACTACTAACACAAGTAAAGCATTTATTTATTCCAAATTTCAGTATGAGAATTCTTCTGTCGCTAATTCCTTTAGTACAATATTGAGAATGTTCACTTTTTTCTCCCACATTATTTAGCATTGGGTTAACTTTCAATAAGACAAGATCATTTAAAAAACATTTATTTTAAGCATTTATGAGTTGATATTGCGGCGAGTGTGTGAATCCCCCAGTGGTATTGTGTTTTGGAAAGATCAAACAGGATCTGATCAGTGTAATTTCATTTCGTAAGTTGACTGAATAGCGTATTCGTGTGTAGGTTACAAGTGAAATTTCGTTAACCTGCAACTGCGTGTCGCTGTGTCTCATTGACTCAGCACTCCGAAAACAATTAAAACTAATTTACGTAATTCTAACTCAAATAATACTCTTCATCTTGGCTACTATTTTAATACAAAAGAAACTTTCGTGTAAGTGTTCGCAAGATGCTATGTTTAAAGAAAGAGTTGATTGTTTTCTGAAGAAAACCAGACATTTAGAATTGATTTACAAAAAACTGTCAAACAATTCAGATGACTACATACTCATGAAAACAAGGAGTATACTCAATTATAAATAAGCTGTTCCATTTACATTTTTTTCAATTCTGCAGTAGACTTGTTCTTGATCTGATAATTGTTGCATGATTGAAATAATATAAATAATATAATATGAAATAATAATAATAACAATAATAATAATAATAATATTAAATTTGTAGTCTCCTGATCTCTATCTTCAATATTTTACAAATTAAGTATGTGCTTTTACAATATGTTTGTGGCTCAGCTTATCCAAAAATTAACCTCACGCTTCGCCAATGCATATTGATGGGAGATACCTGAATTATTTTCGATACCTGAACTATTTTCATACATCGTTCTTCGTAATATCTGTATTGGAAATAACATAACACTTAGTCCTCACGACCGATTTATTTTTACCTATCTTCAACTACTCTTATCAATTTTTCTCCTCATATAGCAGTATCTAAATGCACCATTTTGTCTTCTGTATACCCACGATTGTTTCCCGAAACGCGGATCCCAAGTAGTGGTGACCATTTAGTTGTATGGGTTACTGGTTACGTGATCTCCCCACTTCCATTTTAATTTCTTGGCCATTACTATAGTTTCAATTAATTTGTTATTGTTTCTAAATGTTTCGGTACTTTTTTTAGATCTATCCATTACATATTTTTTCATTTCAATTGAGTGTGTTTTGCTAAAAAGTAAAATTAAAAGTGAAAAAATGTATTCCAGGCCACGGAAATTCTATTTTCTTATTATTGTAGAATACACCTCCATAAATGGTTTCTTTCTATCAGGCAGCGTGTCATAGCCAACTTACAATAGTCCCAAAGGACATGTTTTCTGCGAGTTCGCACGACGAGGTGAAATGGAGAAGGAGAATACTGAAGCCGTCTTGGACGTAGTCCAAGTTCAGCAGTCCTTGCAATTTCCCACAGTCGTTTTCGCTCTGACCCCTGAATTGCGCTGGCTTGCGGTTGAACAAGCCGTTATTAGCATGCGTATAATGAAACAGGGAACAATGGAGAAGAGGAGCATGACACCCATGTACAAAAGAGTACTTCCTTTTCTCGTTTGTTAATTAAGTCAGACCTTCACGGCCACGAGAAAGCCAAACAAAAGTCCTTTTTGGCGGCAACGCCGAATCGCACTTTTGCACTGGAGAAAGCTCCTGCGAGAACGTTTGTTCAGAGATATTGAGCGTAAAATTTTGGTAATGAGCCTACAGCACATTTTGGTCAATTTTAAAGAATATCTTTATCTTCTTTTTTTCTACAACGCTATGATTCAATGGGAGCCGTGGCATTTGAAATGATGAGGGTTGACTAAAACAAACGTTGCTTTGGCGCCGAATGTTTGGAATGTTTGAAACATGGCGCCGAATGTTTCATTTAGTCCGGCAGAAATCGGCAAGAATTTTCGAAAGGTAAAGCTGGAACTGTGTGTGTGAGACCCAAAGACTACCTTTCGTTTCTATGGATAATTATGGGAATTGTGTATATTTAAATGGAATATGTTACGTCGCGCATGTCAGGTCGCGCATGACTTTTGTAATTGGCGCGCGAGCGGCAAGACAGCGCGCTCTGTCGGGGGTCATCGGCGGCAGCTGCAAGCCGTGGACACGGCCTAATAGGTTTGAGCCGTAACAGAGAGATTCACCGCCTAGTATCGGCCCTTTAAATGGAGCCAGAATCAACAGTCGAGAGTCTACCATCGGGAGGCGACGGTCACAGTCAGCAGTCAGCAGTCAGCATGGAACGTTCTGGAGCCGAACGTGATGTTAGAGACTGGAGATTACCATGACAATGTTACGGCTAGCAATGGTTACGGCTGACAATGTTTCGGCTAGTGGTAATTACCACCAGTTTGTCGGATGCCATGGGGAGACGGCACAGCTCAGAACTAGGTTACTCCCTACCCCTGTAATGGCGAGCAGCTTTGTTAATTAGGAATCAATAAATTGTTGTTAAGTGAGCGTGCAGGCTTTCATTTGTGGTCACAACAGAATACATGTCGTTTATATAGAATTTGTAATGTATTTATTACATTCAACCAAGAAGAAAATATACATAAATTGAAAATTATTACAGTGCACGAGTTAGTGTGGTTAAATTACTGGTACGAGAAGTTTAATATACTGGCAAATCAATGCAAAAAGTATTTAATAATACAGATTTCTAATAGAATATATTCTTAAACTAATTTTAAAAGTACCAATAAAGGAATTTTAATAATTTTTACTTTCTCGCTAGCGCTTACGCAGTAGAAAGAGTTATGTAATGCGAGAAATTGTCGGCAAAAATAAACTTATTACAGGGACCTGGTAACGAACAAGTGGATAAATCCAGTTGCTAAGTTTAGAAAAACAAATCTCTAACTCATGGTGTAGCCAGAATTCATGTATTGCGGGTCCTTTATTCCGAAAAATACAATGATGGCAAAACGTCTGTATGTCCGTCCGTCTGTGAACAACGCTAGCGGCTACATCATTCAGCCGTTTATCTCCAAAATCGATATTCCTCAATATTGGGGCCGCGATATTTGTTTGATATCGAGGCTCCTTGTATTTGTAACCGAAATTTTAATTTTGAGATGTACTTTGTAAGAAATCCGTGGGACATTTTCAAAATTTTCAAAAAAATGTCTCCAACGCTTTTGATTAAACATTGCTATTGGATAATGTAAATGACGTTTAAGAAAATTCAACGTTGTTGAAAATTCGTTGTTGAAAATCTCGATTTTTCGGAAATTGCAAAAGTTCAAAATTTGTTCGGCGACTTACTACAACTAAAATATTAAAGATTTTTCCTTTAAAGAAAAACGCTCCTGAAAAATCAATTTTAGAATAAAGTCATGTACTACAATTTTTTGAAAATTTGATTTTTACAAAATATGACTGAGATGTGTTAATTGGAGAGAAATTCCGGTGTAAATAGTATTACGTAAGTATTATTAAGGCAGAGAAAGAATGTGCTGTTTCAGCTCCACTAGTTATTTCATGAAGACATTATCTTTCGCCGATGTCGTCTTCACATTTCTATAAATCATCTTCGCATGCATCTTCATTTATTCATCGCTTATCTTACGTGTTCAATTCTAGCCTCCATAAGAAGTTGACATTATATTTGCGTGCGTGACTCCATGTGAGTAAGAATCAATCCCATTAAAATACATTTAAAATATGCATTTGCAATTAGTTAAAACAACTCAGAATGTGATCAAGTTTTCGAACATTTGATAGGACTGAACCTTCGATTACTTAAATAATAAATATCGACTTAGAACTTGCCCATGTTTTGTTGCACCAATGGTCACAACGGTTTTACAAGAACGAGCACGTGTTAAAATGTTTGTTCCTCAAAATAGTTTGGGAAAATGACATCTCTTATAACGCAATAATATAACTGGAGATAATATAGGAAGGTGTACGGAACAACAGATCCCATTCGTGTATCCTTCTACTGGAGAATGAATGAATTAATTGGTCTGGGCCTTAGAGATCCGGCAGGAGCTCTGCCAAGTAAAGAGTTCATTTGGGCTCCTTTTGCCTTCAGACGAGATACGATTTAAAAACACGGACGGGTGGTATTTGTTTCGTTTTGGCAAGAAAAAGTGGTAACTCAATCAAGCAACGTAATTAATGTCCGTCATTTTAATAGACGAACGTTTAATGGAGCACCAATCTAGAATTGTGAGAAACTACCTCTTGCACGAAAAGGCAATCGTGAACCCAGCTGGTTGCCCCCACAGTTGGCGAAGATTTTCTTTTGGTGAAGGCATCTATGGACCACAGTTGTTGGATGTGATGAGAGCTTAGAGTGGGATGGAGCTTCGGGACAAGAATCAGGTTGGAAATTGGAGTCGTCTGTTGTCTCCGCTTGCAAGAATAAATCGTGGCGTATCCTTTATAACCACTGCCAAAAATGTATATTTATAGACAGAATTAAAATTTTTTATTTTATTTTTAAGGTTAAGAATGCTTCTTAATGTCCAATAAAATGCTGCTACAATACTGTAACAGTTAGCTAGCGTCAAAATGCTGACGCCTCCGAAAAGCTTCACAACCAGGTCGATACGCAGTAATCCAGTGGTGTGAAGGTCTCCTACTGGGGGCAGTGGCTCGCCTCGCGGCACCGTGCCTTGCCACGAGCTTCTCTGTGCCGCTAGCGTCGGGAGAGGGAACTGTTGGTAACCCCGCGGTTTTACAATAGTGATGGCGTTCTCTCTTGCGTGGAGAGGCGATTTCGTCGCGACACTCTTGCCACAGACTCCCGCTCGTGGCATCGACTTCTACAACGCTGCATTCACCTGTTGAACTAGTATTAATACTTTTTTTATTCTGAACAAAGTAAATTTACAATCTATTTTACATTAAAATAATTAGTAAATATATTAGCATTGGTAATTAAAGACACTGGCAGATAATTAATGACAATGACAAGAATACTGCTCAACTGAAGAAGGTCAGAAGGCTTTGCTAAGGACAGCGACACTACAGATTGTACGCTTGACTGATTACGCATATCAGAGCTTTCTTAACAAAATACATGAATTGAAGGTAAAACCTCGAGTTTTCGACAGTCTTGTCTGACGACCCAACCGACAAAGGTACTCCTGGAAAAGATACTGTGTTATCGAAGAACGTTGCAGTTACGTTGTACGAAAAGCTCTTAAAAATGGTAACGGTATTTTCAATTTACATATTTTACAATGATTCTAAGAAACAGAAAAGGAAATTATAAAAAGAAATTGAATTAGAATAGAATGAAAGTATTTGCATAAAGAAATGAAACATGTTTAGAAATTTATTTAATGTGTACGATGATGGCAAAGATCTAATATAAGGAATATACTTTCCTTTCAGCTTCTTTTTGTCTTTTTGTTTGTACTTAAATACAATATCCGACAACTGCTCAACTCGACAGGCTCTTCAATTAAATGCTCATGTTATTAAACTGACGTAATTTTGAATAGACCTGAGCGACGCAGTATGACAGAACGAGGCAGTGATCGTGCTGATGCACCAGCACACCCAATTCAGATCAGAACCAGAGGACCTTTGACATCGATATCGCCAACAGAAACATTCGAGAAGACTACAAGATGCATGATGCAAGATGCACTGCAAGATTCACATCGTGGGACGGTTGAGTGGATTACTGAACAATACACAATTATCTGCATTTGCGTTAGCCATAACGTATCAGTTGATTAAATGAATAGGATTTGATTGTGATGCCATCCAAATTTGTAGAGAAATCCAATTGAATTTATAAGCGACGAGGCAACGTAATAGTCCAGGTCAGACTCCAGCGAGCTCATTTAAACCGCAGACGATGTTAGCTGAAGCCAGAGATTAAAAGTAAGCGGATTTCTTATAAATTTTGTATAGCAATCCTTAGGGCAACAGTGACGAGTTGTAAATAAGTGATTGTTAATTAATTCCGCGATTTCCATTATTTGAGAAACTTTTTTGAAATTATTTAATTACAGTGAATTTGTATTTCAATTAAAGGACGAATTTAACTAGAAATTCTTAACAGAGTATTTGAAAGCTAACAGTTATACAAATGAAAGACCAAATATCAATGTAAATATATACTGTAGATTTTTATTCTTTTTTCATAGGTTTGGGTTAATTTAGGAAAAGTGTGATAACATGTGAGTTAAACGTTTGTGTAAATTTTCTGGGTGAGTAAATTCTTTTGTTTTTGTCTACATATTTAAGGGTTTAGTAAGGTTATTCAGTAAGTGGTATCTAAATTAATTTTACAGATTCTGAAAACTAACTATTTTAGAGAAGAAAATCTGTTGGTTATATTCTCAAAAAGACCAACATTTTATCGAAAGCAAATCACTTTTGGTTTCTTAAAATTATTACCACCCTGACGGTGAGAGGCAAGGGGACTCACCTAAAACAAGCACGCCGTTGGTGATTACAAGCACCCCCAACGTTATAGCAATTTGAAATTTGTTCGACTTGAAACGCTCTCTATCAGAGGTTGGGGGGTGCTCACTCTTATCAATAGATAAGATTCTTAAAAACATCATCATGTTTTTTCACCCCCTGGTGCAATTTCACCAGAGTTGCGAAAAATGGTATTTTCTATAATTACAGCATCATCTACTGAAAAATAAAAAAATGTTTCAAACAAAATATACATATTTTTTGCGGAGAATCCGAATCCGCTATAAAAAATAGGAGTTCCTATTTGAAATTCACAAGTTTCTTCACCCCCCCCCCATGGGGTGGAGGTGGAGGGTCGAGATTGGTGTCATCCAATAGGCCCCTCTGAGACAAACAAATTTTATTCGAAATATGTCTTGATACGATTCTTATTTTTCAAGATATTTAGTTGTCTCAAGATAAAAAAAATCCCCTTGTATTAGTATATAGAGTATAGATTATACGACCAACAAATTCAAATGGATCGCACGATAGCAGTAAACAAACCTGATATTGTTGTCTGGGATTTGGAGTTGAGATTGGGATTCGGAAAAAATGTGTCTACTTGTAGAAGTTGCTGTACCTTGTGATCAAGGAGTAGAGAAAATGTTGTTCTCTGCCTCGTAACTAAGGAGGCAGAGAAACATCTTACATACAAGAGTTTGGAAATCGAGATCAGCCGAATGTGCGGCGGAAAAGCACAGGTCGTAGTCATCAGAGATGTTGGATTTGTTTCGCAAAATTTGTGTAAGTACTTGGCTAAACTCCCAGGTCATTCAAAAGACTGGGAAGTGCAAGAAATTGCTTTATTCGGAGCAGCCTATATTTAACGCAAAGTATTGTAGAGGCACCGATAGTCCCTAGATCTACTCTGTTCATTCAGTATTCAAACTACTACAAAGATAAATTATAATTTAAAATTAAGAATAGTTAAATTCAACTGATGAATAATAACTTTTACGTTTTATTTATATTGTTATGTTATCATTTATTGTCGAAGTTTAATAATAAATTGAAGTTTACATTGTCCCTTAACAGCCGGCTGCTATTAATTCCGTAACGACCGGCTGTTATTAATATTACCTTTTCATTCCTATGTTGGGTTGCGTTATGCAGATATATTAACAGGACAGTATTACGAAAAAAAGGAAACGGTTACGAAAAAAAATTACAAAAGGTGGCCCGGGCAAAACCAGAAGTCAAATTGCTCTTCGCAGTTATTTCTGGAAGGCCCAGCCAGGGAGCGCTGCTCGAAAGCGGAGTAACTGCTTAGTCGTTAAACGCGCGCGCGAGGTTAATCTGCCGTAATTACAGAGTGCTTTGCCCGCCGCGTCCTCCCGAAGGAACGCCTCTTTGAGGCCGCCTCCCCCACCCCCGCGCTCCTCGTGCCAGAGGGCGCGCAGTTCGCGCTGCCTCCCATCCCCCCTCCGACGCACTCCCTTCACCGGCACTCTCTTATCAACGCACAGCACCTGTCACTCTCTACACAGGAACGCACTCCCAACACTACCACTCCTTTACAACGCACTCCCTTCACCAGCACTCTTATCAACGTACAGACCTCACATACACTGCCTCAACAACGCACAGCCCTCACATGCACTGCCGTCACCTGCTCTTATCAACGCTCTCTACACAGGAACGCACTCCCAACACTACCACTCCTTTACAACGCACTCCCTTCACCAGCACTCTTATCAACGTACAGACCTCACATACACTGCCTCAACAACGCGCAGCCCTCACATGCACTGCCGTCACCTGCTCTTATCAACGCTCTCTACACAGGAACGCACTCCCAACACTACCACTCCTTTACAACGCACTCCCTTCACCAGCACTCTTATCAACGTACAGACCTCACATACACTGCCTCAACAACGCGGAGCCCTCACATGCACTGCCGTCACCTGCTCTCATCAACGCTCTCTACACAGGAACGCACTCCCAACACTACCACTCCTTTACAACGCACTCCCTTCACCAGCACTGTTATCAACGCACAGCCCTCACTCACACTCCCTCAACAACGCGCAGCCCTCACATGCACTGCCGTCACCTGCTCTCATCTACGCTCTCTACTCAGGAACGCACTCCCAACACTACCACTCCTTTACAAAACACTCCCTTCACCAGCACTTTTATCAACGCACAGCCCTCACATACACTTCCTCAAAACGCACAGCCCTCTCTTGCACTGTCGTCCTCTGCTCTCCACTCATCAACGGTCTTCTTCACCAACGCACTCCACTCACTAGCACTCCTTTACAACGCACTCCCCTCACCTGATCTCTCAGCCACGCACCCACTAAGCAACGCACTTCAACGCTCTCGACCGGGAGAGATGGCTCGGGGCATTAACAGATGTCACTTCAGTGCCTCTGACTGGGAGGTCCTAGGGTTTGAGTCCCGACGGTGGCAGGATTTTCGACACTAGTTTGTCGGCTAGGTCCAATTCTGTCGCTGTCTGGAGGAGAATTCTAGCGACCAGCTGCTGTGATAAGTCGTTTCTTGTGGATTCTCAGTTCAACACTAGGCGAATGCCGGAGCAGTACCCTAACGAACGGGCCACGGACCGTGCGCCATCTTCCCTTCATCTGCCTTGTCATACCCGTGCCCTTTGCTTGCACACACATACACTAAAATGCACCACACTACCACACATGCCGGGAGACCGGTTGGGGGCTTAGAGCTTGTCCCGGCTGGGGCGGTTCCATGCTGATGGGAGACACCTCATCGGGGAAAACCCTCTCACCATCCTTCAGAGGAAGATCAACGACACATTCCAAAGAGAAATATGTACTACACTTAAGGGACTGATAACCTTAGTAGTTTGCGCGCTAGGATTTCCGGGTTTCTCCTCCAGCGGGGCACTACCTCAGCTAGTCTATGCGTCCCGTAGATTCGCAGACTTTGTGGTAGTGTAGTGCATGTAAGTGTGTGTGTGTGTGTGTGTATGTGTATGTGTGTGTGAATAAGAGTAAAAATACAAGGAAGAGGAAGAAATGAACGCATGGGGACTGTGACCCATTTGTGAGGATACTACTTCTCCATTAGACTGGGATTGAAAATTGCATGGAAAACTACCGATCAGATCAACTATTTGTTAAAACTCTCCTCTAGCCAGTGAATGAATTCGACCTATCTACTCCTAGTATATATTTAGAATTCGAAATAAGCCACATTCTACATAACATCGATGTTCAAAATTAAAACATCAATGTTAATAAAATACTGCCTCACAATCATCGATGTTTTTAAAACTGTATTAGTAACCGTTAATTTTCACGCGAGGGTGATATAATTGGACGTTTATTGCTTTTATTAATTTTTAATTAAGATTTCAGAGAGAAAAAAATTCTATATCATTAAACGAAACTTTTATCATCTGATTGGATAATACTAAAATTATGTAGACTTTATTTATCAAATACTTTGATTCTCATCACATCGGTCTTAATCACACTTTTAATCACATGGGTCTAAAGAATGATCAATTTATGAATATCTGAAAATCATTGAAGGTTTTTTAATGTTGGGACTATTCTAATTGCGCCAAGGATAGTTCACTGGTCAGAGTGTTTTCCATTACGAGATCCTGGTTTCGATTCCCTTTTGGGGCAGATTATATTGTGCGTTTGCCTTGGAATGTCCTAGTATCTGACGCTGTGAGTCGATTAGAAAGCTCACTTCTCAGATTGAGAAGACCAGAATACGGCATAGGGATGTTTGTGTGCTAACAACACGTATGACCGCAAGGTCCGACCCATGACCGCAAGGTCAGGAAACCGTTGGTAGACCTTGACCCGCCAGAAGCTCTTGTGACAGTATAGGCAGACAGAGAAACAGACTTTTAAAATTAAAAACCATAATATCAACCACGTAATCACATCGACGTTAAAAACATTGCCATAAAAATCGATGTAAAATCCGTCGATAGTTTTATAAAAAAATTTTCAAAACACTCTCATGGATGTCGCATCCCTGTGCGCAAGTGCAGTGATGCCGTCGTAATTTCACTGCAGTGGGGAGGTCCGCTTAAATGGGGGGTGAGTTGAGGATGTAGCTCTGGCAATGCCAGTGCACTTTCCAGGACTCGGTGCAAGCCAACTCATTGGACAGCCCGATGCAAGGCTCTGAGTCAGAACACTTTCTAGCCATCTCGATTGATTATTTATTTACGGGCGCGTCAACTTCTACAGTCGTTTGTCCCGTAAATGTTGTGCATGTTATTAGCATATGTATGTGTGTGTGTGTGTGAGAGAGAGAGAGAGAGAGAGAGAGAGAGAGAGAGAGAGAGAGAGAGAGAGAGAGAGAGAGAGATGGCGGTGTTCTCCCCAGCTTGCCGATGTCCGGCGACGGATCTTGCCATCCTATGGGAGAAGATCATCGTCACCTCCCACGATGAAGACATGCACTACTCTTATGGAGCATACTTGGCAGTAGTCGCGCCCGGAAACTCCCATCAATCAGTCACGCAATCTTTGGAAACAAAATAAATAGCTCCGCTCAGGTTAAATGCGCCGATCTTTCGATTATACTTGCCATGGATATATTTACCAATTTGATCGATCTACAACTAGGAGTGTGAAAGAGAGAAAGAAAAAAGTCGTATTTAGTGAGTGGCACTTTAAAAGTTAAATTGACATACTTAAATAGTATTTTTCTGAATAGCCATATTCTTATATGGGTTATTCGAAATACGTGCATAAAATATTTAGAATTGTGAGTTTGATTTATATAAAAACAGACTACAAAAAGTTTTCTAATGTTCTTGCAACATTGTAACTTGTTGGTAAAAATTTAGTTTACAAAATAAAAAGAATTAATAATTGATTTTACTTTCTGGTATACATAGTTGAGGTTAAGTATTTTCAAACGGCAAATACTCGACAACTTGACGGAAATGTACTTTTTGGAGTTTCTGATAACTAAAACGTGTTTTTCTCATTTTCCTTTTTTTCTAAAACGTCTGTTCATCCATGCCGATTGTTAATCGAAAATTGAATATCTGAATCTCCCACGCTTGCTTTGATCGAGTTTTTCAAAACGTAATTGAACAATTAGTAGGATATAAGTTGCACAATTGTAATATTAAGTAACCGTTACAAAAAGTGAGTGAACGTGCAGTGCGACTAGTTGTAATTGCTTTCATCCCCAGTCGCTCTTAATTCCACGGAGGCAAGCAGCCGGCCAACCCCACTACCAGCGCACAGCACTCGCCAGCTCTGGCGCCGGCGTCGTCATAACCGCCGCCTCCGCCGCCACCGTCGCCGCCGCCTCCACCGCCACCTCCGCCGCCTCTTCCACCGCCGCGCCTCCGCCGCCGCCTCCGCCGCCGCCGCCGCCGCCGCCTCCGCCGCCTCCGCCGCCTCCGCCGCCTCCGCCGCCGCCGCCGCCGCCGCCGCCGCCGCCGCCACCACCACCACCGCCACCGCCACCGCCACCACCACCACCACCACCACCACCACCACCACCACCTACATCGTCGCCGCCGCCACCTCCGTCACCAACTCCCCCGCCGTCTTCGCCTCCGTCTCCACCGTCGCCGCCACCTCCGCCTCCGCTACCGCCTCTGCCGCCTTCTCCACCGCCACCAACATCGTCGTCGTCGCCGCCAACACCGCGTCCGTCGCTGCCGCTCTCGCGTATTTCCCCGAGGGGGCACTGCGCCGCGCTGCGGGCTCACCCCCCCTCGCTAGCTCGCCTTCCCCCTCCCCCGGCTCCTCATGCCCGCCCATCCCGCTGCCTCCGTCCCCCGTCCATGCGGTGGCTCATTCCGTTGCGTGGCGCCGCGCCGCCGCACTGCCACAGAGAGGCCGCCAGCCTCCGTCGTAGGCCGGGCCGGGCGCCGGCTCCCAGAGGGCCTCGCTGCTTGCAGCCACTTGCCTTCTCCCCGCCCCGGCTACACCGCTACCGCTTCCTAGCGGTTGCTTACGGCTCTTGCTTTACTTCGGCGTTCTCTTCGTGTGCTATTCGCCTGTCTTGCATCTGTTTCTTGCACTCCTTGCGTCATTTCCGTACTTTTTTATTCGGCTTTTCTTTACTCCTTCTATACTCCTCATTCTTTTCTTCCTTCTATACTGCTCATTTCGACTCCTTCTTAGCCCTCTTTGATTCCATTCCATTCTCCTTCATTCGTCTCTTCCCTACTCCTTGTCTCTCTCCCGTATTTCTTATGTCATCTCTTCCTTACTTTCTCTTTCGTCTCTTCTGTACTACTTCTTACGTCTTTTTCTTATCCTATTCGAATCTTTTGTTTTCCCTGATCTCGTTGCTTCCGTCTTGCCCTTGCTAATTTCACTTTCTAGTTCTTTTCTCTTCATTTTCTCTTTTTCATTCGTGACTTTCTTATTCGCTTAACCCAATTCTTTTTCCATGTTCTTTTTACTGTTCACTGCGTTTCTTTCTCTTATTCCTATCATCTCTTCCATCATGCTCTAGTTTCATCATCATCGCTTTCTTATCTCCCCTATTGTCCTCCTTCTGCCGCTATCATCTCTTAGCTCTATCTGCTCTTTTCTTAGCTCTATCTTTAATTACATCAGTCTTATTATTTTCTTCCTCATTCTCTCTTTCTCGCGTTATTCCGGGTCTTCTTTACCCTTACTTCTTTCTTTTTCTTCCTTCCGGCTCTTTCTTATCTCCTCTGTTCTCTATCTCTCCGTCTCTTGCTTAGTGACCAGTCCATTTTATCACAACTCTACACTTTTTTACTTTGTCGCTTTCCACTATTTTTACTTTCTCGCCCTTACAAAGGCACTTCGTAAGAAGACAAACTTACGTAATCGTCCGCAGGAAAATTGCGAATTGTCGGCAGAAAAAACTTATTACAGTGTCCTGGTAACGAAAAAGTGGATAAATCCAGTTGCTAAATATAGAAAAACAATTCTTCTAAAATGCGGTGTAGTCAAAATCCGTGATTTGATGGTCATTGATACCGAAAAATCGATTGAACGCAAAACGTCTGTCCGTCTGGGGTCAACGCTAGCGCCTAAACAAGTGGTTGCCAACTCAATGCCCTGTGACGTCACAGAAATCTGCTCTCTAGCTCTGAACTGACCGACCTAGCAAAGGTAGAGGCCGTCGCGACGGCAAGCGCACAGTGTTCCAATTATGGTACGGAAGTGGGGGAAGAAGGCTCACTTGGAAAATCGATAATTACGATGGATCACCATCTTGTTCCAAAAATGCCCAAGTCGTTCGCAGCGCTTACATAGCGAGAACTGTGAGAACTAGCCTCACATTAGCTTCAGTTTTAGACCGGGAGTGAACCCGCCTATATCTCTCACACCGTGGCGCGGCCGACGCACTTGGGCGCGGAAAGAAACGCTTCGCCACTTTGTTGCAAGTTGAGGACGAGGTTCGGGCCTTCCCATGAACATAAAACATCCTTGAGTCTGTCCAACGCATATCTATGGACGCATTTTACGCGAATGCATCTTACAAATAATTTTGCGCGTATATTTTCTTAATGTTTTTCAGGAAAACATCCATTTATTGCCTCCTGTTTCTCAGCAAGTTTTTGCTCCATGTATACTCGCGCGTGAACGAATCGTACGCTTCCGAGCGCGTGAACGAGTCGGATCACAAACTGCATCTATATAACGAGGGAGGACAGAAGGAAAACGAAGGACAAACGGCGAGGAACGACGGACAAAGACAGAAGGAAAGTCGGCCCCTTGGCCGAGATCGCCAAGTTAGTAATGCCGTAGTGATTTCGGACCGAGGATTCGAGACCCGCATCCGGCGTAGTTGCAGTTGTTCAACCTTTCACCCGTATCATCACCATATCGCTTCATTCCTCGTACCATAACGTTAAATCCAATAGTGGTCGCTAATAATAATAATAATAATAATAATAATAACAATAATAATAATAATATTTATTTGGCTACAATTGGCTGATTGCCAGGTCGTAATCATAAGTCTACAGCTTTGCAATACATCTACATTCACAATTCAAAAACAATTTACAATACAACTACTACTACTTCAAAGGAAGGAACAATACGATAGCTTACTCTAGAGACCCATGCAAAACCAACTGTTAACATTAATAATACTTTTAAAAATGTACATGTACATACACACATTCATACCCACACCTACGTACATATACACATACATACACATTCTTATACATTAATGCTCACTCACATGTTCACATATAACCCATCACACACTTTCCCTACTTATTATACATGCCCTACATTTCTATGCCTATATACCACACATCCCACACACATATGCCACACATACATGTCATTATACATTTACCTACAAAATTACTTAGAAATTGATCCGACCATAAAATAACAACAACAACAAAGACAGAAAGGAAAGATGGCGAGGGACGAGGGACATGCTTACTATACATTTTCCTACAAAATTACTTAGAAATTGATCCGACCTTAAAATAACAACAACAACAAAGACAGAAAGGAAAGATGGCGAGGGACGAGGGACATGCTCACTATACATTTTCCTACAAAATTACTTAGAAATTGATCCGACCTTAAAATAACAACAACAAAAAAGACAGAAAGGAAAGATGGCGAGGGACGAGGGACATGCCTACTATACATTTTCCTACAAAATTACTTAGAAATTAATCCGACCTTAAAATAACAACAACAACAAGACAGAAAGGAAAGAGGGCGAGCGACAAGGGAGGAAGGGCGTGCTGTGCCCCATCCTGACGCGTGCCGCCGCGCCGGCCCTTTCCTTCTTCCCGCGCGGGGCTCCATGCGGCGCGGCGCGGCGGCCGCTGGGAAATCCCGAGGAGCGACCCGGGCGGAGCAGGGCGCCGCCGGTAACTCGATTGCACTTTGCGAAACTGCGCGCTCGCCTGCCACGCACGCACGCACCCACGCACGCACCCACGCACGCACGCACGCGTCAGTGCGTCGCGGCCGGCGGGCCTCCTAGCGTCTCTTCTGTTGTCACGTTTCACTTCTGGTACCTCTTGTGTTGTTTCTTTAGATTAGATTGGATTTATTATTAATTCTGCAATTAAGTATCATTACTTGGTGGCAGAATATCTTAACTTAACATGCATTAAGCTTACATTGACTAACAATAAATTTATTTAAAAACAATAATTAAGAATAATAGTACATAATTTCACAGCGCAAGTCTTACTACAATTCATTTTACTGCACTTCACTTCACTTCACTTCACTGCACTACACGAATACAAACAAAATAACAACAATAATAATAATAATAATAATAATAATAATAATAATAATAATAATAATAATTGCTAAGAATGAAGCGATTCTCTCCCAAATGCTGTCTGTCGTGAATGACTTTAGCAATGACATCTGCATGAAGTTTGGTCTTGACAAGTGTGCAAAAGCCAACTTAAAGAGTGGCAAAATGACCACGTCCGAGAACATTGAAGTTGATAGACACACTGTGATTCAAGATCTTGAGCCAGGTAAAACTTACAAATATCTGGGCATTGAAGAATGTGAGACCATCTCGAACGACACAATGAAAAAGAGAATTCGCAGGGAGTATTAAAGACGAGTGAGACTTGTCCTGCAGTCCGCTCTGAACTCAAGGAATAAAATATCAGCAATAGGTAGTTTGGCGGTGCCTGTAGCCGAATACATTTTCGGACTAGTAGACTGGACTGAACAGTAAATTCGCATCATGGATCGAAAAACCAGAAAATTGCTTACAATGCATCATGTTGCCCACCCCCGAGCTGATGTACATAGACTTTATGTGTCACGTAAGGAAGGAGGAAGAGGCCTCAGACAAATTGAGGCCTCCTGGCACAACGCAATAGTTGGGTTGGGGAAGTATGTAGTCAGCCATCAAGATGACCCTCTAATGAGGCAGGTCATGAAATCTGACCGAAGAATGGGAAACAGAGGCATTGTTAGTGTAGCAAGAAGCATTGCGAAGAAAACTAGGCAAGACACGTCGAATAACACAGACACTGAACTTCTGATGCTGCTAAACATGAAGTGTGAAACACAAAAAATGTAAGAAATCGTGGAGAGACAAGCGCTCCACGGACAATACCTAAAAAGAATGGACAAGGTGCAGATCAATAAAGATCAATCATTTATGTGGCTAAGAAGCGGAAGAATGAAGCCAGAATCGGAAGCACTTGTAATAGCTGCCCAAGATCAGGCCTTGAGAACACGACATTATGATAAAGCGGTTCTCAAAATTTCCCAAAATGATAAATGCCGCATTTGCCTGGAGCAAGTAGAAACCATTGATCATATTGTCTCAGCTTGTCCAATCCTAGCAAAGACGGAATACCTGAAAAGACATGACAGGGTGTGTAGCTACCTCCACTGGCAGATCTGTACCGCCCTCGAAGTTCCAAACACATGCCCCAAGTGGTACGAACACTCACCGAAACCGGTGACGTCTGTTGGATTGTGTACGATATTGTACGACCAACAAATTCAAACTGATCGCACGATAGCGGCAAACAAACCGGATATAGTTATCCGGGATTTGGCGAAAAAATCGTGTTTACTTATCGATGTTGCTGTACCTTGCGATCAAAACGTCGTTACCAAGAAGGCAGAGAAACGTCTTAAATACAAGAGTTTGGAAATCGAGATCAGCCGAATGTGGGGCGTAAAAGCACAGGTCGTCCCGATAGTTATCGGAGCTCTGGGATTTGTTCCGCAAAATTTGAGTAAGAACTTGTCTAAACTCCCAGGTAATTCAAAAGAATGGGAAGTGCAAGAAATCGCTTTATTTGGAACAGCCCACATTTTGCGTAAAGTATTGTAGAGGCACTGATAGTCACCGGATCTGCTCCTTAGGTAGCTGGTTGCAACCTGGAGTAGATTTTATATTCAGCCGACTCATAACATCTTTAGTCGTGATGAAATGGAATAATAATAATAATAATAACAACTCCACCTAGGGAGTACACGACCTTGGAGTTGGTGGTGGAGCTTGAGTACCCCCATAAGCCTGATAGCTATATCAGTGGTAGCCTAGCTACTGGTAGGGTCTCCCTTGCTGAATATTTTGAAGGTGAGGGGTCCGACCAAGTACTCCATTTTGAGGAGAGTGGGAAGTAAGTACAGAGGGAAGGGTCATGAACCTTTGGACTTCCTGTTATCGGCCCATGGAGGGTACAGGAGAGAAACTGGGTTGGCACACCAGGCCACTGATTAGAGTGGAGGCCCGAACCTTGCATTAGCCAGCGAAGGAGGCTGCCTTCAGCAGTCAGTGAAAATCCCGTAGGGTTTAGTAATGCCGACTGGCGATCGGAGGGACCCCTTGCTGGACCCTGCGGGGGGATGTCCCGAGGACACTGTG
This sequence comes from Acheta domesticus, assembly GCA_031308135.1. Lineage (NCBI taxonomy): Eukaryota > Metazoa > Arthropoda > Insecta > Orthoptera > Gryllidae > Acheta > Acheta domesticus. The sequence continues at coordinate 56,614,336 of JAHLJT010002630.1, forward strand.
GGTCGCAGTAACGGATGGCAGGAAACAACCCGAGGGTTAAGTGTGGTCTGTGAACTCGAACTTGCGTCCTGCGAATCTTCAATTCAAACCAATGAGCAAAATGAATAGAACAAGCAATGTAATGAACCATAACGTGCCTTGTTCTACCAATGTCCCATACCTGCTCAGGAACCGAGCTAATGTCACCTTGTCGACATCTGGCCATCCCACGGATGTTAGTCCCAGGGACCCAGAGCCGGCAGTAGCTCGAAGCCATCGTCAGAGATGGACCCGGGATGAATTAATGGAGGTGATATGGTGCTTTTACTACGCAAAAGCGAAAAATGGGGGCTCAGAAATAGAAGTTTTTAAGATATGGAGAGAGCGGATCCCAGATATGAGACCTACCCTAGACTCAAAGAAGCTTGCCAGTCAATGACGATACATACTCAGCAGTGGAAAATTCACAGCAGAACAACTTGCAGACATCCAGAGAAACGCAGAGTATGTTAATCAATCAAACCATCCACATGACGAACATTTAGAACCATCTAATATCCCTGAAACGATGATCCACTTCAAGGTTCATCTCTTCCAAATGACACATCCGTCAGTGGTGAAAATTCATCTGGCCATGAGTCACACGATAAGGACATGATGCGGGACCTCCTCCGACGCGAGATAGAACGAGTTCGTCTGTTTCCATTCGAATCTCGTGCACCGTTGAGGAGAATTTACGAAAATGCTAAAGCTAAGAGAGTGATAGAAACAGCGAATTCTGTCTTAAATGAGGTTGTACAGACCTCAAGTAGAGATCTAGATATTACTGAAATCAATCACATCGTGTATGCAACTTGATATCTAGTATCTCAGATAATCTTGGGACCAGCCAATAACACCGATGGACGACAGCCAGACAGAGTAAAAAGCTCCGTACCTCCATGGTTGAAAAGAATTATGAAACGGATAGCTGACACACGGCGTGAAATATCACTCCTAGCCGAGGCATCTTCTAAGTCAAACCACACGTATAAAGTTCAACAAAAAATACTCCATGTTGAACAAAAATACCTAATTGACAATGACGCAACAGGTAGCTGAAAAGGTAGCTAGTAACAGGTAGCTAATGGTAGCTGAAAAGCTAAAAGAGAAAATCCAAGCATGGGCCCAACGAATTAGACGGTACAAACGTAGAGAAGATTTACGAGTACAGAACCGGTTGTTTGAAACAGACGCGAAGAGATTCTATCGCAGTCTGACTCAAAAACCGAATGACAATGCTGCCCCTCCTTCTAAAGATTACGTCGAAACATTTTGGTCAGGAATCTGGGAGGAAACCAGATTCTAAAACAAAGACGCATCGTGGCTCCAATCTGAAGTTGATGCTGCCAATGGACTTGTGGAAACAGTTGAACATGTTCAAGGATTCTCGAAAGAGGACCTATGCCAAACAATTAAGAATATGGGAAACTGGAAATCCCCTGGGGTTGATAAGATCCAGATTTATTGGATTAAGAAATTAACAGCACTACAAACTTATCTTGCAAAGGCTGTTAATAAAATTTTAGAAAACCCTAACGAACTCCCCGAATGGCTCACTCGCGGCATTACGTATTTGCTACCCAAAGGAGGACACAGCTCATTGGCCAAGAACTACAGGCCAATTACTTGCTTGCCAGTAATGTACAAACTTATAACTGCAGCCATTGCTGACAAAATGTATAGGCACCTAGAGAAGAACCATCTGTTGGCAGTTGAACAGAAAGGATGTCGTAAGGTTGCTATGGCTGTAAGGAAAACTTGCTTCTGAATAAAATAATTTTGAATGATGTAAAGAAACGAAAACGTAATTTAAGCATGGCTTGGATTGACTACCAGAAGGCCTTTGACAGTGTACCACATGATGGATTTTGAAGACCCTGGAGATCTATCGATTTCACCCTAGACTTGTTAAGTTTTGCAAGACTAGTATGAAGTCGTGGAGCACCAGGTTACTAATCCACAGCGGAAAGGGAGTAGTAGAAACAAGAAGTATTCAGATTAACAGGGGAATTTTTTCAAGGAGATTCACTATCCCCTCTGCTGTTTTGCATTAGTTTGATTCCTCTATCAAGACAGCTGTCGCACACTGACTTTGGTTACAAGCTCCATGGTGATGAAATGCCTGTATCACATTTATTTTACATGGATGATCTGAAAGTGTTTGCTAAGAATGAAGCGATTCTCTCCCAAATGCTGTCTGTCATCAATGATTTTAGCAATGACATCTGCATGAAGTTGGGTCTTGACAAGTGTGCAAAAGCCAACTTAAAGAGTGGCAAAATGACCACGTCCGAGAACATTGAAGTTGATAGGACACACTGTGATTCAAGATCTTGAGCCAGGTAAAACTTACAAATATCTGGGCATTGAAGAATGTGAGACCATCTCGAACGACACAATGAAAAAGAGAATTCGCAGGGAGTATTAAAGACGAGTGAGACTTGTCCTGCAGTCCGCTCTGAACTCAAGGAATAAAATATCAGCAATAGGTAGTTGGCGGTGCCTGTAGCCGAACTACATTTTCGGACTAGTAGACTGGACTGAACAGTAAATTCGCATCATGGATCTGAAAAACCAGGAAAATTGCTTACAATGCATCATGTTGCCCACCCCCGAGCTGATGTACATAGACTTTATGTGTCACGTAAGGAAGGAGGAAGAGGCCTCAGACAAATTGAAGCCTCCTGGCACAATGCAATAACCGGGATGGTAAAGTATGTAGTCAGCCATCAAGATGAACCCACTAATGAGGCAGGTCATGAAATCTGACCGAAGAATGGGAAACAGAAGCATTGTAAGTGTAGCAAGAAGCATTGCGAACAAGACTATGCTAGACAACCAGAATGATAGAAACACTAAACTTCTGATGCTACTTAACATGAAATTTGAGACACAAATTATGTTAAAGAAATCGTGGAGGGACAAACCACTCCACGGACAATATTTGAAACGAATAAAAAAGGTGAAGATCAATAAAGATCAATCATTTATGTGGCTTAAAAGGGGAAGAATGAAGCCAGAATCGGAAGCACTTTGTAATAGCTGCCCAAGATCAGGCCTTGAGAACACGACATTATGATAAAGCGGTTCTCAAAATTTCCCAAGATGATAAATGCCGCATTTGTCAGGAACACGCAGAAACCTTTGATCATATTGTCTCAGCTTGTCCAATCCTAGCAAAGACCGAATACTTGAAAAGACACGACAGGGTGTGTAGCTACCTCCACTGGCAGATCTGTACCGCCCTCGAAGTCCGAACACATGCCCCAAGTGGTACGAACACTCACCGAAACCGGTGACGTCTGTTGGATTGTGTACGATATTGTACGACCAACAAATTCAACTGATCGCACGATAGGGTCAAACAAACCGGATATAGTCATCCGGGATTTGGAGAAGAAATCGTGTTTACTTGTGAATGTTGCTGTACCTTGCGATCCAAAA